>JAUPFV010000002.1:338800085-339400085 GCA_036936605.1 Limnanthes douglasii subsp. nivea
TTAAATAATTCCATGTTCTATGTTACCAAATAGTTCATAAGCGTTCGTGGTAAAATGGATTAAATTCTAAGTGAAAAATGAAAAATAAACATAATTAACAAATAAAAACAAGTATAATTTCCATGGAAATAAAAAAATAATAAAAGTTGTAAATAACCCAACATTATAGATATTTTCTTATGTCTAGTATTAATAACTCGCATTCTTCGGATTATGCTTCAATTGTCTAAAATATTCTCTAATAGTGTACACCCACGTATGATCTATCGATGGTAGCAGTGATCTTTGAACTATCTTAACCTATAAAAATAAAATAAAATAAAAATAACTAAAATAAATTAATATAGAACAATTATATCATTTTAATCATTAAAAGTGTCTCATAGAAAAACTAATTATGAACATGAACAAAATGATTTCCATCCACGAAAGAAAATCCAAATCCTATTGGAGGGTCGTTTGTTGGTGCATATTTAAGCGGTCAATAAGTTGTACAACCTCCGAGTGCAAAGATATAAAAAAGTCATTTGAACGTGGTTGCGGTTAGTTTGCAGCAACTTGGCAACATCATCCAATTTTCTAACGGTGCATTTTTTCCCTATATTTCAACCGACGTAGTTCTTTTACGACTTCAACATCTTCTTTAAAATATGTGGAACTTAAATAAAACTCTCTATGGGTTTCTAGTTCATGTACTAACAATTTTTCAATTTTTGGCGCCAAACAAACCATAATTGATTACTCTTAACTCACAATTTCTGTTGGGTTTAACGTTTGTAATTTTATTTATAAAATGGCGCATAAATTATGGTATATCCAATGCAAACCTCGTATCCAGTATGTTAGATATTGTTTTACCACTATTAGAAAACCTCGCTAGGGTTGTTTTAACGATAATAAACGATTTTGATCTAATGTTATTCGCTGTAAACAAAGTTACTTTATCTTTATATGCAACTCATGATTATTTTCTTGACGGGATTATTATGCCAGAATTAGTACGGACCTTTCCAACAATAGTTATATTGATGCTACCAAAATCATCAACTAGTATTCTATAACTAGCGATCGGTATTTCGTTATTCGAAGTTTACATACTATTCATATGAGATTCTAACCACTCATCTTCAACGTATTCTTACATCGAAATATCCATTTTGGTAGAATAATCAAGATGAGTTTTATTACCCTAACCGTGACCAAGACCAAGACCACGACCGCGTACGGGAGTAGGACTGCATAATTTCACCCTTTTTAGGGGTTCACAAATAAGAGAAGTCGAATTATCCAAATTATGTGTAAATTTTTTAAGTATTTAACTTAGTTCATAAATATAAAAATCTCTTAGTTTTGCATTTAAAGTTTCAAATTTATCTTTAACCTCTTCTTCCCCCGGCTAGTATACCTCAAGAGACCATTCTAATCTTCTCCAATTCTCGTCTATAATACAGGTAGGATACACATCCTCGAGGTTTAGTTTGTAGGTATATGGTAACTTGTATGTCGTTCGAATCATACAATCGTATCTATATTTTATACCGTTGTCCTTCTCAGTATTTATAACATAAGTATCGTTTATTATCTTCAAAAGGATTGGTGATGCGTACACCTGTAGTAATTGAAAATGTTTAAATTCTTAGAATTTATAAATAAGGCGATAATTTCTTTCATATATTATTTTATAGTTGAATGTTGCATTGGAATAAAACCATGCACCTTCTCCTAAAATCCTTTGAAATTCAATTGACTTGTCCTGATATATTTCTTCAAAGTAGCATGCGAACTTTCTGCCCTATTAGCCGTCGTATTGCCAAAATGCATGATTTTGTTAGTGTATGCATGAACAAACTTCTCTTTGTATGATGTAATTCATTAGTCTAGGACATAGTCTACCGGGTTATTTTGATTTGTAAATATCCCCCGTATTTTATTTAATCTCTCATTCTTTCGGTCAACGGTGGATGATTTGACAACATGATTCCAATAGGAAAAACAATTGAAAAAAAAATATATTTTTCCAACTATGTTCTTGTTAATATTTCATTTGCGTAATACATGATTCGTGGTCGGAAATATTTTTTTCTACGTTCATCAAAGCAAGTTCATAATTTTTTTATTATAACACAAGATAACTCAAAATTGTTCTCTTCTGTAACCATTTTCAAACATCATGAAACCCTTTTCGATAGTTGCTTTGCTTCTTTTAGTTCATGAATGTATATATAATGTAAAATGTTTTGCTAAGTGACATAACTCCAAATATTTCCAACAAAGGCATCTAATTTTTAATCATCTTGTAAGTGATATTCATGATTATCAACCAGTGAAAGGTTCACTAGTAAATCAATGTTAACCGGGTATGTAAAAAACAAATCATATATGACATCGGATCCTTCGTTGGTCGTTCAATGGTATTGAGTGTATTTGTGCATATGTAATTTTGCTAACAAGTATTGCATTTGCGATCGACCACCCCTTCAAGAAACCTTGTTCTTTGATAGAAATTATATACGTGTCAAATGTTAGACGCATTCACCGGTTAGACCTTCTTTAAGGCACCAAATATTTGATAAGAAGTTAATTCTTTTACTGTTAAAACTTTGAAAGCTTTTTTTATTTGGTTTTAACTTTACAAAATCTATATGCTCTTGTAAATACACAATTGGATCATGTTTGTCTTTGCTATATGTCACACTTAAGGCCCACTTATCATCATTTTTTATTGAATTACCAACCAAATAAAAATGATAAATAACTTTTTTGGTGTCGCACGCCCTCGATCATATTATAAAATACTAAGTGTCTTTCTGAGATCTTTGATCCATTTGGTCATTGATTCAAAGTTATCCTCGTTGTAAGTTACAAAATAGTAATCATAGTCCATAATACATTATATTTTACATTGGATAACCCCCTACAATTTATATAAACCAAACGAATCAATTGAACCCGTAAACTGAATTTCGGAAGCCCATTTCTCTATGGTCATGGCAAAAATTGAAAACAGTTTTCCTTTATTATACCGACAAAGTACTGCATTTTGTCATGTCGTTTGTGGAATGTTTGTATTTTATGCCAACGGCTAGTGGAAACTCTCATATTATTAGGATTTCTAACATGGTATCAGGGTCTAGTGTTTAGAGATTGTGTGGTTTTCTAAGATTGTATTAATATGACCCAGTTTTTTATGTACGAGGAACTACCTAGTGACTCCAGCCATTGGTGTGAATGATGTGTAATGAAGGTTATCCCATGTCGTTTGGTAGTATTATTTTTTAATTTATAAGAGAGATAATAAAAAAATTCTCAATACGTCTTTTGGGAAGTTTTAGGACCATATACTCTAACATGTAGTTAGAGCCCCAATTCCATGATTTGATATTTGAGATTATGCTTATAGATTTTGGTTTTTTTTTATTTAAGATTTTTTATTTGATATTTGAAATTGTAGTGCGTTCAATTATTTTGTATCTGTGTTTTTATAATGGTTAGTGGTAAGGATTATTCACTTCAGTCGATTAATGTTCAATTTGATGGAACCAACTACACGTATTGGAGTTATGTGATTAAATTTTTCTTCTTCTCTTTTGTGTATAAAATCTATGTAGATTTATGTTACAGGTTTACGAGTAAAACCTATAGACAGCGGGACAACCGAGTATGCAGTATTGGTCAACAATTAGGAGCCTAATAATTCAAAAATTACAAAGGAGATTAACAATTTTGTTCTTCACTCTACTGTTATTCAGTTGGCTAAGTATGAGATGACTAAAAAAGATTTAAATTATCTAGCTAGATTGAATACACCGTATAATTTTTCCAAATAGTATTAGGTGGAAACATATATTTTCACACATTAGCATAATTATACAAGTATTTAAGAGTTTTATTCTACCACGACTAATCTCTAGGATTTATTAGCCCTCATAGAGTCTTAAAAAACTGCGAAAGTTTGAACCATATATTGTTAGTATAGAAAAACAACATGTGGTATAACTTTTTATGGATCTTCATATTTTATTTGGAGGGATTATATGAGCATATTCGGCATCATTCTCCTCTCTTGTATGTTTATTCCGTCTGAATTTTTAGCATAATGGATTCGATTTAAGTCTAGGGTCAATAAAAAGGGCTGTCACAACTCTGATTCGTTATGTTTTTGGTTTTGCACAACAACCTCTGCCTCATAGTTAAACAAGGTTTTCATATAAGATCCTTGAATAAGAATGTATTTTTTTACAAACATAAGGACATTGAAGGGCTTAGTGTCCAATATTGCATAGTGAAGGTAAACAATAATAAAAATAATGTCCCACGTATAATGATATTTTTGAACTGTTTAAACATTAAATTATTTCACCACCGCGTGTTATTTTAGTCTACTCTCATAAAGATTTACCTTTGTCTGGTATTTCACATGAATTATCTTATTTATGGTGTTAGACTTTTGTGTTTCTCATCATATGTCTCATGATATTGACTCTTTTGTATCCATTCAATTTGCTTCATTTTTATCTTTCAAGACCGTTGATGGTACTTTGATGTCATTGGTATGAATTGTGTATGATCGCACACTTTGTTTATCTCTTTCAAATGTATGTCATATTCTTAGTTTATCTTTAAATCTCATAATGGTAAATCAATTGTTTGATTCTGATAACTCAATTATTTTTCACTTCTACTAATATATTCATGATATGTTATCTCTGAAGATGATTGGGACACGTCATATGGAAGGGGGGATTTTTATTTTGGATGAGATCAAAGTGTCAGATGTTGCTTCATTTAGTTTGGATTTGTCATCTTTTTGTTTGAGTCATTTGTCTTCTGATTTTTATCTTTAACATTCTCGTTTAGGTCATATTTTTACATTTCGTTTAAAGTTGTTGGTGTCTACATAATTTTTAGGTAATTTGGACAATCATAATATTTCTCATTATAGTGGTTCTAAGCTGGTTTAAAAAAATTAGCCTTGTTTTTTCATAAAAGTATTTCCTTTTTAATTGCGATATTTAATGTTCTGCATTATGATGTATTAGAACACTCTCATGTATCCACCAAATGGGGTATGTTTCATGAATTGATGATTTTACTCTTTATACTTGGTTTTATCTTATGAAATACTTTTCTAATTTTCTTACCATATTTATTAACTTCCGAGCTTTTTTGAAAATCCAACTCTAATGTCTCATCAAACATTTTCGGTGTGATTTGAAAGGTGAATATACATCTAATAATAATTTCAACTACTTTCTTTTAATGAGCCTGTCCACAAAGCATAGTATACACGAAAGAGTTATTATTGGAACCCTCGGTTCATCCTATGTTTCTTTTAAGTTATGGTATTGGTAAAAAAATGACATTTCTTTGATCTAGTTAGTAAAAAAATATATGTCTCATGTCATGTTATGTTTTAGAGCATATTCCTTTATTTTATGTTCCTTATATTTCACATCATATAATACAGCCAGATTGTGTTTCTATATTGATACAAACCATAATGAAGCTCTATTTGATACTTTAGATTATGAGGCATCCATCTCCCATACCCCTACTCCTATTACTATCCAATTATCAGAAGTGGTTGTAAATGATCCTCCTCCGCCCAGTCCATTCATATTCATACGTCTATTAAACTACCTGATTTTGAGTATTCTTCTTATTTCATATATTTACGTATGTTTGTTGCCTATGTTCATCTTTTTTTTCTGAGCCTTTATCATATATAAAAGCAGTTGGTGATCTCATTTTGCAGGTTGTTATGGCTGGGGAAATTACTGATCTACATTAGACTCATACACGAAATTCAATTCCATTGTCGTATGAAAACATAACATTGCTTCACGAAAATCTGATGGATCTGTTGAACGATATAAGATGTGACTTATTGCTAATGGGTTATTCTGAAATATAATATATATTATAAATTTTTTTTCTCATGTTGCAAAAAAAAAATTGTTCGCACTCTCATTACAACGATTTCCATTTGTAGACAAAAAAAAATGTCTCATAAGGATTTAAAAAATATTTTTTGAATAATGATCTTATTGGAAAAAAACATATAACGTTTTTGTCTGGTGTTATCTATCGGCCTGCTAATGTTTGCAAATTTTATAAAACATTTTACAGTCTCAACCAAACACCTCGTATTTAATTTTAAAAAGTTTCTATAATATTTATTTTATTTTTATTTTTATTTAATTATAATATTTTGATACAATTATTAAATCACCTCCACAGGTCCTATAAACTAATTGTAAAAACAAATAAACTTGAAAAATCCCCCAAGGGGTAGCTGAAATGGTTGAGTAATACATGCTTGTGACCAAAGGTCATGCGTTCGAGTTCCTCTCCATACGCTTTCTCGGCTGAGCCTGTCACCTCTTGTGATTTACCTTCTGCCGTTGGCTTGCAGGTTATTGCGTCAGACTTAAGGTTTATCTTGTGCGCACTCATTGCATCTAGATAACGGCTACGGGTTTCATCTAAAAAAACAAAAAAAATATAAACTTGAACTATATCAAAAAACAATACCTAACATTGTTCTAAAAAAAAATAAAAAAAAAATTAAAAAATAATATATTATAAAGTTTCCATTTAGGATTTCACATTAAAACATAATCTATGTGAGACCTGATGAAATGAAAATGTAAAGTTAACACATTCTGAAATTAAAATTAAGAAATCCTAAAGAAAATAAAAATAAATATAGTAGGGTGATGGTCTGATGGATATTGTGAGATGGGGTTAGGTGGCCCAATGAGATTCCTAGGGACAGTGAAAAATGGGTGACGTGTACAGACTCATCACCATTCGTCATTTCTAGAGTGGGCTTCTTTGCTTTGCAGTTTCGTTTCGTTTGTCTTTTAGGAGCTAAAGTCAACTTTCTTATAATAAAACTACTCTCTTATTTTTATATACATTTTTTATACCATTATATATGTATTTATATTACTAGAGGGAAAGACTTCACACTTTTCTCAAGTCCGAGCCTCCCTTCCCGCTCCACAGGGGTCCACACGCGGTCCACACGTATCAATTCAAATAATCGAATCAATGTTTTAAAAATAATCTAATTTTATTTACTTAAATACTTCAAACTAAGTATATTGAAACTTAATGAAGAAGTTTTAAAAATTCTATATTTCAAATTAGACCATCCGGATAAAAAGATCAGGAGTGTTTTGTAAAATTTTGAAAACTATTTATAGGTAAAATGGAACTGTTTTTATGCGGTAAATAAAATAGGTAATCTTTGATTATACTAAGATATTTTTGAAATATATATCATATTTTTTTTACATGTATGATATATGAGATAGTAAAATTTTATCTGAAAATAGATAATATGATAGAAGATCTGTGTACTTAAAACGGTAAAATTTGATAACCACGAAACTATAGTTTGCGATTTATTAAGACATTATTTATGAAGATAAAAAAAAGAATTATTACAGATTTTTATTGAAAAAAATTATCGCATAAAATATTTAAAATATATTTAGTACAATTAATTTGTAACTTTTTATATATCATATATTAAAATTATTTTGTATTTTAACAATAAAAAAAGTTGTTCCACATGTAAACTATCAAAAATCATTTGGGAATTTACTTTAGCAAAAAAGGAAAAAAAAAGGATTTGTTCAAGTTTGAGGATTGTAACACTAATTTTTTTTCATAACAGTTTTAAAAACCGTATTGTTAGAAACAAAATTGTCTTCATCACTAATAGTAATCGGATCATTGTCACTTCCACTAACGAGGTGGTGAGTGTCTTAGTCAATTCTTTCTCTAATCTTCTTGGCTCTAAGTCTTTTCGAGTTATCCTGTACTCACTCGTATCTCATCTCTTATTTATACTAAAATGAATTCCTAAGACCGATCACCGATGGTTCGTCATATTACTTGTGCAAATATTAAAAGTGCCATTTTTAATATTGATACCGATAAATCATCTAGGCCTAATGGCTTCAATGCGGGGGTTTTCAAGCATTCTTGGAATCTCATCAACAAAGACATCTGTGATAGGATCTTAATGCTCTTAGATACAGGTCATCTCGAGCCTTCTTGGAATGCCACCACAATTTCTCTTACCCCTAAGAATGATTGTCCATGTTTTACCGAGGACTACAGGCTTATTGCGTGTTGCAATGTGGTTTACAAGATTATTTCCAAAATTTTACCGATAGGATCATTGGTCGAAAAGGTCTCAGACAATATGACCCCTTATCCCCCTTCTTATTTGTCTTGGTCATGCAAATTCTTTCCAGTACCCTTAAATAAAAAAGTACTGATGCGAACTTCAATTGCCATTGGAAGTGTCATAAGCTTAAGATTATCAAGCTCTGCTTCGCAGATGACCTGATGAATATCTATCGTGGTGACATATCGTTTCGGATTTAATTTTTCCATCTTCTCATCAAAATGGTTTGTTTCAACATCTTTAATCTTCGAATAAAAGAATATCTAAATTTTGCCTCGAATGTAGATCATTCATTATATCTCCTCGAATGTAGATCATTCATTATTTCGCCTCGAATGTAGACCATTCATTAACGACTCAAAACGGATAGGTTACACACTTGTCATCCTCGAGCAAAAAAATACTCAGGTTTACTTCGAATCTTATCCAAATGTTTCATAAAACCCTTTGTTTCTGCTTCGAATATTCACACATGGAGTCTTTTGCTAGCCTTTTTGTAACAGTTAGAAACGTTTGGAATACTCTAGTATGTGTGCGAAAATCCATTAGGCTTGCGACTAGGTAAGCCAAAATATTGGTCTCACGCTATCTAATCTACAAGTGACCGTCTGATTTTCTCTTTCGTGATTCTTTTATAAATATTTCTTCATTTATTATTTTTGTTTCACGTATAATTTCTAGTGAGAGAAAGTTCATCTGAAATCCAATTTCTTGGCTACTTTCATCTGAAAATCTAAATTCTTGGCTACCTTCACCGTAAAACTCATCTTTCCCAATTAACCTTCAAACTTTTATGAACTAATTTAAATATTATTTTTTATCTTAGTTTATGAAAAAATCCCTAGTTACTAAAAATCCTATTTTTGGCCTTTACAATTACCTGTGTATCAGTAAAAGGGTTGCTGAATACCGGACAATATGAGTAATTGATAATTCTCCAAAATTTCAACTCAAAATATACGGTAAATTCAACTTTAACCAAAGTTCTTATGAGTTTCAGAGTGCATTTAACCCATATCTTAATAGCCGTTTACCAAAATTCCCTCGATGGTCATCACCACCACCACAGATTCAAAACCTCTCACCAACACATTCCTCACAACCATCGTCTTGAAATCCTTCTCCACCACTTTCTGGCTTCACATATGTTCCTCGTCGAGATAACCGCAAAAAACACAAAACATATCCATTCACAGAAAATCAGAAACGCTTCATCACCTATCAACACCGATCCACCTCGAATTTTACACAAAGAGACTCCACAGGTTCAGTCAAAGGCTCATCTCTCTTAAATCTTTCCTATAAAAAAGAAAACATTTTTAGCTATGGAAGGCCTTGAATCTGTACCACTCCACAAAATCCTACCCAAAATAACCACAAATAATCCTATACAACCATCTCCTCCCCCGATGGAGATTGTTGAGACCAACCTGGAGTCAGAAACTGAAACCTAAGATGATGCTTTGAAGAAAGATGCACTAAAGAAAAAGTGAAGAAAAAGAAAGTGCCAACTGAGTTTCCTGAAGATGTTATTGTCATAGTCAATGTGAATTTAAAACCACTCCTCCCCGAATATATCATGGCGCTAAATAATATACATATGACTATTACAGTCAATTCCTAGTCGGCTGACTAAGGAAACAGTAGGGACTACTAGATAATGTGGAGCTTCGACTACCAGAGAAATGAGAGACTCCACTTGAATATAAAGCAGATGAATTGGTGGTATATCCTGATATCATCAAACTGGGATTTCAGTTCCTACTAGACACAATGATGGTGGAGTACTTCGAACTCCTGAATCTCTGCCCAACACAAGCAACACCAAAATTATGGTTTACTCTTCTTTCAATGATTATGGCTTATAGACTAAGCCAGACCTCTCTCTTCATCAAAGACTTCATTGCCATGACTTGTCTTTCCAAAGGTCCGGTATTGCCCTTTTTATTATATGACGCTTGTACATGATTTCTAAATAATTGATGATCTTCTCGAGGTTGATAAATTTTGGAAGCAAAGGTTTGTCTTCATTTCTGGATCATGGGAAAATGGCAAGGAGATATAAGAAGAGAACCCTTCAAGACTCAACTTTTTTTAGAGAAGTAACAGTAAGTTCTCATATCTTTTCTTCTGCTCTTTACAACGTATATATTATTTTTACATGTATTACTATTGTATGCATGAATTCTGATGAGATACAATATTGCAAGAAGAATGCGAAAAACATATTTGTAAAGTTGGCCACCTAGGCAGAAAATGCTACAGACAATGGGTTTCATTCAGCTTTCATAAACTTCATCAACAATCACCTATGTGGATCTTCTCGGATAATATCCTCCCATAAGATTTAATGGAGCCTTCAAACCCAAACGATGCTGTGAAGAGACTACTAGCACCTGATGGCAAGGTCATTCTGCCAGTTCAAAATAGATCTCAAAGTCATATGCCCTCGAAAAAAGAAGGGTGAAAAGAAAAAAAACAATTGCGAGCTCCTTTACGAATCTTAAGCCACCAAAGGGAGAGATAAAAACCAAGCCAAAGGCAAGAAAATCTTGTCTTCCAACCATCAAAAAAGGAATCGAGGCTGAACATTCTCAAAAAAGAAAGAAAACCACTGCTTCAAAAAAGAAAAATAGCTATTTAAAGACTCCTCCAACCAAAAGGGAAGAGAAGAGTATTGAGTTGCCTCCCTCAGAAATGCCTCCCTCGGAAGCTGAAGAAACTGCTCTTGAAGATCACCAAGGAGATGACAACTTCAATTCTGAACAACCTATTGGTGCAGAAGAACTTCAACCCTTTACCAAGATATGGATCCTTCAGTTCAACATATCCAAGAACAACTTTAACAGATTGGACATCAAGTTACTGCTCATATTCTGTCTGAAATTCAGTACTCAAACCTCCCACCAGTTGTCTCACATTCCTTACAACAATTAAAGGTTCATCCCTATCGAAGAGCCATCTGAAGAAGTTTCATTTGCACAACAACCATTTTCTAAATTTGAAGCAGCAGCGGAAAAGTTGTGCATAGAAGTCGACTATGCTCGCAGCCATTTGGAAATTATGGCTAAGGATATGGTTCAATGGAAAAAATAAGGTGAAGCAGAAAAGAAGATGAGAGAAATATTTGGTAGACACATCGTTGAATAATTTCAGGTATTTCAGGCCGATAGGTCGGAATTTATCAAATGATCCATCCACCTCAAACGTCATGTGAGAGTCGTTCATGATAAACAAAAAACAATCGAACTAAAAACTTCGTATCAAGCAGAGCTAGATGAGCTTAATTCTAAACATGCCAGAGAAATATCCGAGGAACAGAAAATATACTCTTCTCTTCAAGAATATCTGAAAAAAAATGAAGAAGAAAAGAAGAAACTGACTGACGCAATGGCAACACTCAAGATAACATTCGAAGGATAAAAACAAGTTGATGTGGAAGCTGTCAAAACTCAATGTGGACTGGACACCCTTGTTGCAGTTATAAATACCGAGGAGCAAAAAAAATCACATTGCTCTACGAATTTCATAAAGCATTTCCAAAAGAAAATTCGACCGATGTTGGAGCTTTTGGAATTAATTTTTTATCTATCCCTTCACCTGACCGACTCGTATGAAATTCGACCAGAAAATCAACTAAAGCTTGAGCTTTAATCGTCGTTCGAGGAGCATAAATGATATCAAAATCTCCAAATTATACTGACCATTTGGTCATTCTACCAGAAATATCTGGAAGTTGTAACAAATTGTTTAGTGGAAAAGAAGTTTGAACCACAATGGTGTGAGCTTGAAAATAAGTACGCATCTTCCTAGCAGCCACCACTAAATCCAAAGCCAATTTTTCAAGCTTCAAATACCTTTTCTCTGATGCCAACAAACTTTTGCTAACATAATAGACTGGCTGTGAAACTCAATTGTCTTCACATATCAAAATATCACTCACAGCAAAATACGACACTGGTATATACAAAAACAGTTGCTCTCCAATTCGAGGCTTATACAAGATTTATAGTGCTAACAAAAGCTCCTTAATCTTTAAAAATACAAGATTTATAGTGCTAACAAAAGCTCCTTAATCTCTTTGGGTCTTCGTAGACTTGGAAAAAAGAAAAAAATTTGTCAGAAAATACTAAAATAAATAGATTAAGAGCAGCTAACCTTCCTGTTAAGATTTGTACCTCCTTTATAGTTCCAAGCGACATCATCGATACCAAAGCCTTTAATTGTTCAGGATCAACCTCTATCCCTTTCTCACTAATGATATACCCTAGAAACTTTCCTAACCGTATGCTAAATGTACAGTTTTCTGGATTTAGCTTCAATAGAATAACTCTTAAATTTTAAAAAGTCTCATCTAAATCTTTCAAGTGTTCACCATATGTTGGGCTTTTAACCAGCATATCGTCAAAGTACACCAACTTTTGATATGTTGCTCCCACATTTATCAACCCAAATGGCTTGGCTCTATAAGAATGTAGTCCATGATAAGTGATGAATGTAGTACTTTACTGATCTTTTGGATCCATTTGAATCTGGTTGTAACCTGCAAAGGAATCCATAAAAGAGAGAATTTTATTCCTTGAAGTTTAATCAACCAGTTTATTTATTCAAAGGACATGAAATGGATCTTTAGGCCATGCTTGATTCAAATCTGTGAAATCAACACACATTTGTCACTTTCCATTCTTATTTTTAACTAATACTGGGTTTAAAGGATATTGCGCCTCCCGAATATGTACAACCCTGGACAAACGATCCATTTGTACCACCATAGCCTCAGATTTTTCTATAGAAAAAGCTTGTCTCTTTTGATTAACAGGCTTGACCCTCGGATTTATATCTAGGTTGACATATTAATTCAGATGGAACTTCTACTACATCCTCTGTTTTCCAAGCTAAACATCCAAATTATCAAACAAAAATTAGAACAACTGATAACGCAAAATAGAAGATAACAACATTCTTATTTGTAGAGTCTTCCCATCAGAAAAGGATATTCCTCGATGTCCTCACTCACTGTTAAAGAACCCGGGGTCTTCCTCAGATCATCTATTCCCTCTTCATCTAAGGTGAACCCCCTTGGTTGTTATGCAGCCATCTGATTCTCACGATTAGGACCTCGAATTCAAAGAGTCGTTGCATAACATTCTCTGGCTACCTTTTAGTCACTTCGAACTATACCAACCCGATCTATAATGACATATTTCAAGCACCGATAAATAATAGATACAATAGCGTACATTCTTGGAAGCCAAGATCTCCCAAAAATAGCATTATTACTGGTTGAACATACAACCACCATAAACAATACTTGAACCTTCTTTTTAAAATGACCTTTTTCCAAACACACTTCACCTTCAAATTCACATATTACCTGAGTTGTTAACCATGTAAACCCAATTATAGTACGATCAGATTGAAAAATTCGAGGTGGATTACTCATCTTATCATACGCAGACTTGAACAATACATTTGCAGAACTCCCTATATCTATCAAAACACGTCAAATTTTAATTCCAGTTATATCTGCTCCTACGACCACTGTGTCATCATAAGGTCCTGTTATTCCCCTCAAAACATCCTCATCAAACAAAATAAAAGAAGTATTGTTCTTTCCATATAAATGAGTAGACATTGTTCCTTCTGCTTGAGTAGTTAAGCTAACAAAGTGTCTTTTTCTAGAATTGTTAGTATTGTCATACATAAAATATCCCTCAAAGATTGCTAAAGATTAAAAGTACTCACACAAACTTTGAACTCGTCCATGCTCCACTGGTTCATCCACAACTAGAAAAAATAATCGATCTGGATCTATGTCCAAATATTCTGAGGCTGCATTAAACTCACCACTTTTGGAATCCAAAATCATCAATGCACTCTCTTGCTTTAAATTTGGATTAAAAATTTGTTGTGTTAACCTGCTCGAATTTTTTGATCCACTGCTTTGCCCCTTAACATAAGATGTTAATTTTCCATTTTCTATTAAAACATGTATCTCCTTTTTAATGTTATACAATCTATAGTGTTGTTCCCAATATCATTATGATACTTGCAAAATCTATTATCGCGCCCTTATCTAGGTTTGTTTATAGGAGCTAGTTTTTTAGAACTTACATGACCTTTAGACTTTTCAAAAATATAAGCTACATTTTATGTCAAGTCTCCGTAATACTCCGGCCTTATCCACTGATTTGGCCTTGACCTATAATGTTGATTGTTTGTTGTTACTTGAGAAGAGACCCCTCTTGTTCGAAGAGGTAGATTATTTATCCTCGGACGATGAGGTGCGTGATAGATTTGATTAGTAAGTCCTTGGCCTGAATTTTTCTGTACAAAGTCAGGTCCACCTCAAACTCTTGTAGAGTCCTCCATTTTAATCTGATCTTCTACTTGAGCCATTAAGACTCTAAAAGTTAATCATCTCCTTTTGATCTTTTCATTTTCCAAATCTCCTGATAGCAACCCTTGTCTAAATGTGGCCATAGCAACCGACTCTTCACAATTATTCAACCCCGCTTTTGTTAACACAAAATGTTCATATAATCTTTCAATTTTTCACCCACAGTCTGCTTACATTGTATTATCGTATCTCCATTAACACGCATATCTTTGCTTCCCACAAACTATCGTCGAAAAGTTGTATAAAAGTTCTTAAAGTTGGTAATAGAGTCTCTCGTAATTCTATTATACCACTTCAATGCAGAGCACTTGAAGGTCTGAGAAAATGCTTTAGATACCAGCTTGTCATCGTCTTTGAAGTTCATCATATAATTTTTCAATTTTTCAATACGATCATTAGGATCTTGTATCCCGTCAAAATTTTCAACCTTGGAGATATAAAAACGATTCGAAAGAGTAATGGACCTAATCTCAGCAGTTAAAGAAGAATTTTTCCAATATACTCCTTGTACATACTAGTCATCTCATCTAGTTCCCATAATAGCATACAAATTCTGATCAGTTACATCTGTGTATTTGTTGGACGTATTTCCTTCACACCATACAATATCCCTCATATGTCGAGGTTCATTGTCTCTCTTTGACTTATACTCCTTGCACAATTTTCGATGCTGACTTCTTTCTCCTTTCGAAGATCCCCGATACTTTTTTTCTTAAATGATCCTCCCTCAGATTTCGAGCTATCATATCCATCATCACTGGATATGATGTATTTATGTTTATCTTTATTTTCTTTTCATGGAGTACGATATTATTTATTAGACTCAAAATGCCTTTTTCGATCGCTTTAAATCTAATGAGTTGTGTATGATTGATCATATTTATTTTTCAATTCAATTTTCTCCTCAACATGTTGTAATTTGGATCATAACATACCTGACCAAATCTGATGCTATAGTTGAACGTATTTATCATTCAAAGCAAAAATCGTGTCTAATAGTTGATTCATCCAATTTTCAATATCAGAATGATCACGTTGTGCTGGATTTTGACTGTCTTCCTTACTTTATTCTTTATTTAAATCAAATTTTAATATTTCAATAGCTTTTCAAATTATTGGTTCAGTTTCATGCTTCGTAACTAATCTAATCAAGAATGATATTACTGACTAATAGTTTAAAAAATCAGTTTTTTATGTGTAATCAAGGTACCAATCAAAAATATCCCACTGTGGTTGCCAATTTGTTGAGTATGAATTCAATTTTAGATGGGAAAGTAGAAGATGAAATAAGATTCTAGAGAGAGAAAGTAATCTTGAGAATCAGAATATGATTTATCAAAAATTCATCCTTTTATTATCGTTTCACGCCCTATTTATAGGCGTGCCAGACTTCTATAACTAAATCAGTTATATAAATGGGTAAATTGCATTGCAAGCTCTTATCTTTACAAATGATCCAAATATCTTTTTATAACTATACAATTTATCATTAATAACCTTAGCATTATTACATTATGTCTATAATATTTCATATATTTATGAGTCTTAATGATTTTTTTCCTCAATCTGATCCAGAACAAACCTTATCATTTCTTTGTTCTCTTCTTAATAATAGTTAAAATATGGAAATGTTGTTTCTGTTGGGACCATTTTGTACATGTTGTATACTATAGCGAATGAGGTCTCATTTATAGCGGTTCGAGGAGCTATTCTATAACCCCACAACATTTTTTGAAGGTAATTTGGTCATTTTCATGCGGCCCTCGTAAGGTTATTATTTAATCCTTTTAATATTATCCGGTTAGTAACCTGTGCCGGACCGTTTGGTTAATTTTGAAGAGGGTGAGAAATATTGGTTAATCCATATGGCTTAAAAAATGACGGTATCTCAGAATTCTGGAACTGAAGACCATTATCTGCAGTTATCGTATTTGGGAGCCAAACCTATGACAAATATTAGTTAAAATACAATTAATCATGTTCTTGGCAATTATCATACAGAATGGTTCAACCTCTATCAAGTTTGAGATATTTTTTTACCAAGTTATTTATATCGACTAATATTGTCAGCCAATACAATCCTAATAATAATTCTTCAGCCACCGACCTCATTAATACACACCTCAAAGTTCTCTTATGGACTTGGCTCGTGCACTTGCTTATATTGGATACTATCAAAGATTTGTGCTTGGGTTTTTAGCGGTTTAAGGTATTTAATCAGGTGTTCCTTACGTGCCTCCACTTATCCAAGAGTGTGAGTTATCAGAAGATGAGAGTCATTAATCAATTATACCCTATTAGCCCAGAAAATATGGGTCAATCAAAGTCCTACAATCAAAGTTTCGTTCCCGGCCTCTTATTTGATGCTTACAAACTAAAACAAATTATATGATTCGTCGTATCTCTGTAAGAAGCCACTAATTACACTTTGGCTCTGCAACCTGAATTATTCGACCCTCCGTTAGTTCAGACCATCCATTCCAGCTTCTGGCTTTCTACTAATGATTAAGATCTTTCGGCATAAAACTCTTTCACGAAATACCCCAAGGCTTATGCTTTGATTGTTCTTCTCCGCTTATATGTAATACGAAATCCCCCAATTCCACCGACCATCGGGTCAACCTCTCTGAGATATCAGGTTTTGCAAAATATTTTGAAGGGGAAATAAGGTTTGAATCACGATGGAATTCCCTTGAAATTAGGATCTCTTATTTCTTCTCTCAATGATCAAAGACATACATAACCTTCTCCAAGTGAAGGTATCGAATTTTTTGTTGGTAATAAGATTTTACTCAAATATTAAACATGTTTTGGGAAATTTCTCTTTTTCTTCTTCTGATACCAACATTGTACTTCCATCATGTTTAAATACATCGAAGTACACATATAACTTCTCTTATGGGACAACTTTAGAAATAAGATCTTGCTTTATATTACTTAGTGCTTCTTTACTTTCACCAGAGCATCGGAAGTTGTTAGCCTTGCGCAAAACTTGAAAGAAATGGAGTGCACATGTCTGAGGATTGAGAAATAAATTTGTTGAGCACAATGAGTCTGCCTGTTAACACGTAAACTTCCTGACGAGTCCGAGGTGGTTGCATGAAAGCCAAAGCCTCTGATTGTGATTGATCAGCCTCACTGCCCTTCTCACAAACCAAATAGCCTATAAAATTCCCAGATCCAACCCAAAAAGAGTATTTTATCGGATATAATTTTAGGTTTACAACTCTTAGAATCTAAAAGGTTTCAATAATATTAAAGATATGCTTTGAGTCCTCAATATCTTTCATAAATATTTCATCAATGTATACCTCAATTTTTCTTTCGATCTTAGAAGAAAAAGCCTTGTTGACAAATCTCTGATTAGTTGACATGACATTTTTCAGGCTAAAATGCATTACCTTGTAACAATACAAGCCGAGTTCTATAGGAAATATTGTGCTTTATTGGTTGAAATGATGCATTTGTATTTTACTATAGCCATAATATTCATCCTTAAACGATAGAAGTTTGTTTCCTGATGTCGAATCCATCAATTGGTTCATAATGGGACAAGGAAAGGATCCTTCAGACAATCTCTGTTCAGATTCGTAAAATTCATGTGTATTCTCCAACTTTTATTCTTTTTCTTTATTAAAACCGGATTAACCGTCCATGTAGCATATTGGGACTATCTTATGTGGCCCGTACTTGAAAACCTAACCACCTCGACAGCTATACTTACAGTCTTCTCAATAAAGAAAGATCTCATTCTTTGAGATATTGGCCTTGTGTTTGGATTAATTGATGACCCGTAGCAGATAATATCAAATAGAATCCTAATAACATCTTTATTGGACTAAGAAAAAACATCCAAATATTCTGGAAAAAAATACCCAATTAACTCATTTATTAAAGATCATCATAGTTTGACCCACTCGGGAGGCCCCAAAGACTAGGATCATCAACCAGTTTGACCCACTCGAGAAGCCCCAAAGATTGCTATTGCATTTTCATTCCTTTAATTTTTATCTTCTTTCTAGTTTCCCTTTCTTTTCTTCCTTGGTTAGTGTTAGTGATGTTGCATAAGATTCTCTAACCATCTTTTGGTTTCTCCGGACCATCCCTATGTTGTACGCTACTATATACTTCAGTCATTGATGGATAGTCAAGCTAATATTATGCATTCGATCAAGCTAAGACATGTCAAAGATTGCATTTGCTATTGCATCACAACCTTTTACCAAGGTCATACTTTGGATCAGAACATATTGCATTTGCTACTGCACATCCTAACTTTAGTTTTGAAGTGGACGAGACTGAGCTGGTATAACATGAGGAAAATGTAGAGGGTACGTGATTTACAGTTGTTTTTTTATATGTGGTGCTTGGTATGCAACTAAGTTCATTATATAAATCAGAGTGGATTGGTAATTCTATCGAGGAAAATCGTCGGGAACTACATGGTCTTTTTGGTTTTGATATGTTATTCTATGTGTGCGAATAACACCCCAATATTCAAAGCCCTTGTCTTCATTACATTTTCATGCATTGTCAGAGGGGGAAGTATATGTCTAAATGAAGCACAAGTTACATCTTTGCTGTAATACTCGAGTTTTTTCATTATTTGAACAAAGTGTGAGGTATCCCTTGGATTTTCCCTATTCTTTTTCACATAATATTATCACAATTACCCTTTTTCTTCTTGATTCCAACAAACCGATTTCTGAAAGATACAAAGAGTATCAAAGTTATAAATCGATGTTGGGGCCAATTGCATGAACCATGTCAAGATATTACCCTTAAAGGTCATTGATAATTCTTGGCAAAAAAGCTTATCATCATCATCAAAACACATCATGATATTCTTGGATTGCTCAATGTGGTATTGAATATCACCATTTTCATGTATACTCATATTGAAAATTTCAAATCTTCTCAGGAGCTCACCGACCATGATCTCTAGGATTATAGGAGAAAACCTCTTTCGGTAGCTTTAGTTGTAAACTGGGTTGTCTCTGTCGGGAGTTGAATATGGAACAACATGATACTAGGTACATTGAATTTTGGTAGCCATAATCCATCCCCTACCTCTATGCCATATGTTAAAAATAATTTGGGTAATGCTTGGAAGTTGAAAACCAACTTGTGGACCAGATGAGGGAAGAATCATATGCTGTTAGATGCCTCCATTAGGAACAAGCTAGGTAGTCACCGCGATTTACTGATTTTTAAGGTCTTCCTTGGTTTGTACTATATTTATAGTCGTATTGGGATGTCATCCAATCTTCTATTTTGCTTAGTATTGAGGTCTCTCCAAGCTTCCCTTTTAGAGTGTCTAGTTCTCTGAGACTGTGTATGGTGCCTCTATCTGGAGTGCTCTTCATCCTTTTGATGGTGTATTTTACTGGTTGGAGATGGATATTCCTCATTATCATATGAAGTAAAGATAGGTAAGAACGTCCCACCCGATAGTCTCATCTCATGGATTTATTACCTCATTTTAGTTCATATAGTGATGTGAACTCAATGTCATCTTCCCAATTTCTATATTCTCGATTTGACGTAGATTTCAAATCGTAGGCTCGAACGGCTATTAGTCAATGCATCCCTCTCAGCTTGGAGAGCAGTCATTTTGGTTAATATTTTGTTCTCAGTCCAAAATGTTGCGACTTTGGCAGTCAACTATCATCTTTAATCCACTAATTGAGACCGTGAAAGTGTCAAGTCAATAATATTTTATGAACCTTCTCGTATGACCTCTCCCTTCGGGACGAGAGATATATTTTTTATCCTTAAGCGGTCATATTATAGTATATTATGCAAACAATAAAAAGTGAGACTTTACTTCAGAAATCTGGTTTTGAAAGATGGTTTTCGAGTACCAGTTAAAAAAACTCATAATATGGTCACCGATGATGAGTCCAAGTTGGGCTTAACAAAATGTTAAAGTAATAAATATGGAGGGAGAGAATACTAAATGCTTAGAATAGAATAGTTATTGTTCACTCATCTCAAGTTGGTGTGACAAGTTATATTTATAGTGATCAACATGGGATCTAAAGCACTATTAGCCCATTTATAAATGGAGTCTTTATTGGACTTACTCTTGATATCTAATCAACATAACTAAACCCGGCTTAGAAATCTTCCTAAAACCCAACAAATAATTCCCTCAGCAATTATGATATGGTGGTTTTACTGTGTAATTTTTATTTTACCTTTTAAACCTTCTCAACTCTAAATGTGTAATCCCCTTAACAACAACCTCACCGAAGTACTTCTATTATTCAAGAATTGGCTCATCAACAGGTTTTGAGTTCGTAATATGATACTTATAACTTTTGGAACACTCATTGCAGAGTAATATCTGTTGTAATTCTACTACCGGAGCAAATTCAAGAGGAAAATCATGTAATCATAGATGTTAAGCCACTCATGGTTGCACTGATTGCCATCCCTCCAGCCCCTTTAAGACTTCTCTCTACCAAGTGAACTTCTTCTCAATAAAATCATATCTATCTAATGATGGATAATATATTGGAAGAATATTACATTATCCTAAAGAATAGGGATCTATATCTATTAGGAGAGCAATAAATTCCCAAATTTCTTAGTGATTAGACTCCTGATTGAGGGTGATACTTCTACATCCTTCTTTGAGTATACAATTAGCTTTTATACAGTCATAGTCTATTTAGAGACCTGATTACTCATAAATAATGTGCTTTTAATTTTTTTTAGTCTATCATATATATATTCTAGCCAATTGGTGTTGAATAGCTAGAGATTTTTAATTGTTTGAATTATGGTTATAAATATGACGGCCTACTCGTTTTATAATTATGAGCTTCTAGTGATAGCCTAAATAAGATGCTCGATGCAACCTCAATTATATTACATGCCCTTGCACAGACCATCCTAGGTAGTCAATGATCGTTCATACTCAAAAAAGAATTAAATAAGAGTTTTGTGTTCGTGAGTGGTGATTGGAAACTAATATGCCACAGTTACATCTCGGTCTTGTTGGGAAGTGTCTCAATAAATAAGTTCTATGTTTAGATTTACATATTTATTTATATTTTTCAGTGAATATTGGGGTTGTAACTTTCTTTATTTTCTCTAATAAAATACTCATATATGTTTAGGGAGCATTCTTTGTTAGACAGAGAAAATTTCTCGCATTTAAGTGGTGTCGTTAAAATGGTTGGAACAAGTCCTACTACACTATATTATGTTTTGGAAATTTTATATTGTTGGGGTATTGACCCTCGCATGATGGTATGTTAAGAGTCGAATCCATGTAACCAATGTGATGATGGAAATAGACGAAATGGGGGGGGGGGGGGCAATTTAGTCCTCCCCACCCCCACCCCCCCCCCCCCCAAATGACCATTACAAAGTTGGCTTACTCGCGAGATGTTTATTTGAAAATAAATAAATCAACTGTGTCTCTAACCCCAACAAAAAGGGTTATTTTACAAAAAAGACACATGAAAAAACGTAATAATATTGGATCATGAGACCATAAGAAAGGTACAATAGTATGTTGCAAAAGAAGTAGAGTACGAGTTGAAGCTGGTTATCATGTGTAACCAGTAACTTAATCATGAAGCAAAGAAACAGAGAGGTCGTGATAGTTGTACAACAATGTACATCAAGGGGAAAATTGCATTAACATCACGGAGCTCGTGGACATTTATGCCGCCCTCTCAGCTGTTCCCGACATATAATTTTTTGATGTTATGTCACATATGGAACACATAGGGAGATATAGATTCATCTAGCTGCTAGATTTTCATCAACTGTACAAGAAGGGGTACCCTAAAACATACGCATTTATTGTTGGTAATCTTTTGGCCCTTCGTGGCCCAAATATGATTACATAACATCTACAAAATGTGTGATTAATTGTCTCTCACATGATGGAGTCCTTTAGAGACCATATCAAAGGTTCAGGTGTTCTTAACTGACCTCACCACCTTACAAGTTGAGTTAAGGCTTGAGGTATGTCGTATGTATTTCCCTTATTAATATGTTTTTTTGCTTTATGCGGTGAAGATAATTACTTTATTTTTTCCGTACCGACTATTTTTAATGAAATTGTTTTTGTGATCGAGGTTAAAAATATGCATTATTGAATATATTTTTTTTATCTTAGGCCATTGTTAAGCATGAAGGTACGACTAACTATGTCTAAATTAGCCTAGATACAAGAATTATCCAAACTGTAACAGGAATCCAAAACATATATCAACAAATAGTTGGATAAAGAGGCATATGTGAGAACAAAGGTAGAGATTTTGTTAGTCAAACTGTATGAGAAACATTCGACCGCATAAAAAGCACGAGCAAACGTTACGATAAGAGGATGAAGTTTAGACTTCCCTGGTGGAATCAAATAGGTAATTATATGATAATCACTTGAATGAAAAATGTGTGCAATACGAGACCCTTCTAGAGAAAACCTGGGAGATTGTTGATACTAAAAAAATAGAGCATAAAAGTAAGTGAAGCCCAATTCTATCTTAAAAATCCATGAAATCCTTCATGGTATTGATCCAATTTGGTTTTGAGAGTTGGTACCTCCCAAGAAACGTCTTTCAAATATTAGTTTTTCTCCCACTCGAACCATGGATAATTCATACACGAGATATATGGACCAATGTTGAACGAAATGATAATTGTTGATGATTTATATATAGTACATGAAAAAGTCACAAAGAAACCTATTCATAAAAAGGCCAAAGCTATGGAAGATGCACTACCAAAATGGTCCAAATAAAAATAATTTTTATACTAGAGGTATTCCTAAAGGAGGTTTATATGGAGAAGACCTCCCATTTTCTATCCTAGCGAATAAAAACAAATTGTAGTAAAGAAATAAATTTTCAACATAGAGGTACAAACAAATAGGGGGCTCTCTTACCAATGGATGTTATCTGAGAAGTACATTGTTGCGTAAGAATTATGAGCATTTTCTTGGATATTTGGTTTTATTCAAGCCTCAATTACTAAAATATTCAACTAGATATAAGTTTTGATTATTTGTAAGACCTTAATTCGACCAACATTGACTTTTCATTAATAAATTTTTATATTACCTTGTAATTTCTTGAGAACAAGTAAAGGGTTCAGTTTGCTCTCTGTAAGAGATTATGTATGTTTTGTGGCCAACATATACGTATTAACATAGTAAATTTTCATATTCACTGTATAGTGATACATTTTGTATGTTGTTCCTTTATTTCAAACAAGTATTTTAGCCGTTCATTCAATTAAAACAAGTATTTTACCTCAGTTACCTTCTGATTGGTTCTGGTTATCCTCTTTTTCTTACTTCATGTATAGATTTGATGATATTGTAACTACGTTAAAGATGAGAAGTTATGTGACTTTTAGATTGTTTTTACTTGTTTTCACACAAAAAAAAATATATCAAACCTTTTTCAGGGTGATCAGTCCTGAATGTAAAAGTTAGGTGTTGGGTTTGGAAACCTAGATCGAAAGCCTGTGCACATCGATACTCTAACTCGAATATCACTTCATATATTTTGTATTGTAGAACGTAAGCCACGTTTCACATTTGGTGGTATGGTTTGAAAGTCACTTTGCACATCTACTGCTTTGGTGTAAGAGTCACTTTGGATATTTGATGATCTAGTATGTGAGCCACTTGGCACATTTGGTGCTTTGGTATGGGAATCATATTACACAATTGGCGTTCTGGATCAGAAGATCTGCACCAAAATAAGAACACACATATAAATACTACACCAAAATTCATTAATAGTAGAGTGTCAGATTGGAAACTATTCACTCCACCTTAGTAGGAAATAGCGCACCAATAATACATTAGAATATCATAAGAAAACAAAAAATTTACATATGTAAAAATATTTAAAAATTGTACTCTTCGGGAAATATAAATTTTCAAATGCTTCACATTTCATGAATGTCGAAGAAGATGTTCTTCTATATCCATCAGTTTGTAAGTTCCCGGCTTAATTTTAGTTGTTGTTGTGTAAGGTTCTTTCTAGTTTTACCTTAATTTGTTAATAGATTTATATTTTGTGTGAATGAATACCCTTCTAAGGAACTTATCCCCTACTTGGAGTTCACTAAAAACAATCCTAGAATTGTACATGTGCATTAGCATTTGATAGTGCTCCACTCTAGATGTGTTTTGATTTTATTTTCTTC
This sequence comes from Limnanthes douglasii subsp. nivea, assembly GCA_036936605.1. NCBI lineage: Eukaryota > Viridiplantae > Streptophyta > Magnoliopsida > Brassicales > Limnanthaceae > Limnanthes > Limnanthes douglasii. The sequence goes on from JAUPFV010000002.1 coordinate 338,824,874, forward strand.
TGCCAAGTCTAACTCGAATCTACGGCTGCTCGAACTTATTATTTCATCGTAGTTGGTTATTCGAAAAGAGACATAAATGATTATGTTGGGACTACAACCTCCACTCCCTAAAAAATTGTTGTGTTTCTTGGGTTGGTTTAATGAAACCATATTATTTATTGAGGGAACTCTGGCTACTTCCCATCCATGAATATTTGGTTAGACGTCTCAATTTTTTATTTGTTTGAGAGTTGAAGAGAGCCAAAAAGTCTTTTGAATTTCTTTAGTACCGCAAAACAAATCACTTCATCATTCTGGGATTAAAATCCAATATCATCGTGAACAAGCCTTCAAACAATTTCCAGATCATGATTACTATCAGGATACAAACAACCGGTGGGACTTAGGATTCAGTCTTGAGATTTTATGATTTCATGGGGATCTTCAACCGAAAAAGTTTCTAGATTGGATCGCATCGGTGGAATAAGTTTTAGACTTCAACAACATTCCGGATGCCAGGAGAGTCAAGTTATTCGCAAACAAGTTTCACGGTTGGGCTGCATCATGGTGGCAGCAGATAAAACAGGCTCGTTTGAGACAAGGTAAATCGAAAATACCAACTTGGGTTAAGTTTATAAAATATCTTAGGGCTGCATTTTTACCCTTTAATTTCAAGGTGAAAACCCCTCTCATCAAATCCGAACTTGACCCTAATTATAAATCGGTGGAACCGATGAAGAATAACATATTTGACAACAAAAGGTATGATGATGATTATTTCGGGTCAAATATCTCTCCAAAAATTGGTGTATCAGAAGAAGGAACAACTGAGACGAATTTCTTCTTATTACGATAAGGTAAAAAATTATAGTTTATTTGTTCATATTTCTAATGCAGAAAATGGTAATATTTTGGGTGGTGATTTTTATAAATCTGGTTCTCAAAAGAAAAAATTAGGGTTTAAAATTGCAGTAAAAAATTTGGGTAAGAATAAGGATGAGTTGTCTAGTAAGATAATAAGAAAATGTTGTATTTTAAGAAGAAAAATGCTAGATTTTCAATTAGAACCTGGAGGATTTCTAGATAATGTTGAACTTATTGATGCAATGGCTAGCGAAAAGCTTAGTGTAGAAATTCATGATAAAGAGAATGTGGTTGTGGAGACTTTGAATAATAAAGAAACTGGAATAGTCTTTGATTCTTTGAAGAGTATATTTATTTTCAACGAAAACGAGAAAGAGAAAAAAGAAAACAAAAATACTGAAGCTAGAAAAAGCAAACTACTAGTTGTGGATCTTGGAGGATCAAACATAATGGAAAAGGCTTGTAAACTATATAAGTCAAAAATTATTTGAGAGTTGGAGAAACACTTCCATGCTTGGTAGGTTATTGTTGGATTACAAAACATACAACAGTTCATAATTCACACAGACACACCAGATATTAGAGCAGTTGAGAAATCAGAAGCTATTATTTCGTCTTCTGCGTATAAGAAAAATGTTCTACTTGTTCTTCGTGCTGTGACTGGCTCAACACACTTAAACAGGGTTTTATGTGGGAATAGTTTATATTACGATTGTCCTTACAAAGTGTTAATCTTGCTAATGATGAGAATTCGAGGACGAATTCTTCTTATGTGAGGGAGAATGATGTCGTGTCCAGAAATAGAAACAAGTTCCGTTTTTCATTTTGATATCAAAACTGGGCAATATTGTTACTCAAATCGAAGGTCTTGACGAGCCCAACAAGTATAAAAAACGTGAAAATGTAACGAAGTTCGGACCCTAAAGTTGATTTTGGAAGCCCAAAAGTTAATTTTAGTATATTTTATTATTATTATTATTATCATTAATGTTTTAAGACAATTATATAATTTCTATATTTAAGGATTAAGGTTTTTAGTATTTGTTATTTAAAACATCTTATACCCTAAATTTTGAGTTAGTTTTTATTGAATTGATATAATTTTTTCTGAAATTGCGAGTTATGTGTACCATAGAGTTAGAGTTTTTTCCAATTTGTCTTCAATTGATATTATGTTTGTATCAATTAGGGTCATGGGCAGGGTTTACGGATCTTAACATTTAAACTAACAAATCGGGTCATGGGTCAGACTCAATTGCTTAACGAGTTATTAATGCATGTTAACTAGCTACTTGCTTAGTCATCTTTGGTGAGGTGTCTATTTGATGAGGTCATAAATGTTATTCAAATCATGGTTCAGATATTGTCAATACTGCCCCTCCTAAAAGTACCAGAACTACCTTTCGATTATTTAGCCATCGGCATAATTTTACTCTAAAATATTTCCGACCCATCAATTATAATTGATACTTTAAAATCCAAAATATTTAGTTACTCTCAAAATTTAATAAAGTAAGTTGTAGCTCAATTCTAGATAAAATATATTCAATAATAGGTCGATAATCTACATCAAACCCATATAAAATTTATTGTGCTAAAATTAACAATCTTAGAGGAACTTGATGCTTGCTAAGTTGTTTTTTTTATAGATTATTGAAGAGTGAATGTATTTCAAAATTTGATAGAGATTTTTAAATCATAATTAGAGTTATGATGTTATCAAGTTAAATATGATAAATAATAAATACTCAACACTATCGTAAAAGCTTATTTTAAAATATTATTTTCTTGCATTCTATACATTCAATATATATATATACATATATAAATAAAGACTATATAAAAATTATAATTTATGCCTCTAATTGTTAGGGATTGAGATAAATTTATTAGTTTTCAATAAGTATATTTTGAATAATGCTGAGCATGCACACAAGGTTAAACCTTTTTTGCGGTCTTTACTTCTATAAGTTTTTCCTTGTTATGGTTCAATATGGTATGACTTTTAGTTCTACCGTATAAAATCTAATTCACTTCAACACAAGAGATGTTGTGTCTGGTAATCTAATGAAGTAGGATTATACGGATGATGAGGTAGGTTTTGAGAAACTGATTAAAATACATATGTATAACATATTTTATATTTTATATTTGAAGAATATATATATATATATATATATATATATATATATATATATAATCAATAGATATTTATTTTTAATTTTAAAAAAAAAAATAGTTTATTCATTATTCAGATTAATAATTAAATAATCTCTCAGCCCTAGTGAATTATTTTTAGCATATTTTTAGAGTAAAATGTAAAATATAAAACAAACATAAATAAACTAGGTACAAAAAACTAGAGTCAAATAAAAAAATACAGAAGACCAATTTATATATTATTCATTTTTAAAGATTAAAAACATTTAGAAGTTCAGAAGTTATTTGGACGTCTAAAGTATAATAAGAAATATTTCGTAATAAAATCAAGATAAAACATCCAATATATATTATCATGATTATCAGTAACGAATCTATTTATATAGAATATATTGAACAAGCCCCATATTTATGTGCATTTGTTGCTCTTTAAGTTTAATAAGATTCATGATTTTCTTCTTCAATATTATTTTTATGATTTTCTTGCTCATAATTGCTTAACTAATAATTATATCTTCTATAACTTAAATAGAGATTAGGAGATACTATTTAGATTAGATCAATATCGTAATATTGTCGGGTGAATGAACAATATCGATATTTGACATTATATTTAAAATCCTAATTAGAATTTTCAAATCTTAAAATTCATTTATGAGTAAGTAGAATACTAAATATAACTTCAACTATAAAAATTGTTTGTCTATTATTGTTCAAGAGAACGTAATAACAAGGTCTAATAAATCTAACTTTGAAAACAACCCGATAATATTAAAGTATATCTCAAGATATATAATACATCACGTGCAATATTTGATAATCCCAAGCTCTTTTTAATCAATAAAACTTACATTTTATAGTGTTTAATACTTACTTTTTTGCTCCTATAAAAAAATCTGACTATTACAGCAAACCCAGCTCTGAACAGTGATAGTCGCTTTAGTATCCACTTTCTAGACATATAATCTTTCGACTAAAAATTCTCTCGTGTGAGTCTCTTAAATATTCACAATCAATAAAGTTAGTCTTTGCATGTGTTGTTAATGAAATACAACCATGTGACACAATGTTAAGAAGAAACTTATTTCACCGTTAGTCATTTAACTTTTGATCAATGTTTAAATGTAGTCTACTACCTTAGCTGACGCATGTACCCTTCTATACAATCAATATGACATCTAGGTGACAAATATCTTCCTACATGGATTAGTTTTTATTAGTTAGTAAAAAGATTATACTAATTCATTTACCTAATATTATCTAAATTATTTAATTCATACTTATTTTTCTTATTGCACCTGAATCCTAAATCCAATTTCAGACTTATTTTTTTCATTCTCTCAGCGATCTTAAATCCTTAATTTTTAGCTAAATCTATAATTAACAGATTTCTCTTCTCAGTCAAGTCTAGCTTCTCATCTCAGTCATAAATTTTATGATGAATGGATCTATAATTATCTTTATTTCTCAAAGATTTAAAAACAAATACAAGAAAGTCAGCTAGTTGTAGAATAATGTTTGATCATGTTTTGGCTGCTGCACCATTTGAAAGATATAAAAATAAGATAAATTTTCACCCTATTGTTTTTTGAATTGTCAGATAGAGGTTTTATTGGCAAGGGACCATTTTACTTCCAATTTTTTGTAGACGTTTAAGAGAGTTCATCGAGCAAAAAAAATGCCAACAAAGAAAACCATAAGACCATTCATTTATGTATTTTGGAGTTTGCATAAGGAGGTTTTTTCGGGCTTCCTCTAAAAGTATGGAACAATATTTTCTCAACAGGTGCTCCAACTTCTCCATAGGTTGAGACTCGTGATATTCGTTTTCGAAAAGGTACTTATGCAGAACTTCAGCATGATAAAATTGGGTTTTCATATTTCCTAATCACAAAGCTATCCTAGAAATAATATTTGGTCTGCATGCTACATGTTCTCAAGATTAGATACTTACAGTAAATTATGACACTCTCATTTTGGTGTCATCGAGAAATTTCTCAATTATGTGACAATAGTAGACAAATACCAACGAGTCTTAGTTTCCACTCGAATATCAAAATAGAGCATACTTGATACTCAAATCGAACGTTTTATTGAGTTCGAAAAGTGTCAGAAGTGTGTCGGGGATGAAGGACCATGTACGGATTTTGGGCCCTAAAATCCATTGTTTGCATTCTTAAAAGCTTGTTTTAATTTTTTTTAGTATTTACAATTTCAGAAAACTATTTGATTTTGTCAAACAATTCAGATTGTGTCCGAATCAGAGGATATTTTATTTTGTTGTGTTTATTTTGTTTTCCTAATGTCTGATTAGGGTTCTGTGGAGTTAGTTATAAGTTTCCACCCACCATAATACTTGGTTATTTTTAATCAAAGAAAATTATCAACTAGGTTGTCTGTTCTATCTCCCTAAATTAGGGTCTTACTTCTTGATACTAATGTCGGTGCATTAAGTATTACAAGTTATGTGTTCTTGGACTGAAACCTGCTACTAGTCTTTCTATTTTAGAGACTAATGTTGAGGTGGATATTGTCCATCCTGATGCGGGATCCAAAGGATCAAATCAAAATGTTGTAATAAAGAAATGAAAAGTTAACTAAAACAGTTGAGACTTTTATTTTTATACTCAAAGTCATTAGTAATTTAATAAATTTAATACACATAGAAATTAAAGAATAAAAGGAATACAAAAAAATCTTTCTTTTTCAAGACCAATTTTTTAGAACATCGGAATCTGATGTAATCTAGAAAGGGAAGTACATGTACTATAAGTTTTCAATTGATGATAGTCTTGTGAAAATAATAAATTCGAGAGATTATAATTGAGGTAAAGATAGGTGGGTAGAAGAACAGTGGAGATATTCATGTATACGTTTCATTGTATCCACTTGTGTTCCCAACTTGGGATCAACATTAATGGTCATCCCACAGTGTCGTGTCAAAGGTTTTCATCATTGACTCTGTCAAAAATATCTATGTGTAAGTACTTATATCATTGACATATATGGCTTTGATGGAAGAACAAATTATCATATGTACGTGGATATTCAAGTATTAACTGAATCTTCAAGTTTGTCACTTATGGAGATATATACTTTAGAGGCATGAATTGCAAAAACATTATACCAAGCAGTAGCCCAACATTGCATGAAGCATACTGTAATAGTCATAATGTTATATTGTCAACACCTCGACTTTAATTTTGTCATATTTTTAGAAATTATTATTGGAAAACTATTGTAAAATATCAGGGTCTGTTCAAATTTAATATCAAACCTCAAGTTGTCTGTTACGATTAATTGTGTATAGATTTTGTGATGATATTGTCACAACTGTTAACTCGGCTTCAGATGCTCATGATAGATTAAGAGGACTATCTGAACAAGATTCAAGGTGGCTTGAGAACTGCTACTTGTAATTCTTGTGGGAATTCTATCATGTTGAAAGATATAGAGATCCATCAAATTGTTTTTCACCAGAAGAGCTAATTACAGACAATGTTGTTATAAGTCATTTTGTGTGAATCAAACAAAATAAAATATATCTCTCGTTTATCATGTTGTCACATATGTATTTCTATTATTTCTTTAAGAACCAATACATATTGTCTTTCAAATTATGGCTACGAATGAAATATTGTTTCTAAAATAATTTTTAAGTTCTAAGAAAACTATCACTATCTGAAACTTGATTTATGGTGATACAGAGCTTCATTCACCCTACTCTAGTACTCTTATTTCAGTAATAACTTATTTATCATTATTGAAAACATATATTTATATGATTGTTTAAATATAATTTTTGTTATATATATATGTTCAAATACGGGTTTTTTTTATTGAAATCATGCATTCTTGCTGAACTTAGATATCCATGTTTTTGGAGTCATCTATGAATAAAGAAATTTAGATCCTCCAAAATTGGAAGCCACTATATAACCCGAATAAACATTAATAATGTACTATGTCAATAGTTAGTTTCAGACAAAGAAAAATGATATAAAAAGTGAAAATGCATAATCTACATGGAGATATATTCATACTCTCGATAGTGTATATTCTCTTCATAACATGATTTCTCGATTTGTATCTTAAATAACATAACCAACAATTAGTCCTGTTATCGGGTCAGATCGGTCTGGGTTTGGACTGGATCAAGACCAACTCGGTAAGCTACCAGGTGGGTCGACCCCGGACCATTACGCGAATGAAGCCAAATATTATGGACCGAAACCGCTCGTTAAGAGTTGAGTTGGTCTGATCCAACTCTTAACGGACTGGTCTGTTAGTTTATTATAAATTTCTTAGGTTTTAATTAAAAATATACATAGGTTAAGAAAAAAATTTATATATCTCTCTTACCGGGTTGGTTACCGAGCGGATCGGTCCAGATCGGTAAAAGAGTCGGTCCAAAATTGTAGCTCCAAACCCACTCTCTAAGCCATACAGACCGATCTCGGGCGTACCTTACCAGTTCTATCCCGGACGAGTTAACGGGTTGGGAGGCTCAAGAACAGCTTTACCAGCAATCGCCAAAAGTGAAAGAAACCAAAAAAAACCAAAAGTTTCTCTTATTGACCATTTGAAGCTATCTTTAAATCTTTATTTTTTTACTTCATTGATTTATGACGATTCAACTCTTCTCTACAAAAGATAAACGTAAGTAAAACTATGTTAATCGATGTTACTAAATTTATTATCTATTCTCTACAAGACAAAAATGTCAAGTAAAACTATGCTAATCGATGTTATTTAATTAACTATATCAAGGTCAGAACAAAATGTCTAGTCCAAGGTATGGGATTGAGTTGTGTAGATGAAAATTAAGAAAAAACTAGAGCCAATCATCTTTTAGAAGGTAACGAGCATAATTTTCAAGGATTACCTACATGTTAGTCGAAAAAACTAATGATAACTATTATATTATATTACACGACAATTTGTGTATAAATTTAGCACTTAACGAAAATACTACCAACAAAAATATCTTTAAAATTGAAAAAAATTGTGTACGCTTTATTAATACGCCCATTATACACGTGAATCATTTATTTCAAAAGTTTTTTATTAGAATTCGTGGGTTTTGCTAGAGCCCTTAGATTTTCCAAATTTGATTATTAAAAAATAGAATTTGATTACTGAAAAATCATATGGAAGAAATCATACATATTTTTATTCTAGTCTACTAGTTGAAATTTCAGTTAGGTAAAGTCTCTAACAAAAATATTAAAGGTTTTAATCTAAATCACGAAGTACACATTACTATAGATTTTCCAAAAAAAAATCAATCTAATTCTTGTTTTTTTATTTGGGAGAAAATTAATGAACTACTAATAAACATAAATGGAGGCTAATAATAAAAAAGAGGGAATGAAAGATATGAGTGACGAAACCATAATTTATTTTGATCTAAAGATTGAAAAAATTCAAAAGATGATTGAGATCAATTGAATAAACTAGAATAATAACTCAAAATTAGTTTTTTGAAAAAGAAAAATATATAAATATGCAAAGTTAGTAATAACAGGATTAACGCATAATATTAAAAATCAAAACATATATATGCACATAATATTAAAATCAAAAAGATATTTGATTTCAATGATATATAACAACCTACAATTCATGAGAGACCCGAATCATTACCCAAACTTACATGGAAAATGTTTTGATATTATACGATAGACTCAAGTATAAAGGCATCTATAGTGATGAAATAAGATTGCGCTTATTTTCTTTAATTATAAAGGTCAAAACAAAGTCATATTTATTTTACCAACATCTAGAAGTATCGTCCTTAAAAAATATTAACATAATTACTCTTGACATGTATCATTCGATAAAAAAATATCAACTATATTGACACAAACAACCTAATAAATTGTTGTATGTCAACAATATACAACACTTTATGCGATAATAATATAGTAATTATTAAGCATGTTAACGGAAAATTCTAACTTCTCTAAAAACGATAATGATATTATTTGGAAACCAAAATACACAGAAAGACTAAAAAAACTAGTATAATAGACAAAAACCAGTTGTTTGACATTTTGAGAAATGGTTTGAGAATACCAAAATAAAATTGGAAGTAATGGTTCAATGAAACTAAAATTCGGTTTGACTACGAAAAAACATTGATAGAAAAAATCTTAAGACTCTTGTCCAAAACCAAAGATCTTACATGAAGAACCCAAAAGCTCAAATGAGACAAATCCATAACATGTTGGTTCTAAAAAAATATGAGACATGACCACGTGATGCTGAAAATGATCTGAAAGGCAAGCTAACGCAATTAATGTTTAAAATGAACAATAAGTGAGGACATAATAAATATAGTTCTTGAAAAATAGGGCATGGATATCAAAATAACCGTGGAAAAACAATCCATCTTTCAGAGTGAAAATAATAATAATTTAGGTATCAAATTCACTACATAATATAGAAGAAATGGTCGCAACAAGACAAAAATGCATTACGGCGATATTATTGTGATAAAAATTTATAACACAACTCCAAGTTTTATTAACGATAGTACGACAGTGTTAGACCATGACAGTCAAAATAAATTTCCTACATATCATAGTGAAGCAACTCCTAAGAGTCCAAAATATACAACTAAATGTCCATATGACCCTAAATACATGTCTCAAATTCTTTATCTAAAACGACTGAAAAATAAAAATTTAGATAATTTTTTTTTAATAATTCAAGAGTTGTTTTAAAACTTATATATCGATACTTCATCTACAGATATACTAGATTAAATATCAAAATAATCCAAGTACTTGAAAGATATCATCTCTAACAAAGATAGGTTTTTAAATATTTGAGATAGTGTTGTTGGCAGAAAAATTTAGTACCTTAATTTAGAACAAACTACCACTAAAGCTTAAATATCCAAAAGAATTTACTATTATTTGTAAAATTAGTATGTATTATTTTTAAAAGTTATTATGTGAATAACTGATAAACTAATACCATATTGTTTTATATTTATAAGATGCTTGCTTTAGACGAGATCAAACCTACTACGGTACCATTACAACTAGCAGATATGTTTGTTAGATATCTTAGATGTATAAAACAAATTCCTAAAAATATTGAATACATTGATCTCTTTCATAAATTATATTATTCTATATATGGAGGAATATGGATTAAGTTTTTTATTTTATTTTAAGACGATTATACTTTACACCTGTCAAGATCAAAATAAACGATGGGACTAGTAAACTAATCTGAGTAGATGATGAACACGTAATTTTTACTTTATTCAAAGCTATGAAATATCCTCATAATATGATAGTTGTTTGTCAATAACTGTTAAATAGGTTAATAACATAGATAATATATAAAATTTATCATCTTTCAACATTAAAAAAATCGCAAGTAAAATTTTAAGTTAGTCGATAACAATATTGACAACAAAGAGGTTGTTGATTGTATGAAAGCTATAAACAATGGATCCATATTAGACATTATATTCAATATAATATTTAAAAGACACATTAGTAATATAATATTCTAAATTAAAACTCAAACAATTACCTTCACATTTAATGCACATATATTTACAAGAGTCTAACAACTATCTGGTTATCATTACTGTTTATTTTAATCATGTCGATGAAGAAACATTGCTCATGGTGTTGCAATAATTCAAATACATTGTCAGATAGAAAATCCATTGTATAAAATAAATTAGTCATTCAGTATATCAACACAAAAATCTTATGGACGAGATCTACAAGCTCATTGTGATGTCATAGTGGTTGAATCCGAGAATCTTCAACATAGTAAAGAAATAAATTTAGAAGTAATTGGATGTGGGTATTGTATATTCGAAATTTAATAATAATTCCATAAGCGCGGTACAAGTAGTTGCAAAAAAATATCAATAATCGTTAAAAGTATGATAGGTCACTATCAATACAAACAGTCACATGATGAAGAGTATTCATTAACTATTATATGGTAAATGATTGTAACATGGAAGATTACTTTCCATTATCTTTAATAAATCAAATTTTTAGGAGGTTAACATGTCAATACTTTATATTGCTTCCCGAACGATCTTCCACATAAAATCAAATTTCAATACAACCCAAAGAACAAGAGAATACAACATTCACATACCCATACAAACATATTCGTGTATTATACAATATCATTCGAGTTATGTAATGCACCCACTACTTCTGAGAAGTGTTAGATTTTTATTATATCATATATGGCTTAGAAATCTATTAAAATATACATGAATGATTTTCAATGAATATTTGGATATTTATTTATCTAATATTTCACTTAAATTGCAAAAACATGTGTTGATACTAACCTAATTTTAAACTGGAAAAAATATTATTTTATGGTATAAAAGGATATTATTTTAGGTCATTACACCTTTTTAAAACGAAAATCAAAGTAGATCAAGGAAGATTGATATAATAATAACTAAAAGTTTTGAACTAAAATTATGTTATGTTTGTGTGAAGTATGATAGTGCAAGATCTGTTTCGCACGTTACCCAGTCTAACTGGCGGTCCATTAGAGATTTAAACATGATTTTTTTGAGAGAGTGGTTTAAATATTTTCTTATAAAGATTTTAAATTCTTATAGATTTTCTCCATATTTAGGTTTTTCTTATCATTATTTTTATAAATTTTTACATATATATATAATCACCATATTAGAGGTTTGTATTGTTATATTCTTCTAAACATTAATATCCAAACATTGTGAAACTACAACCACTTTTTGAAATGTAGCCTATTTTTGAATGAACCAAGTAAATTTGTGTGTTCTTCATTCTGTTTTATTTTATTTTTATCATTGAAACCTAACACGTTAAAGTGATCTGAAACTTTCTTGGACATAGAAATTTTCATAGAGGATTTATCATATTTTTTAAAATATCTCACAGAACTTGATGCAGACAGATTAGCCTTGGGTTCATCGTTACTGTATTTTTATAGTTTATTTATAGATGATATTCACATATTATCAAATTTTGTTTTTAAATTTTGTTTACTCAGTTTTTTTATTATTTTGATTTAATTAGACCAAAATTTAATTCTCGGTCGTCATGTTATATTTTTTTATTGTTATTCTACATTGGTTAAAATATTAGCGATATAATCTCTAATTTTAAGGGTTAGTAGAAATTTTAATTTGCATGTTATGAAAATTAATATTATAATACTTTCACCAAATTTATTATTATTATTATAATTTATATGTTGTAATTTTTGGAAGTTAATTTTATTGTCCTGAATCAATATTTAGTTACGAAACTAAAATAAATAGATGTTTTTGTTAATTTTAATGAAAAAAGAGAGTTACATATGAATGAATATATTAAAACTAAACTTAATTTAGGTTATATTTATTATATATCGTATATATTTTTAAAATATATTATTGATATAAAAAATAAATAATTTGTACTGATTAAGCGCGCGTTCAATAAACATAGTAACTCGGGTAAAAATAGAATAAATTTATGCTAATACCTTTTAATATGAGTAGTTTATTTGGGTTATTATATCCATAAATATGCTTTAACTCATAATGCTTTAGACAAAATGGGACATAAATCATTGATCTATACTCGTTAAAAGAGTCAATTAGAAATCTTAATAAGATTAAACAAATTACGAGTCACATTCATATCAAAATCTTTACGTAATTAAGATGAGTATGACTATATATAACCAAATGTGGTTTAAGTTTACCAAAAAAACGTAGTTGGTTTTTGTTTGACTTTTTTAGGACAAAAAAACCCTTGAAATTTTATTTAATGTCCAAATTGCCACTAAGTAAAAAAAATACTAAGTATATCCCAGATATACCTAATTCGCAAAACAATCTATTTGGCTATGTATACAAAAAAAACACAACTCCCTACTAGATCAAACCACATATTACTACAATTTTGTTAAGTTCTTCAAATTGTTCTTGAACATTCAAAGTTGCCTCAAGAAACTCAAACTCTTTTCAATTTTTTTAAACTTCTTCTAATAGAAACACAAAATCCAACATGAATCAACCGAAATTAAGGTAAAAACTTTTTTTTTGGGAAGTTTTTTCGAAAAAAATAAATAAGGATTTAATTATTAAAAAAAATCTTAATTTTAGGATCTGTACATGCCTAGCGTACCAGTCGGTACGCATTTCCTGTACCTATGGTACGCTAGGCCTTCGTTGTCGGCCATTTTTTGGCCGAATTTCGGTTGGAAAATGTCCTCCAAACACCCTAAAATTAATATATTTTTTACCTAATTCAACCCTAACCTAATTTTGATACTAACACTAAGTTTCCCGATTTTAGTTCGCCGGATAAATTAGAGAGAACTTGGAGGTTTTAAAGAGAAGTTAGAGAGAAGTGAGAGAGTGTAAGAGAAAAAATGAGGTGGATGAAGGTTAGTAAAAAAAGCCTTGTATACCCCTAAAAGGGTACTTTTGTCAAAATTTGGGTAAACGTATGCCACCTTGTATAAACTCAAAATTGGGTAAACTTAAACCACATTTGGGTATATATATCTTGACCCGATTAATATAAATGTATATGTCATCTCGGGGTCTTAACCTCTGGTGATTTCGTCAATTGGATCACAAGTTATTGATTGTTATACGAATTAATTATTAATCAAAGAAAAAATTATAATAAATATGATTTATGTTATCTAACGCAAGTTAGATTATTTTACATTATTAATAATATAAAATTAAAATTATTTTAATTAAATAATAACTTGTTTATTATAATATTTAACAAAAAAATCTCAAAAGACAATTCGTATAGTTTAGACTTGTTTGGATATTTATCTAAAAATATGTGACAAGAGGATTTCACTATATTTGGTTAACTTTGTATAAATTTTAAAATTTTGATATCGTTATATAAATTTTGTAATAAAATGCATTGATCAAGAGTATATTGTGATTGGTGAGTATTAGTAAATTTGGATGAAGATCGGGTGTCTAATGTGACATGCAAATTATAACACCGAGTAGTAATAATAATAATAATAATAATAATAATAATAATAATAATAATAATAATAATAATAATAATAATAATCGAGAAGAAAATTATTTATTCGTTGTGTTGAGATCTATTTTATAGAGGTACAAAATATTTCACATCCCGAGCTACTTGTTTAGACTTGTTTGGATATTTATCTAAAAATATGTGACAAGAGGATTTCACTATATTTGGTTAACTTTGTATAAATTTTAAAATTTTGATATCGTTATATAAATTTTGTAATAAAATGCATTGATCAAGAGTATATTGTGATTGGTGAGTATTAGTAAATTTGGATGAAGATCGGGTGTCTAATGTGACATGCAAATTATAACACCGAGTAATAATAATAATAATAATAATAATAATAATAATAATAATAATAATAATAATAATAATAATAATAATAATAATAATAATAATCGAGAAGAAAATTATTTATTCATTGTGTTGAGATCTATTTTATAGAGGTACAAAATATTTCACATCCCGAGCTACTTCATATTTTCACAATGTAGCAAAATATAACACATTAAGGTCCCATCAGCTAGATAGGTAACTCAATTGTGTTTATATATTCTAATGTGAACTTTTTAGAGTATCATCCCTAGGAATACGATAGCATACCTCGTATCCCACATGCATGGGCTCTATCATGCGATTGATGTACGGAATAAGTTTAAAGACTCATATCTTAAAGAACGGTTGTTGTGTGTGTAGATCAGCCACATCTCGAGGATATCTCATACTTTTTTTATGATAGTGATCACCTATTTCATGATGTATTTATTGTATCACACGCATCATACTTGTCTATAACTAGTTTTCAGTGTTGAATACTTTATTTAGCAAGCCATGCGATTTTCAAATACGACCCCAATATATGGTTTTGTTATTTTCATATATGGCATTGATTAAACATTGTCTTCTTTAAAGTACTCTTTGTAGAGGTGATGTATAACATGTTGGTGTTAACCATCTCTGCCAATGATCATAGCGAGCAAGTACATATGAATGCATTTTAAAACTTCAACTTGATAAATTCAGACCTTTTATATTATTCATGTGATGATTAAGATTAAATGTTTTGTGTTTAGACTCTAGTTTTACCTTTAGATAACATATTCCAAATTATTCACATATAATAGAAATCATAATATGTTTTTTTAGTAAAAATACCAAGATATCAATTAAATGATGGTACTGGACTACTCTTTATTTTACTCTAAAAGTATGCAGGATATATAATGATTAAATTAAATATTTTAAAACCCAACCATATATAGTGATGATACTTCATGCTAAATTCTTTAAATAAATTATGATAAATAATTTAAAAAGAATATTAAAACATTCATAAATTACATTACCAATATTCAATTTTTCCAGTTTTTTGGTTTTTTTAAGTTGGTTGAATCCGGAAATGATGCGAAATTTGAATTCATTAAAGATAAAGGAATTGTAAAAAATTATAAGAAAATAATTTACAAGTCTATTTACAAGGTCAAATTTCAGGTTTAATATTTGATGGACTTGTGAATAAGATCATTAATATTAACTATAAATTTAATATTTCACAATCTAACTTTAGTTATGTTGAGATTATTAAGTATTTTTTACATTAAAGGCTGAACAATAATGAGAAATAAAGATAATTCAATATTAACCATTAAAGATACTTATAAATTAAAACTCTTTGAAGAAAATATATGAAGTAGGAAGGATAATCATGTTGAACAAAGTTTGATGTCTCATTTAAACATAATCCTTACTTCAATTTATATTCAGTTATTAGAGATTTTTTATGAATTGTTACGGTTTAAACTATTATAATTTCTCTTCATTTAGAAGATACCTCATATTCTAAAATTGAATGATGGTAAAATATCTTTATAGATATTGGTGATTTGTTTTTATCTTACAACACTTACAAATATTTGATGGATTGATATATTTCAAACCATCGTACTTTCTCTTTATTTAAAAGATATATTAGATCTCCAAGATTAAGTGATGGTTTCCATTATGGATTACAATTAATTTTGTAACAATGGTATATATATATATTATAGAAAAATAAATTGAAATAACGATATAAAGTATGTCTTTATCACAAGCATTCTGGTCATATTTCTCATAATAAATGGGAGGGGAAGCTAGTTGATAAGATGATCCAGAGCCCTTTGATTGTTATTTTATTATACATGTAATGATTAAATAAACAAACTTATATACAAAATAAGGGAAATTATATGTATACAGATAAATAGAACTTTTTAAACAAAATTAAAAAGGTATAAGGAAGATGTTCCAATATAACCAAATCTATATGACCCTATCATTACAAATTGGAGTCTGATACAATAATAACTATGTCCATTTAGAATACATTCCATTCTATAGCAATTCGATTTGGAAACCCACACTCAATTTAGATTTGAAACATTACAATAATTTGTAAGGATATTTAGTTTGGAGGGAGTATTTAGTAAACAGCCTTAATTTATGGGAACAATCAACGATGATTGGTTTAGATTTAAATGATAAAAATTTGATCATTCATTATCGATCATCTCTTTATTTATTATAGGAATAAACGTTCTAATTTTCATTCAATATAAATCAGTTGTAGTTGTTCATGAAAGACAAACTTAACATTCTCAAGAAATTGTATAAACTCAAGTAGTATAGTAACTTATAGAAAAATCGATTATCAGCTTTTTTAATATCATAAACAATTCCACAAGATCATTAATATTCTATACGATCAACAAAAGAATACATTTTCAGCCTTTGTAATGTCATAAAGAGTTCTCTAAGAATATTTAGATTATTTATGGTGCAACAAAAGCTGTAACTTCAGCTCTTGTAACTTCATAAATATCTTTATAAGAACATAAAAATATTTGTAGTGAAACGAGAGAATCTATATTAATCTTTTGTAACACTATAAAACATCATATTTAATTTCATGTAAGAACATTAAAAATATTTTCATATAAAGGGAGAATTTAGTTTAAATTTCCATAACATCATATTGAAATGTTTAATGTTTAATTGTGAACTATCGTAATAATAATGAAAATTCATGCAAGATATTCTAGCACAAATGATCATCCGATAAATGCACATTCAGATGGATACATTTCAATACATGTTAATGATCTAAGTGAGAGATTCTAAGGATATCCTAAGCCTGGAATGTCGTCATATATAAATTCGGAATATTCAGGCTTGTTTTCATTTATCCAATCAAATAAAAGTAATCAATATTAAGTTATATGTATTAGACCTACATATGATAATTACTGTCATGGAGAGATATTATGGGGTAAAAAGCATTGTTAGCCCCTCATGTTTACCATTTGTATCAACATAGTCCCCTTCCTTCACTTCTGCATAAAACTCATCCCCTTCATTTTAATAATTTTCAAATATAGTCCTCCCGGACATGTGAAGCTTGAGAGACTGACACGTGTCATCAAGTTTTGTTGCAGGATTGGTCCCCCAAATGTTTGGCCAAAAATACCCATGCCCATGCCAAGTAGAATGCCAACTAAACTGCGTAGTCAGGTTTATTAATAATTATTTTTATTAGTTCATATAAATAATAAGATAGTTATATGTATATTAAAAGGTAACGGTGGACGGTAAATCACCCTCGAATTTAATATAGAGTCGTAGTTAATTTTAAATAACTTTAGTATAAAAATAGTCGGTCAGATTGCATCTTCCATTTGAATCGTGGATAATAAATAAATAGCCCTCTAGATTGGAGCATATACATTTTGGGAACCTAGGGTTTGTTTCACAAGAAGATCTAAAATCAAAACGTTTGTCGTTCGTTTTTATCCTCTTCAACTTCAAATGGACGAGTCAAGACTCAGATCTGTAGCTTTCGCGCAATGACTGAGTCGCGTTCAGGCAGGCCGAGTCGCAGTGGCGGAAGCAAGAAACGTGAACGCTTACAGACAGAAAGAAGAAGAACCGAGCCGATGGCAAGAGAGGAAAGAAGCAAAACGGCTTATATATTTGATGAGCACTGAAAACAGCCATGGGTTTTGGTGATGGAAGGAAAAGTAACTGATACGTACACGATTTCTGGTGGTGGAATGAAGAAGAAAAAACTTTGTCTGCAAATGAAATTAGGGTTTTCTATCGAATTGATTTAATTAAGGGTTTGGGTTATAGTAATTGGGTTTCGGGTTTGGGTTAGAATAGATTGGATTTTGGGGTTGGATTAGTTTTAATTGGGTTCGACCCAGTCCGTTTATAATTATGGTGGGTAAATGGTAACTTGAAATGGTAAATGATAACTTTTTAAGGTAAATCATAAACCTGACTAGGCAGCTTGGTTGGCATCCTACTTGGCATGAGCAGAGGTATTTTTGGCCAAATATTTGGGGGACCAACCTTGCATTAAAACTTGATGACATGTGTCAATCTCTCAGGCTTCACATGTGCGGGGGGGGGGGGGGGGGGGGGGCTATATTTGCAAATTTTTAAAAAGAAGGGGATGAGTTTTATGAAGACGTGAACGAAAGGGACTAAGTTGATACAAGTGGTAAACATGGGGGACTAACAGTGCTTTTTAACCTATATTATGTAGATATTGGTTAGGTTAATTGTGGATCCAGATGGAGGACCCATTGATCCAACCATTTAGTTATTGAGCCATAAAACACAATAAGAGTTATGATCCCCCGTAATGACTAATTCATCGGATCGTAACAACTCAAAAGTTAAATAAAGTAAGAAATGTAAATTAAAAACGATAATTTAATTTAGATTTGCTCATAAACTACTAAGTAATTTAATAAAATCAATTCACTTAATAAATTATAGAAACCTTCATAACCAATTCTTCGTTATTGAATAAAAACCAATAATATTTCGTTATAAATCATGAAATATATACAATAACAAATGAACTTTTTGTTATTTATTCTTGTTTATTATTGAAAATCGAAAGACTAAGTTTCAAATATTGTTTAAAATTTATAACCTCACAATCAATAAATATTACTATAACAATAGGTTTTTCTTTTTCTTTTTTAAAGTATCTACAACTTAACAAATTAACTAGAAAGACTAAGTTTCAAATAGCCCAAGTCGTCTCCTCCTTCAACCTCGCTGGCTCCACTGTCATCCACACCACGGGACAGTCATCCCCTTGTTTCCCGCCTTTAAACCCAATACCAGTCCCAACAACTTTCCATGAATCCTTCCCTAATAGAAACAGCAAAGGACAAATCCTTTCCCGTACTCCCAAAGCTATTTGTTCCCTTGGAATTTGTCCCACCACCACCTTTCAATCCTCCTCGCACCAAGCCCAGAATCGCAACAGCAACATCCCCATGCACCTACTTTATGAATCTGCCCCCATGGTCACCATGCACCAGCCCGTGCCCTCATCCTCCTTTCGCACTTGGGAAAACGTAGTAGCCCCTAACCAAGACTCATCAACTCCAATGGCTATCAAAAAGACTGATGACCTCTGCTTTGACAAAGGGATCCTCATATTCCCAGAAGACACCCTATCTGGAGGGAAAGACGACTGGGCCAAATACCTATCTGGTTATTTTCTATTTAAGAGAAGGGCTACCTCACATGTTCAGTCTTTGGCAAGCCAAATATGGGGCTCGTTGGGCCTCCAAGAATTCAAATTAACACCCTCCAACCACTAGTTTTTCAGATTCTCCACTGCCGATAATGCAACCAAGGTTCTGGAACGCGCCCCCTGGTTCTTCAGCAGTCACCCGGTATTCCTGCGTCGTTGGGCTCACATGGAGTCCCTTGAGAATGAGGCCTTTAAGGCTATCCCCTATGGGTGAAGTTCCATGGTATGCCTCACGAGCTGTGGACGGAAAAATGGCTCAGCATTCTTGAAAGCTCCCTTGGTACCCCCCCTCTACGTAAACAATCAAACCACCAGCCGATCTCGTCTAAGTTACGCCAAGATCTGCATAATCATGCAAGCGTCTACCTTCTTCCCATAAGCTATTACCATAGGCTTCATCGGTAATGAACACTCCATCCAAGTCAAATTTCAAGGACTCCCAACAATCTGCTCCCGATGCATATCTTTTAGAGATGCTGCTCCTGCCTGCTTACACCCCTCTGAGACCCTCCATATGGCGCCAACTCGAAGACCGGGTAAGGAACCCATGCAGGAACCATAAGCTCTCGTGATGGTACTATCCCCCTGCCCAGCTACGAAAATATGCACCCCATGACAAGTGGACCGGGTTGGACAAAGAGCCAAGTGATTGCCAACAACAGCTTAGCAGCCGAGAGAATCGGACACATTGATAGAGAGCCCTCTCCAATGGACATTACCTCACCCAAAGCGACCCAGACAGCAATAAATGTTCAATCAAGTATGTACGGGGCAAACCCCCTTGTTATTTGCTTCTAAGTCTTTTCTAAACTTTAATCCTATTAGTTATATTTCATACGAATTGCTTGTTGGAATGTGCGCGGTCTAAATGATCCCGTGCATCAAAAATACGTCCAAGATTTTGTCTTTTCTAATAGTATAAATGTTATATGCCTCCTCAAAACTAAAGTCAACTCTGATAAAGTTGACTTTATTATGAAACACATGCTCCCCTGGTGGAAGTGTTTAACAAACCACACTTTCCACCATTATGGTCGTATTTAGGTTCCTTGGAATCCTAGCGTTTTCAATATACTTGAAATGGCCTCTCCCCAGCTCATGCATATGAAGCTAACATGGATATAAAAAACATCTCATTCCTCACCGCTATTATCTATGGTTTTAATGAACCATTGGACCGTCGCCCCTTTTAGAGGGACTTAAACTCCCTCTCTCAACCCCTAATGCCCTCCCCTGGACCGTTCTTGGGGACTTTAAAGCAATTAGACCCCCCCCCTCCCATGAACGCACTAACCCCGACTCCTATTCGAATAGTGAAATTACCGATTTCAATAATTGATGTCGAAATTGTAATCTTTAAGATCTTTGATCTTCGGGTTTTCAATACTTCTGGTTCAACCATCGCCTTGATAACCATATCTCCTCTAAAATAGATAAATCCCTTGTAAACGACCTTTGGGACGATTTTTCCCCCAACTCTTACGCCCACTTTGACCTCCCGTAGCTCAGACCATACCCATATAATCCTTTACCTCACCGCCCCATTCACCCTCTCTCCCAAACCTTTTAAATACTTTAACATGTGGCACCTCCACCCCAATTTTCTTGACATTGTCACCAACAGCTAGGCTTACCTGGCCACAAAACTCCCATGAAATCCATTGTCATTAAGCTATCCCACCTAACCCCATCCCTTGAAGCCCTTAACATTAGAGACTTTAGTAACATTAGTCATAGGGTGGATAATGCCCAAAAGGCTCTTTCCCGCGCCCATCAAAATCTCGCATCTGATCCTTCTGAGCTCTCCCTTCTCTCGCTAGAGAGGGAAGCTGTTGAGACTTACATCTTCTATAGTCGTGTGGAAGAATCGTTCCACAAACAAAAATTTAGAGAAACCTGGCTCAATCTTGGGGATATAAACTTCAAATTCTTCCACAACAGTATCAAAGTCCGTAGAGCTCGGAACAAAATCCTCTCCATTACCACTATTCATGGCCAAACAAGCACTAACCCAAATGTGATTTCTACCACCTTCATTTCCCACTTCCGTAACCTGTTTGGCACTCTTAGCCATGACGGCTACGACGGCCTGAGAAGAATATGGTCCCTGCTCAAAACCCATGTCTCTCCCTCTGACAAAGCCAGTATGGTGAAACCCATCACCGATAATGAAATCAAAACTGTCCTCTTTAACATTAATAATAACAAGGCCCCTCGCCTAGATGGTTTCAGCGCGGGTCTTTTCAAAACATGTTGTCATATTATTGGCCCTGATATCTGTGCGGGAATCAAGCATTTCTTCCGTCGTGGTAAAATGAACCCTGGTTGGAATAAAAAACTTATTTCCCCCATCCCCAAAACCTCATCATTTCCAACCCATCAGACTTCAGACCCATCTCCTGCTGCAATGTGATTGACAAGATTATATCTAAAATCCTTGCTAACACGATTAAACCTTTGCTCACCTACCTCATTGATTCCTCCCAATCTGCTTTTGTCGCATGCCGATCTATCACTGATAACATCCTCCTCTCCCAAGACCTTATGCACGGCTATCAAAATAATCGAAAAGGACCCAGATGTGCCCTAAAGATTGACCAAATGAAAGCTTTTGACAATATCCATTGGGAAATTGTTCTCGATGTCCTCTATGCAATGGACTTTCCAATGTAAGTGATTAGTTGGATAATCCATTGTATTACCACCCCCTCTTTTGCCGTCTGTATAAACGGAAACCCCTCGGGCTACTTCGAAGAAACAGAGGGTCTCTGACATGGAGATCATTTATCCCCTTACATCTTTGTCATTGTCATGTAGGTTCTATCCAGTATCCTACAGGGAAAAAACCAAGCACCCACCTTCGGTTTCCACTAGAAATACTACTCCCTCAAGATCATCAACCTTTGCTTTGTCGATGACCTAATGATATTCTGCAAATCAAACCTCCAATCGATCAATATCATCCGTGAGGGCCTTGATGAATTCGCTAACCTCTCGGGCCTCCACCTGAACCCTGCCAAGAGCCATGTATTCTTCTAAGGAGCCTCCACCACAACTAAGGCCAATATCCTCTGCCTCCTAGGTTTTCAGGAAGGTTCTCTCCCAATGCGCTATCTTGGAGTCCAACTCATCACCTCTCGACTTTCCTACAACGATTGTCGCCTCCTTTTTATGGTAATAAATAACCGAATAAACTCCTGGACAACGAAATACCTCTCTTATGTCGGTCGCCTCCAACTGCAAGCCAGGTTTACTGGTCCTCCATCTTCATCCTTCCAACTAGAGTCCTAACAGAAATCTCGCAGCTTATGCAACGTTTCCTTTGGTCAGGCGCTGAAATGGAGATCTCTGGGGTAAATGTGGCATGTGAGAAACTGATATTGCCCACGGATGAGGGTGGCCTTGGGATTCCAAATCTAAAAACCTGGAATCAGGCGGCCACCCTAAAAATCTTATGGTCCATTATTACCAAAAATAATAATTTCATCTGGTCTCAATGGATCGTGGTGGAGAAGATCAAATAAAAAAACTTATGGACCCTTCCACCCCCAATTAACATTAGTTGAGTCTCAAGAAAAATCCTGAATCTCAGACGACAAGCATCACACATCTAAAAGGTAATCGTCGGTAATGGAACCAACTCTTCAGTCTGTTATGGCCCCTCGCTTCCCTTGTTCACTGGTCAATCGCTATGGCCCTAGCATTGTTAACCTGGCCCGCCTCCGTAATATCACCCGCGTCTCAGACCTCATTGACAACGGTCGTTAGCGATGGCCCTCACAAGCTCGAGCTTGGAATAGACACATGAAAACCAACTTGACCGAAATCCAAGCTGCTCTCAATACCCTATCCCTGTCTCGGACACTGAAGACACCTTCATTTGGATCCCAAACAAATCCAAACCTCAATTTACCATTCGCAGTACGTATGCCGCTATTCGAACCTCCTAATCAAAAGTGAAGTGGGGCTCTCTCATCTGAAACAAATATTCCATCCCTCGACACGCCTTTATTTCATGGATGACGATCCAAGGAAAGCTGAACACTCGCGATAAGCTTACCATTTGTGGCCTTGATACAGATCTCATCTATGCCCTTTGCTCAACTCATCTTGAATCCTTGGAACACCTCTTCATACTATGCCCTTACTCCTCATCCAACTGGGAAAACATATGTCCCAAACTTCTCATCCCCTCTTTCCCCTCATCTTGGGAAAACCATTTGGATACTGCAAGCTCCAAGGCCCTCCATCCCAACAGAACAACCCCATTTTGGCAAACCGCATTCTGCTCAACAATATACCACATCTTGAGAGAACGAAATTCAAGGATTTTTAACAACATATCGGCTCCAAACTCAGCTGTAGCTTACCATCTTTTTTGGAACCTCCGTTCCCGTTTCCACGGAACTAAAATAACCATCCCTTTGTAGATTCGTCATTACTTAAATATAACCCTAACATAGCTATCTTCTCGTAATCAGAGTTCTCTTTGTAATCGAAGTCCTTTTTATAGCGGACCAAAAACCCTCTAAGCTATATTTTCCTTTCCATTTATATATATAATTTACCGTTTTTTATACAAAAAAGATAAATTAACTATTAGACATTTCGGTTCAAAATTTAATATTTATTATAAAAAAAATAACACTGAACATGAATATTACCATGGATTATCTTAAATAGTCCAAAAATTTAAGTTCAGAAAACTTCTATATTATTACATTATAATTTATAACTACCCGTAATATAGGAGCAATATATAAGAAAAAACCCATAATTGAAAGGTGGCAAATGGCAATAATAATAATAGAGCCAGCCAAGTGTAAACACGTAAAGAAAACTAGAGTGTTAAATAACCAAGTGCCAGATCAGCTCTATCAGAATAGCATGTCACCATGTGACGTAACTTTATTCCGTGGGACCCATTCTCTTTATTATCTACTCATTATTTTATTTACACCATTTTATATAATCATTTACTAATATTTCATTATAATAATAAATTCAATCAACAGTATTTTATTTTTGTTTAAAATAATAAGAAAATTCGACAAATATTAAATACGTTGCGATTATTTGAATAGTCACATATAGCAGGTGCCTCGAAACTGTTATCGATATTTTTAATAAAAAAAGCAAAAGAAGTTGGTGATATTGTTTAGTCGTCGTGAAAAAGAAAATCATATTGTAAAAAATAGAAATCACATAAAAAATATAGAAATATAAATAGTCATAATGACGTCAATTTACGTCCGATAGAAAATTAGAGCCGCTTGATTAGCGGTGGTTGTAGTGTATGCGCCGATATCTATAAAACAGTTATGACTTGTGTCCGCGTTTGGTTTGGCTCCCGCCAACTCAGCAAGTGGCATACTGTATATATAGTCTTATATTTGGGTTTTGTATTATTATTATTATTATTCTATTTAAAAAATAAAATAAAATAAATGATTATATATCGCCGCTAACTATTCTCAGTTTTAGTCCATGATTGCTATATTCTACCGAATTATCTTTTCTGTTTTTTATTTGTTTGGAATAGTATGAATACCCTTCATTTTTCATAAAATATATCAACTCAAACATTTAAAAAGAAAATAGTTATCGAATCTCTAAAAAAAACCCTTATTTTAAAGAAAATAATTATATACTAATATATTACATAGTGGGTTTTATTATCAAATGATATATGAAATATTTCAAAATTATTATTGGTTTAATTTATTATTTTAGCTTTTAGCAAAGATATACGGATAACTATTTGAAAGAAATTAAGTGTGTAGGTAATCATTTAATTTTTACAGTTTATAAAAAATTATTTGCAACATAAATTTTTCCAACAACACTCATGAATACAGAAAACACGCAAAGCTTGTTAGTTCGTTAAGAGAGAAACAACTGTCTAACACCAGATAACGAATTTTTAAAGACTTTCTCTAACCTAGTTTAGAGCTCTTAATGAAAGTTAATAAATATAAAAACTTGGTCCAAACCACTACATTGTTTTCAATTAAAATAAATATAAAATAAAACGTTTAAACATTAACAACGGATCTTAAAATGAAATCCGCAGATATAAATTTAAAAGAAAGAATTAACCATCTACAGATTCCTCTTTTAGAACAGCACGTGAACAAACTGCAAGTAGATCACGCAACTTCACAAATATAGCCAATTTTAGATGTTTGGTCTCTATATCTACAACTTGGTCTTCACTTCGACAATAAACCAAATTGATTGTTCCATCATAAGTGATATCTCTTAAAAATAATAGTTCACATCAATATGATTGCTTCCTCCATGTAGCACAAGATTCTTGGATAGTTTGATTGCTGAGCTATTATCACAAAAAAACTATAGTAGCTTTCATTTGCTTGAACTAGATTTCTACAAGAATTTTTCTCAACCAGACAGCTTGACAAGCACAAAGTTGCAGTAGTAAATTCAGCTCATGTAGTTGATAATGTGATAATTTGTTGTTTTTTATAATACCATGAAATAACTCATGTGCCCAACATAAAAACATAGCCTCAAGTGCTCGTCTATCATCTTGATCTCCTTAATAATCACTGTCTGTAAACCCATCTAACTTTTCACTTTTCTGGTAGAACAACCCAAAAAATCTAGTTTATTGTAAGTAGCGAATGATTCTTTTGGAATCTAATAAATTTATTTATGTTGGGTTCGCTATATATCTACTTATTAAGCTTACATTATACATTATGTCTAGTCTTTTTGTAGTTAAATACATCAAATTCCCAACAATTTGCTTGTAAAATGTGTTGTCACATTTTCTCCTTCATGATTTTTGTTTAGTTTCAAGCCAAAATCAGTTGGGTGCTTACATGATTGCAATCTTTTATTTGAAATTTGTCCAAAATATCTTGCACATACTTCTTTTGAGAAATAAAGGTCCCATTATGTCAAGGAAATAATGCACCATACCAAGATCTAACATTTGAAATTCAATCATCATGAATTTCTTAAATGTTTTAAACATGACACCATCATTTTCAGTAAATATTAGACTGTCTACATATGAGAAAAAAAATGAGCAGTTTGCCATCATCTCTAATTTTAAAAATAGTGTGTGCTCATATGGACACTTGTGAAAGCTTTCTTCCAAAAAATAAGCCTCAATTCGACTATGTCATTAAGAGCTTTCTTTAATCTATACACTTTATTCTCATTTCCAATATTAATATGACCAAGAGGTTGCTCAATAATTTCATGTTTTTCTAAGTTTTCAGGCAAAAATGGTGATTAGACATCTAGTTGAAATATAGGCCAAGAGTTATGCGTTGCCAATGCGATCACTAATTTGATTGTATCGTGTCTTGCAATGAGAGAAAAAACTTATGTATTGTCAATCCATATTCTTGATTATATCCCTTAGTTTATGCCTTTTCGGAAGATCAGTCAACTCCCAAATATCATTTCTTTCAATGACATTAATATCATCATTCATCGCTTTCCTCCATTTTTCTTCTTTGAAAACACTTTCAAAGGTTGTAGGATCACAATCTAAAAATAAAGCAAAGTGAGTGATTGAATCTTCAATTACAGTTACCTTGTAGTCTTCTATCAATGTGAGCTTTTTTTTAATATAAAGAATAGATCGAGTTGCTTCATCATTAGCTTCTGCTGCTGTTGGCGAAATTTCAGCAGCTGTTTGCGTTGCTTCCGATGAATTTTCAGGCACAAAGGTCATTAGAGTTTGTTCACTTTCAGAATCGTTGTCAAATAAAAGAACTTGAATAGATTTTTTTCCATTCTAATCCTAAGTGTTTTCCTCATCAAAGACAATGTCTCGATTTGTCATAATTTTCCAAGTTAGTGGATTAAACAATTTATAAGCTTTGGATGTTTCACTAACACCAAGAAAAACATATTGTTCTCCTTTATCATCAAGTTTCTTCATTTCTCATATGGTTTATGCGCATAAGCAATGCAACCAATGTTTTTAAAAAATAATTAATGGATGGTCTCCTTCCACTCCATGCCTCCTCTAGTGTCATATTTTGAACAACAAATGTAGGTGTTTTGTTCAAGATATGAATACTCCAATTTATTGCCTCAAACCAAAATAATTTTTGAATTCTCCCTCTTGCCAATAAGCTTCTCACCATATCGAGGATAATTTTATTTTTCATCTATGCTATGTCGTTTTGTTATGGTGTATAAAAAGCTGTTAAATCTTGTCAAATTCCATGAATGTCACAAAAAACTTCAAGTTTGGTATAGCAATATTCTTCATCACAATCTGTTCAAAGGGTCTTAATGGTATTTTATGTTTTATTTTCCATATGAGCTTTGAAGCTTTTAAGTGCACAAAGAGCTTCTGAATTTCTATGTAAAAAATAAAATCAAGTTTTTCTAGTATAATAATCAATGAAAGTAATTAAGTATATTTTACCTCCGTTCGAAAATGAAGTTATCAGGCTATAAATATCTAACTGAATTAACTTCAAAACTCATTTTGCTCGCCATAACCTTCCTTGGATAAATTAAGAACGATGTGTTTTGCCAACACCACATTCTTCACAAACTTGGGAATGAATACTAATATGAGGAAGGCCTGTCACCATATTCTTATGCTGAATGGTATTTAATCCACAAAAACTCAAGTGACCATAACGAAAATGCCACAACCAAAAATAATATTTTACTTCAACTACCAAACACGATTGTACACTTTCAATTTTTAATGGAAACAACTTGTTCGAACTCATTTACACAAACACAATAGCTCATCTAGTAGGATTATAAATCTCACAAACACCCTTTTAAATAGTAATTACATAACCTTTTCTAGAAATTAACCAGTAGCACTTAACAAATTACTTTTGAAGTCAGGAACAAAAAAACATTATAGATTATTTCCACATAACTATTCTTGGTTCTTATCTCAGTATTACCCTTTCTCATCACCTTCACAATAGAACAATCACCAAAACTTACTTTAAAATTAACAATTTCATTTAAATAAGAAAGTGAAGACTTACTTCGACACATGTGGTTACTATAGCTCGTATCCACATACCAAACATCATACTCATATTGTAGATTAGCTTCAACAGCCATCAACAGAGTTTCTAAAACACTATACTTTGGATTTTTGAAAATGATGATCTCGTCCTTTGCTTTTTCCTGAAATGTGATCACCATTGGCTTTGGAATATCGGCTGCCATATCTATTTCCCCGAGCTCCATTTCCTCTAACTCTACCTCTACCCTTCCTTTATTATAGTTTGAGAAATAAGTAGAGATAAAAGCCTTTAAACCTTACTAATTTGAAGTTGAACTTTGGTTCCTCTTTTGTTCATGGACCAACAATGAGCTTTGTAGTTCATTAAGAGAGAATGTATGTATGTCTTTTGGATTCTTCACTTGGACACACGATATAATAAAAAATCTAATGTTAAATAACACAATAATTTCTCCACAATGGGGACATCTTCCATCTTATCACCATGAAATCGCATTTTTTTGCTGATATATTGGCATAGTAGCTGGTAACAGATTCCCCATCCTTTATTTGTAGAGACTCAAACTCTCTTCTCAAAGCCTAAAGTTGTGCACACTTCAGTCTAGCAGAGCCTTGATATTTTTTATTAATGAAATCCAAATATCTTCGGATTTTTCTTTACTAACAATTGTTTCCAATATGGGACGATTAGTTTTCTGAAAAAGGTATTTTTTTTCCTTTAAATCTTTTAGCTTTCTCCCTTCCAACTATGTTTTCTGGACATCCGTCAACATAACATTTTATGCTAGTTCTGCTACTCTAGAAACAAAAACCATCTAATATTCTTTGGACCTCAAGAATTTATCCATGAGCATGCTCCAATGATCATAGTTACCATCAACGCGTGGAATAATTAGTTGTACAAAACTAAAGGAAGTCATCAAGTTTACTATTTTTAAAAAAACTAGCTCTGACACCACTGTTAGCTCGTTCAGAGAGAAACATTATTTGCATATAAATTGATAAAAGAAATAGCCTATAAATAGGCTTTACACACTAATAATAAATTCCTAAAGCCAAATAAGGTATTCTTATGACTTGGTCTAACCCACTAAACAGGTTTGAAAGTTAATATAAAATAAACCGTTGAAACCTTAACAAAACTTTGAAAAATTAATTATTTTAGTCTTCAAAAATTCATATATTTCAAACCATAACTCAAAAATAATAATTAAAAAACACACATATTTTTTAGTTTTTAAAGTCGAACAAAAGAAATTCATGGATGATATTTTTGGAGAATTTGTTTTTGTACAAACTAATTTTGCACCCCAATTACAATTAGTTATTTTTATTTTTATTTTAAAAACTCTTTGCAACACAAAAATGCATATATATATATATATAAAACTAGTTGTTTCACACCCATTTAACACTTATTTTTATTTTTAAAAATTTGTATTTTATTTTGTTACGCAATAAGACTTATTTAACAACTAAATTCATACTTATACAAAAAAAAATTATTTACGCAATACATTTGCACGTAATTATGCAACTGTGACACAATTATTTTAACAACCCAAATACACGTAATTACGCAATTATAACATATACTTTTTCAAGAATAATTTTGCACCGTAATTATACGTAATTTGTACCCGGATATAGTCCAAATTTGTTTTTTTTTAAAACATTCTTTCATGGATCTGATTTTCTTCATCTTAAAAAAATAAAACCAATGGTGTTTTCAGATTTGTTTTGAGCTACGGTTTGAAAGACATGACACTTAAAAAAATAAAAGAGAAAAAATAAAAGAGAAAAAAATGGTTGTGGGGTATATTGGTATTAACATAAAGTATAAATAGTCATAAGTTTTTTAATTTAAAATCCAGTAATTATCCGTAATTTATCAAACATGATGATTATTTTTAGAAAATATAAGGAAATGTACCCAACATGTTTTTCCTATCATTTAGTACCTAAAGTATCACTATTAGGTATCTAATATCCACTTTTTGCATTTAACTTCAACTCTATATCTAATCTTCTAATAATACTTAAAATACTCATGTATTATCATGACCAGCCACGTAACCATATTCTCATTCTTCGAACCAAAACATTTCTTAATTTTTTTTAGTTTTTGTTAGAAAATTAAATCTTTCAAACTAGAGTTTGAAAAAAAAATCTGAAAGTACCATCAACTTTTTTTAAATACGAGTAAAACTAGATCTATTTATGATATTTTTAATTTTTTTTTAATTTTTTTTCTGCTAGACCTACTAACCATAGTCTCGTATATTTTATCACCAATCTATAAATATTATGTTTGGTTCCATCCATCATCGAGTATAAACCCTTCTAATTAGGATTCAACTAACTCATTTAATGTCTTTTGTATTCAAGAAAATGCGCCTCAAAACCTCATCACCCATCTGAAAAAGAAGATTTTAGACTTTCAAATTATAAGAACTAATTATTAAAGTACAATAATATTTTATAAACAGGTGTACCTTAGCAAGTTATATGTTAATCAGATTCAGCTTGGCCCATTTTATTTTGTTGTTTTTTAGAGATTCCAAATAGTGATTGATCCAATATGATGGGATAACCATTTTTGTAGGTCTCACTGTATTCATACCATAAAAAACTAAAAATGGTATTTCATATTTATTGTTTATTCTATAATATTGTAAGCTCATAAGAAATCTTGTAGTGTATCCAACCATTTATCGTAACCACTTCAGGAGTTTGAAAAAAACTCTCCAACATATAATAGCCTGTGATATCAATCGGGGTATTCATTTGCGGGTGGTATGATGCAAAAGAATAATGTCAGATGTCACATGCTCAGTATAAAATATCATTTGGATATTCTAGAATTGAATATTGTTGTTTGTAGTAATTGTATGCATTATAACATACTTACAACAAATATCGATTTTAATAAAATGTATAACATTTTGCTATGAATTTAGGCTAAATACTCTGTCTCATTTCATTTTGAGAAGTAATTTATCGCAACCAACATGTATTGTCGACCTCTTAAGACTTTGGCCCAATGCTTTACTAGATTGAGACTCCAACAATCAAAAGGTAAATCTTCATATTGGTTTCTAATGGTATTGTTGGTTTATGAATAATCAATTATATGTCAACTTGTTGATCTAGTTCTTATGCGTCGGCTGTGATGAAAGGCTGAAAGTATCATGCAAAAAGATTTCACGATGTAACACTTTTATATTTACATTGTGAGCAACCAACCTCATTGTGAAACTCTTCAAGCATATTCAGGACTCTTTTGGTATGAGATAATAAATAAATAAATAGTCGTGTGAAATACTTTTGTTAGTACATCTACCAGGAGTACAATATGGTTGAGAAAATTTTTTAGATTTTGGTTGGTCATGTTATTAAATGGTTATGTTATGTGGTGCATGAATGGGGTCCTCCAATCAATAGTTTCCGTGACATGAATTTGAGGTAGATTTGTTCAACTATAATGAAGGGAAATATGGGTCGCTCTTGAATTTGGATTCATAGAGCATGATCCGTACATCAAATAGTAGTTAAGGAAAAAACGACCGCGTTCTCTACCGAAGGAACATGTTCGTAGTGCTGATAAAAAAGTTGAGTTTGTCATTATAACACCTGCATACTTTGAAAAAACAAGTATAGCTTCCACCTTATCGAGATCATGGTTCATAAAATACTGAGGATATCTTAAAATTAATCTCGTCAGATGGTGCAGACTTTATCCAGTCACATACCAACTATAAAGGCCTTATTATGATCAGTAAAGATACTAAACTTGATGGCATGTTGGAACTGCTCTCGAGAGGGCTAATAATAACACATATATTGGACTTCCCGTTAGTCAAAATAGTCAATTGTGGCTTAAGATATTAGAGGTAGGCAAAAGTCGATCAGCCTATAACTCGATAACTAAGTCCGCCAAATCATGTACTTTGATGGTCAAGTAGGACACAAAATAATAATGAAATTATCAAAACCGATGACCAACGCGTAAGACAACCCAAAATAAAAGAATTATGTGCAATATTGCAGATCTGAGAAAATGTATGGACAACCATAAAATGACTTTGAAGTCGGGACGCATTTTACCGACGATGATATTAAGGCCAATATTAACTTTTTTAACTATAGGTATTACCATCGATGAGGGTCTTAGTAACCTAATAAACTAACCTTAGTTACTTTTACCTAACTCGCATATCAAAACCGCGTTGATGGCATGATCAAGCACAACAAAATATTGGTAAAGTATCTCAATGAGAATTAATTTAGGCAATACTTCAAGGGAGATAACATTCTATTTAATTTTGTAGAAAACCTCACCAAGTTTTACCGGCCACTAGAAGCAAGCGAAATTTTTAATAACCTCAAAGAAATGGAAAACTTGTCAGATGTTTGTAAGATATAAAATAGTTAAGAGTAGCTAACAATCAATCGAAATCTAAACCTCGCTAATCGTCATGAGTGGTTTTATGGAAGCCAAAGCGAATAACTGGGTGAGATCGGCTTCAATACATTTTTCTCTTACCATAAAAGTCATGAATGTGCCCAACCAGAACCAAATATAATTTCTCAAGATTAAATTTAAGATTCATAGTCCATAGATTGGCAAAATTCTTAAGTAAGTCTGTCAAATAGTAGGTATCCTGGTCGCTCTTAACTAGTATATCGTCGATGTATCCTTCTATGTTACGGCCTAATTCTTAAACAAAGATCTTGTTCACCAATTTTTGAAAGTTAGTCATACAAATATAACATGGGTAAGCATCTATGAAAAAAAAAGTTAATTTCCACTTAACAACAACAACCAAATCTATCCATGATACATGAAATGGATCGTTTAGATAAATTTTAATAAGATTAGTGAAATCATAACACATGTGCCACGATATGACTTGTTTAAATTGGATTAACGGTTTATATTGGGTTGAGAGCTTTCCATATATGTCATAATTTTCTCAATTTGTCCACTTCTTCTACTATGACTTTTATTTTGTCTTGAAAAATAGCTATTGATTTTGTTTTATTAGGCGGAAACTAAGGATTGATACATAAATTCAAAAATAATATATTTTGGCACCTCAGTCACATATTTTTTGTGCCAATATGAAATATCGAGATAAGTACCTAAAGGGTCATCCTAACCCTCAAATTTTGATCGAGACATATTTCAATTTCTTCTAATGTTTATGTTGGTTTGAACAGAGTATTGGCATATACGTAGCATCCCCATAAATGGATTGACCGAGACAACGGTTAATTGTTATGTTTTAAGGAAGATGAATGTTGAGTTACACTCAAGATTTACCCAATGGCTACTTCAGATGACCCTGATACATTTGCTGATGATATACATGAAATAATGTTATATAGTTTAATAAGTATCATATGTATATTCAACCATAGATTCTCGAACACATATTACAATAAGATAAGATATTATCAATAATAAACGTGCAAAGAAATTTCTGATTTTTTCCCCACTGATTGAGGACCACAATAGCATTAATTTCTCCCACTATCATGTTGTCCTGATTTGTAATCATATAATAGTTTGTTTGATTTTACATAAAGAGGACACACCTCATTTATTCATAGATAGGTTTAAAAAGAACATTAACCAGGTTATTTGTATAGACCATGATCTACCAAATCTCAACCCTGATAATCTCATCAAATATAAGAACTACATCTTCATGGAGAGTAGTAATCTCACTTGAATCATCATCGTCAAAGGTAACGTTTCAGTAAGATTGCATGTACAGGTGCGTTACGCTGGAAGAGTGAATTAGCCCTTGCACTTTTCATGGGAACCTAACGATTGGGATATAAGTAGTTTTCGCAAGGTTAAAAAATTATTTTCATGCCATACTACCTCTAGTTGAAGTGCCTCGGATGCCGCCACTAGTCGTGGTATGATTCAGGTCTCCTTCTTCGATGGTGGGATATTAGCGCCGAAAAAATCCACCAATTTACCTTCGTCAATAATTTTTTTATATTTTTTCTTATAACACTCATGATTCTTGAGTGGATATGTTTGATATTGGATCAGCCTTGTCGGGTATCAGACAAGCGTGACCGGGGGCTGGGTGGTAGTAGGATTGGATAAAGCACCATTGGTTGTGGGTGTAATTTAACATAAAAAGTATTATAAGAGTAGTTGATAATCATGTAATGTAAGAGGACTAATTTTTAACAATCAGTTTATTTGAAGAATGAACCACAATTAACAATTTGTTTAGGTATATGGGACCCTACAAATGTACTATAAAAGCACACCACCTCTTTTAGGGAAAATGGATTGATGAATGATTGAAAATTATTACTTGTGACTTTCTTTCTCTAAAATGTGGAGTTTATCTCTCTAAAACACTTATATAATTATTGATATAACGAATTGGTCATCAATCCGTAGTCAATCCGACCATCATGACAACGACGGTTTCAATAGTGGCTACATTGGTAAGAATACTTAGAAGGAAAATGATGTGGTAAGTTGGTTCGGGAGGTTGTTGGTGGTGTTGAGACAAAAATTCCCAAAAACAATTAAGAAGATAATACAATGTAGAGTGAGATCGCTAACCGTTCATCCGGACTTGTGCGGTCTCTTCTACATTAATTTGTAACTCGACTTGTGCCAATAAATATCTAAATACATGAACAATCTTCTTTATTAGCTTTTGCAATAAAAAAATCCATAATGATATATTGACGATAGGCATCTTAGACGATTTTTACGATGAAGATGTGTGGTAATGGCGGGACTGGTGTCACATGAACTGATCATAAAAATTTCATATACACGGAATTGGTAAGACAACTAAATGTCGCGAAACTTATCCAAATTAAATCTTGATAAAATAATGTCGGATCTCAAAACGAAAAAAAAAAAAACAAGATTTAAATGGTAAACTATTGATCATTTTTTAAAATTTAAGCGACTCAACATCTTAAATATATGAAATGGTGTGTTTTTTTATCTTTTATATAATATACTTTTTTGTCAAATTTAAATTCAATTAATTAATAAATTAAATAATTAAACTCAAATCATAAAATTAGACGCACACAAACGTTATCGAACAAAAATAACAAAAATAATTGTTTATAAAAAATAAAACACCATTCCTTCGTCACAAATTAAAATATAATATGTGGTAAATATAATGGAGCTTATGCTACACTAAACAGACATTATTCACAACTATTTTGATATAGGACCACTCAGTCGGTCCCCCATCAAATCCAAGATATCAATGTATTTGATAGTTACGCTATATATATTTATCTTAATGTATGGCTTTTTGTAAATTTCGAAAAGAATAACCAGTGGTACAGACTTTGGTCCCCTTCACAAAATTCCAACTGAGTTGTTTACTAGGTCATATGTTGTATAATATGTATCTAAAACAAAAATTAAGTACTAAATATACTTCCTCAACTTGTTATACTATAACCTCCGGTCAATAGGAAACCGGGTCTAAATTTGAATATAGTATATGTGTAAAAAATTCACGAATTAAATACCAAATATAAATGTTAATTTTTTTGATTCGAATATTCAAATTTTGCAACAGAACCAACCCAACTCCAAAACCGACCTAAACCAGAAGAAAGCATAAACATCAAGCGTTAATTATTTAAACACAACTATAATATATATTTAAAAAATTAATTAAGTACTAAATATACTTCCTCAACTTGTTATACTATAATCTCCGGTCAATGAAAACCGGGTCTAAATTTGAATGTAATATGTGAAAAAATCGAACCACGAATTAAATACAAAATACAAATTTTATTTAAAATTTAAATGTTTGAATTTGATTCGAATAGATTCATCGGTATGTGACATATGTTGCAAAAAATTAAAAACTAATCGTTTATCTATTTTGAAAAATGTCGTATATATAACGTGTACTAGTTACGATATGATGACATATGACATTTAAAATTATATATTTCTTTTATAAATATGATTAGTGGATATCTCGCATTTAAAATTGTTGGAGCACTAGAATACAAATTTTTATATTGGTTTAGATACCATGTTAGAATATATAAATGTGTATCATGTATTAGCAAGATACTAGCAATTTCCGGTGATCAATTTCGTACAACTTTCTTTTTAGTCCCCTCCCAAAGTCTTCTTACTAATTAACGGAAAGTTCACCTTTGTATATATATATCATTTATTTATATATATATATATATATATATATATATATATATTCTTAATTTTAATTGTTTGAGATTCTATATGGGATGAAGTTTAGTCTTTAACAAAAAATAATTATTTTTAATAATAAACAAACCGAAAATCTACACAAACACAACTACAACTACGGTCACAAAAATTTTACGTTAAAAGAATCGGTTTTAAAAACATTTTAAATGTGAGATATCTAATAACTAGACAAAAGTTTAAAAAATAACTATCATCAATGTTAATCGACAAGCGTCAATAACTACGTACTATATAGCCATTTTAGACTGAAAAAAATAGTTAATAACAAGCCGATGACAAATGTTATCTTCCAACCGACTTAAATTAATAGAAAAAAATATAAACAACAAGTGTTGGTAAATTAGTTAATTAATTAACAAGAGAGACTTATTTATAAGTGGATTAGTCGTATAGTTTAGAATCAACGAACATGCTAAACTTGAATTAAGAACATATAGTTAGGCAATTTTTTATTAAGCAGGTTGAAAGTATCTATCGATCTATCTATATTTTTTAATGTGAAATAAAGCTGGAAACATGGGTCCCTGCACTAAAATCAAAACCTACACTTTTTTCAAACCTATTCTAGGTCGATTCACATTTAACCCCCTAATATTTTATATTAATATTTTTCAGGTGTAAAATGCGATACAAATTCTTGGAATCTCTAGATTTAATTATTTTGGGGTTTTGTCACTAAATGCTGAAATTTCCTTTTGGACCGGTGAAACTGAAAACTATGGACTTGGGTTAATATGTTACGTATCGATATGGCTATACAAGTATAACAAATTATAAATTATTTTCGACACGATGTTTTATTTTTGCTATATTTAGTAAGACTATAGAGAATATAGATCAAGGTAGTGGAAGGGCCAACTACTTATTGTTTTAACAATTATAGCAAAGATTAACTTTATATCATGCTTCGCCAAATCAAATTTCAATTTAAATTTGATTACCTATTCCGTAAATCAACCCATCGAATTAATTACAAAATCTTTGGGTTGATCTTAGTTTGTATTTTGTATACACGCAAAAAAAAAATCCGATTAATTTAAATAAACGTATTCTAAATTTTAATATGAAATGAAAATACTAACATATTTTGATATTTTAATAAGAAAAATGTTACCATGTGATTTCTATTTTATATTTATAAAACTTACAAACAATTTCATTCGGTATACATCTAAACAAATTCATTTAGTATGACCATATATTTGTCTCTAACAAAAACGTTGTTGTTGTTGGTGTTTTGGTTTTGTTTTCTATAAATATTATTATTTGAATTTTCGTAAATATCTTTTATTGCATGATTATAGTTTTTTTAATGTTTGTAATAGTATTTTCATCATAATCCTTATTGAAACTAAAGTATGTATTTATAAAGTCGACTTCATTAACAAAATTATGGTCCATTTTTCACATTATGTTACTAATCATATCTCATATTCTCTCGTCATAATTTGGATAATATAGAGTTCTAGTGTAAGCATTATTTCCACGTTATCATCTTCCTCTCATATTTTCTTTTGTTTCATTATCATTTTTATGCTTTTAATGATGGTTAGGTTACCTTGGGGATTTCAATGTTATTCGTAAGCTGATGGAGCGTATAAGTTCATCGAAGAGTTGGTCTCTTGCTATAAAAAAATTCAACAATTGTTGATACCAGTGTGAGCTTACCGATCTCCGCTCAACTAGTTTCTATTCTACCTAGCTCAACAAGAATCTCATTAAACTTATCATCTATAATATTGAATTTTTTTTCTAGTTAACAATGATTGGTACGATTCGTTTTCAATATTTTTTGCCCATTATGGGTTCCCCTAGTCTTCTGACCACGCCATTGTCACTCTTAACCTTGGCACTCCCCGCATGTGACGGAAAAAAAACTTTTAGATTTTAAATATGTGGTAATCTCATCATAAATTAAAAGATTTCGTCTCCAACAGTTGGAACATACCTAGTCCAACGCAGGGAATGAACATGGTCTCCTCAAAAACTTATCCGCCTTCAATTCTCTATTTGAGAACTAAATCGCAAAGAATACAATGGCATCAGTTCCCGCGTTTCTAATGCCTAAAAGGATCTTTTCCATGCTTACTCCCTCATTGACCAAAAATCCTTTAATTACAAGATTGTCTCTAAAGAAATAAATGATAATATTGTCTCAAATGAGCTGAAGAATCATTTCTTAAGCAAAAATCAAGAGAGAACTGGCTTAAACTAGGCGACGTGAATATTAGTCTATTTCACAATATTATCAAAACTCATATGTTACATAACCAAATTTCTTTGATTTCAAATAATCAAGGCTATCTTGTTACCTCTCCTTCTGGTGTTGCCAACGTTATGGTAAGCCATTTCACTAATCTCCTTAGTATTACACATCCTCCTTGTTACCCGGGCCTGGAAAGAGTTTTGGACTCATTATTTCCAAGGTCAACTCTCTTGACAAGTCCTCTAACTCGCCCGATAACAAGCGATGAGATTAAAAATTATTCATTCATTCAATATTGACAACAATAAATCTTTGTGGCTTGACGGGTTCAATTCTAGTTTTTAATAAATCTTAAAACATTATGGGTAAGAATATCTGTAACAAAGTCGAGTCTTTTTAGCTTTGGTCATCTAGAAACGTCCTAGAACTCCACCTATACTGCTCTTATTCCTGAAAAGAAAACCCCCGCCTATTTTGTCTATTTCAGGCATATTGCGTTATGCAATGTCATTTAAAGAATTATTTACAATATAATGGCTAACAGACTCAAGATTATCTCCCTTATATAATCTATAATCGCAATCGGTTCTTGTGTCCCGAAGGAATATCTCTGAAAATATCTTTCTTTCTCAAGAACTTCTAAATGGTTACCCCACCAACAGAAAAGATAAAAAGGTTGTTTTAAAATCGATTTCTTGAAAGCCTTTGAAAATGTTTGTTGGCACCTCATTCTTGATATCCTCATTAGCATGGAATTCCTTTAGAATAATTTCACTTAGATTATTCAATATATCGCCACCCCCTCAATAACATTAACATTAATTATGATATATACATTAGTTTATTTGGTAAGAAAGAAATTAGGCAAGAAGACCCCATATTCTCTTTTATTTTTGTTCTTGTAATGCAAATATTATCTTGTATTATCAAGGAGAAAAACAATGCCATGAAATTTAACAACCATTTAAAGTGTCATAAGCTCAAAATAGTGAACATCTGTTTACTGATGACCTAATGATTTTCTTTCATGACCATCTGAACTTTCTTCATCTTATTGAAAATATGTCTTGTACAGCTTCGTATCCGAAACTATCAATCATATTATCTATGATTGTAGCTTCACTCAGAGCATTCAAGGTTTTGCAAGCTCAAATATTGGGTTCTCTTTAAGTAACATTAACAACTGAGTCTCCTGAATTCAAGAAGTGTCCAATTGACCTCTCTTTAGTTCACGTCACCTTTGACATGCTTGGTTTGGCACGATTGTATACCACGCATGAATGGAGATAAAGGATTGAATATATTTCTATTTTACAACTCTAGCCTCTACAATATCATACCCCACATGTTTTCTAACTTTCGGTACATATTTTTATGATACAAAGGTTTTCTAGACCTATTCAATCCCTATAATACTAATTTAAGTTTGTTCTATTTTATTTTTATCATTTGTACATAACTCTTTCTTGTTGGTTCGTTGCTTCTACTTGTTTGTCTTGAAATCTGATGTTTTAGTCTCTACGACCCTTTGGATTTGTGTACTTTTGCTTGTTTCTTCGTATTGGTTTAACTTTAAATCATACTGTTTTCTCTCTCGACTTTTTATGTCACTTCTTGGGGGTATGTCCCATATATTTGTAAGAACCACTTATTTCTATTTAATGCATTTTCAACCAAAAAATATCCATATATTAACATACAATTTTTATTTTTCGTTAATCATAATTTTATGGACCCAACATTTCAATTTGACCTAAGCAAAACCGACCAAATTTAAGTTAAAATATTTGAATTTTAATGAGGAAAACAAAAAATCCGTATATTACGTTTCTTTTAAAAAACTAAAATTGATGTTGTGGTGATTTCATTTGACGTTTGATATACACGCAAACAAAACCGACTATATTTAAAGTTAAATTATTTTAAATTTTAATGGTATGAACAAAGAACCCACCTATTACGGTTTTTTAATTTTAAAATTAATATTGATGTGCTAACAAACTCATTTGAGATTTAATATACACGCAAACAAAATCGATCACGCTTAAATTAAAAGTGCATTAAATTTCAATAATATGAACAGAAAGTCCGCATATAAACGTTATTTTTATTTTAAAAAGTTAAATGACGATATAATTTACATTGAATTTTCATTCACATTGAACATACAAGTAAACCCGATTTCTTTTTAAGTAATGTATTATAACATCAATTGATGATAACAAAAAAACCACCTACTAACATTTTTCAGCTAAAATTTTGATGTACTAATGTTCTCATTTGACATTTGATATACACGCAAACAAAACCGAACAAACTCAATTTAAAATATATTAAATTTCAATAAAGGAACGAAAATTCCGCATACTATCTCGTTTGAAATTTGATATACACGCAAATAAACATATCAAATTTAATTTAAAGTATTCTAAATATTAATGACAATAACGGAAAATCCGCAAAGAATTTTCATCGAATATGTTGACGATCTCATTCACATTAATATGTTGACGATCTCATTCACATTAATATTGACGATCTCATTCACATTTACATATACAAACCGACCGGAAAACCGGCGTAAACGCGGTGTACATCTAAAAGAATATGTTGACGATCTCATTCATATTAATATTGACAATCTCATTCACATGTACATATACAAACCGACCGGAAAAACCGGCGTAAACGCGATATACATCTAAAAGAATATTTTGACGATCTCATTCACATTAATATTGACACTCTCATTCACATTTAACATACATACAAACCAAACCAAACAAAACTAAAATAAAATATTTTAATTTCAATAACGGAAATTAAAATTTTATCTAAAAATATATTTTATTAATTTTTTTTAATTTTTTTAACCTAAATTTCTATAATAATATTAAAAAAAATTAACATTAATAACAAAAAAAATTGTAACTAGCACATTATTTTTTATTTTATTTTAAATTTATATATCAACCCCGTTCTTCTTTAATATGTATATATATGTTAGGCCACAAATATGACATCACAAACAAATACAAATAGAAAATAAAAATAAAAATAAAAATAAAATTACAAAATTTAATAAAATGTCAATCAAGGCTTATTCAACAATCATCATAAGTTACGTGGAGCCTACGTATCTGTCTATTTTTTCCTTTAAGAACCACTTTCCATTTAAGCTTCTCTATCTTTCTTCATCATACTCCTTTTCTCTAAAAACCCCTCTCTCTCTATCTCTCTATCTCTCTCTAAATTCTTAATCTTCTTCTAAATCCAAAAACAACAAAAACAACCAAAAAAAAACAACCAAAAAAAACAACAACAAACATAAGCTACTATCTTGAATCCTCTTTCAAAACTTTGGTTCGATGGACGAAATTTCAGTAAGTGATTTGCCACCCGGATATCGGTTCAAACCAACCGATGAAGAGATCGTAAGCTGTTACTTAAAGCCCAAGATCATAGATAGTGCCTTCTCTTCTGTTGCTATTGCTGAGGCTAATTTCAATAAGATTGAACCATGGGATTTGCATAGTAAGTACTTTCTCTTCTCCTTTCTTCATCCATCTTACTTTTTTTTTCTTTTTTTTTTATTTGTTTTATTTGGATCTTCATGTTTTGGTGTTAGAAATGAAACCCTATTATTATTTTTTAGTTTTGTTTAGTAGATTGGTTCATCTTGATTTCTTATAGATGACATAAAGTCAATACCATTTTGTATATATACTTCTCTCTCTATCATGTTCTTGTTCAATCTACTCTTGTGTTTGATGAGTAAATACTAATTTCATTTATTGATTATATTGATTTTTCTCAATTATTGTTAAATCTAACTTTACTATTTTCAACTATATATATATATATATATGTATATGTATATAGATATCAACTTTGGCATATAACATTTACAATTATTGGTAATCTAGTTTTTTTTTTCTGATCTACATGATTGTATTTGGATTTGATTTTTATTTTTTTTATTATAAGTTTTGATGATGATGTTTTTTTTTGGTTATAGAGAAAGCAAACATGGGTGAAACAGAATGGTACTTCTTCTTCCAAAGAGACAAAAAATACCCGACCGGAACTCGAACGAATCGGGCAACAGGAGCTGGGTACTGGAAAGCTACAGGCAAAGACAAAGAGGTTTTCGGTGGGAAGAGCAAGAAGTGTCTTATTGGGATGAAGAAAACTCTTGTTTTCTACAAAGGAAGAGCTCCAAAAGGAGAGAAAACTAATTGGGTTATGCATGAATATAGGCTTGAAGGAAAATATTCTTACTACAATCTCCCTAAAACTGCAAAGGTAATA
This sequence comes from Limnanthes douglasii subsp. nivea, assembly GCA_036936605.1. NCBI lineage: Eukaryota > Viridiplantae > Streptophyta > Magnoliopsida > Brassicales > Limnanthaceae > Limnanthes > Limnanthes douglasii. Next base: position 338,868,305 of record JAUPFV010000002.1, read on the forward strand.
ATAACAACATTTCTCTAATTTTCTTTATATATATTCATATAAGTGGTAAGTTTTTAATTATTTTAAGTGTGTCCATTATAACATTTTGGTGATGAATTTTGTTTATTTTTTCTAAAACTTTGAAAAGGTTTAGTTTTTTTTTAAAAAAAAACTCATTTTGTGTTTGGTTAAATGTTTCTTTCACTTAGATGTCTCATTCTTTCCTTAAATGTGAGTGAAGTTTAATGTTCTAGTGATTGGATTCAAGTTTAAGCACTTTATCAACTATGGTTATATAGACACAACAAATCTTTACAAACAAAATTATATAGCAATGCTTCACATTAGCTTGTTACTCAAGAAATGAACCTAAAGGCTATTCCTTTTTTTGTGCTTCTATAGGATGAATGGGTGGTATCTAGGGTTTTCCACAAAACCACAGGATTGAAGATGAACCCAATGAATGAGCTATTAAGGATAAATTCAACTGATGAGATGGCTAACTACTTAGCTCCTCCTGCTCTCCCTCCTCTAATGGATCCAAGTTACAGCGAAAAAGCTGGTCCGAGCTATTCGGCTCCACAAAATGAGCTCATGTCACAACAGTATCCTATAAGCAACACCTTCTTATACCAAACACCATTGCACAACAACATTCCAAACCCTCAAATATATCATAACCCTAGCTCCTCCTACCAAGTAGCTCCTAACTATTACAACCAACTTCAGTTTTCGGGCTATCAGGGATACAATCTTCATGATCACTCCATTTCAAGAGGAACTGAAGCTTACAACACTATTAAGGAGTGCAAAGTGGAGCAATTCTCTTCTAATCAGCCAATGGTCAGCCAATCAATGGTTACCCAAGACACCGGGATTAGTACTGACATGAACAACAACACTCATGAGATATCATCTAACCCGGTTTTCAATCAAGATATCACCGCAAACATACCTTACGATGATGAATTTGCGAACTTCGATAAGGATCTATGGTATTTTAGTGATGATCATCAAGATTGTTGAAGTTGAAGAACAGGTTTAGGTTTGTGTTGATAGGTCTTTTGTTCTTAATTACATAGCTTTTAAGAGACTTATACATTTGGAAATGGTAATGATTTCCATGTAGCTGTTTAGGTGATTGTTAGTAATGTAATCTGTTTATGTTGTGAAAAATATATATATATATATATGTTATACAAGGAGTTCTAAACTATTTATTGACATTGTAGTTTAAATGATAAGATCATATGTATATATGTAGTAGTGTTTGTATCATAACTTTTAATTTTGCAATTAAACTCAAGCTGATAAAGTTGGTTATCATTTATGACAATGTTTAGTGTCTGAACCAAGAATATAATTACAATTATGATTATAATGACATGTATAGTACAAAGTGAAGATGACATATATATTGTGATAGATATATTTATCTTTTAATTAATATCTAAACTTCAAAGTAAAGAAGAAGATTTTGTTTAGCATATTTGTAATGTTTAATCATAAATTATTTTAGTATGTAAAGTTTAATTTTATCATTTATTTTAGTTAAAACCCAAGTTGACAGAGTTTGTTAGAATTTGGCTTTTCTATTTTGGTAAAATTCGCGAAACAGGAAAGGAAAAGTTCATGAACAATATTTCTTTTTATTTATTATATTGCATTGAATTAAAAACCCACCAAAGGCTTAATAATTTATTGGCATTTATACCAAGTTGATAAAAGTTTGTTACATATCAATATTAGTAGCTGTTTCATGCTCTAGCCTTTAATTTAATACTTTTATTATATGCTATAAGTACTCCCAATAAATTGAAGTTAACCTATTTTTTTAAAAATCACTAAGAACTTTTGGATGTGTCGCGGTTTTGAATATTAAATCGTTTTTGATTTATTAGATTTAATGATGTATAATTTTTGGATTTTTAAAACTTCGTCGGTAGTTTTTGAACTATTTATTTTGATAATATATAGTTTTTAAATTTTTTAAAGTTGGCTGATAGTTTATGGACTATTCAGTTTGGATAAAATCAGTCTCATATGTTTATAAAAAATATAAAATCAAATGACTAACTTTATCAAAAAAATAAATAGTTGAAGGACTATCTGTCACAAAAATTGGTAGTCAACACACACATGAGGACTAACTTTATCGAAACATGATAATTCAGGAACTATCAACGGAGTTTTGAAGATCCAAAAACTATATGTCACTAAATTTGATAATCTAGGTACGAGTTAGTGTTCAAAGCCTTCCTGCCAAACTACTCTATTTAATTCATTCCTATTTTCCGATAATAATCTACGTTTTAAACTTTGTATGTTTAATATTTCACGCATGTGATTGTTTAGGAGTTTATACATGCCAGCCTAAACAATAGGTTTTTGTCTTACATCGGGTTTTTAATTTTTTTTATATTCATAATACACCCTTAATATTTTATCAGTAGTATTTAAATTTAAAAGATGAGAATTATTAATAAAAACTCGAAAGACCAAATACGAAACTAAAAATTTAGTTTCTGAACTGTTATATGACAACCTTAAATATTCGCATATGCGAAAAACTAAAAATGTGAAAGTTATAAAATTGGGAAATGTGGAAGATAAAAAAAACTATTTTTTTTAACAACGCCAAAAATGAAAAATTAATGATTATTTTTAATATATATTTTTCAACTATTACAATTATTTATATTTATATATATAAATTTTTTTAGACTAACAAAATTAGTTATGAGGGACTAATTTTATTAAAATTTATAAATTTAAAAACTCCGACCAAGCGACTTGAAGGACGAATTATTGTTCTAAACCATTATAAAATTATATATATATATATATATATATATATATATATATATATATATATATTATAAAACAATATCTTTTTATTTTACAGATTTAAGGTATGATTAAAACTTAAGCATGTGGAGTCAGAATTCCGACCAGCTCATGAATCATGTGAGATATTCCCTGAAACTATGCAGCAAATGTCTCTGTTATTTTTAAATATTTTTGGAAAAAACACTCCTGAATGACATTTTTAAATTTATCAATATAATATGGTTTCTTCAAAAATGCTTAATCTTATGTCTAAGAAACTTAATTAGTAGTTTATACTAACCTTTTTGTTCCCCGGATATCTTTTCAGGATAATAATAATAATGAACTAATAATAATTTTAATTAATATAATAATAGTAATAATATAAAATAATTATTAATGGAAAGTCCTACATGAATTGTCCTGAATGAAATTGATATAGTAACATGCACCTTTGGTCCTATAAGGTCACGGGTTCGTTTCCATTTGGGACCATATCGGCTATAATTTAATCAACTAATTTTTGTCATATATATGGCCGAATGACATTTGAAGTTTAGCTTAGCCACACACTCAATTTTGTTAACGTGTGATTAGAGAATTGTAACGCTTGTAGGTATATAATTCATGGCACTATAAACATTGTCGGATGATATTATAAAAAGTGATCATCTAATAAAATCTATCTAACATATTTTTGAAATAGTGATTTCACCATACATTTTAACGTTGTAAATGTTTTTTTTATGTTGTATCATTCAGAATATCATATATTTTTAATTTTAAGATTCAATGTCAATAGATATTTAGATAAAATTTAAAATGTAATCATTGTAATTCCTTTGATAGATTATATTCATGTTATTTCATTTATAAGTAGTAGGTCTAATTTTTGAACAGAAGCCCGAACAAAAATATATTATTTATTTATAATGTAAAAAATCGTGAAATTGAATTTGTAAAAAGTAATGTATTTTGAATAGTATATCGACTATTTTTTTGTAACACATAATTATTCAATTGAAAATGCATTTTTATCGCTATATCATACTAGATAGGTATGATATATCATGGGATCTGATTTTAGTCCATTAACTATCAATTTTCATGATATATAATTTATTGATCAGAAATCCTCCGGTTTTAGTCCATTGACTATCTATTTTAAGAAGTTTAGTTATCCACATATTTTTATTTAGGAGATTAATTTTATCGAAAATTGATAGTTAAAATACTAAATTTATCGTAAATGAACAGTTGAATGAACGAAAATAGACCGTCAACACATCCATGGTAGATTAACTTTATCCAAAATAGACGGTCAATTGACTAAATCTATATATATATATATATATATATATATATATATATATATATATATATATATATATATATATATATATATATATATATATATATATATATATATATAATAAGAAAAATGATCAATGATAATTTTGTACTAATTTGGAACTATGAGTTTAGCACTAAACCATTAATTATTATTCAATTAAAAAAATTGAACCAAATTTTCATATCAAATCAATATTTTTTTTTTGTTTTCATTGATACGTTCATTTGTTATTTCGATTCTTTATATTTGTGTTTAAAAATGATCCTAATTCCGCTATTCCACTTTATTTTAAATTATGTTAGTTCAAGACTTTCCATTTATGGTCCAAAAGCAAAGCAAATTTGTTATTTACTAACATACAACAAAACTAATTAGCTCAAAACAAATTCAATTTTACAAAAGTAGAAAAAAAGGAATATAAAAGGATAGAGATAAAGGAAAGGAGAGTTTAAAAGGAAAAGCAAGTAATGAAAAATGTGTGTTATTTTGAGGTGTATCTTACTTTCCATTCAAAGCTAAGCTTTACATTTGGATTTTTTTCATGCTTGCAGGAAAGTTAACCGCCCTTTCAGATTTGTTTTTTTTTTTAATATAGTGCCTATAGTGTTATATATTTAAAATTGTCAGATTGTATATCAAATTCTAACTTGGGTAAATATTTATATTTACAATTCGACATAATTGATAAAGATAATATTTGGACAAAAGTTTTGGTGCGAAATTAAAAAACAAAAATTCAATTAACTTGTTTAATATTATGATTTAGTGGTTTATTTTGGTGAAATTATTTATAGAAATGTTTTTATGTTTTTAAATTATCAACCTCGGGGGTTGATTTATCTGAAGTTTATATTGATTACGTACTCAAGTTAAAATAGTTAGAGAAGTGTAGATAGATAATAAAAATTAAAAATGTATAAAAAAAATTATGCAGTGAAGTTTTATATATTTTTTTAACTATTTAGTAATGTATTTTAGTTTATCTTTGAGTATGGTTTATGCATTTTGAGTGCTTGAATTGTTAATGGACCATGTAAACGGATCGAATTATTTACAACTTTATTAATATTTATATAGTTGCACAAGTAACAAAGAACGATTAATTTTGATTTGTCCGAAGTATTTGGTATTGGCCGAAGCATCTGCTAATTTTGGTTGAAGCTTGTCATTACTGAATCATATATTGGTGTTGGTTTAAGATTATGCCGAAGTTTTGTCTTCATATCCGAAAATGTTACATGTTACACTTTTACATTGAAATATATATGTCAACCTTCTACTAGTAGACTCTTAAGAGTTAAGATCTGTTTATCCTAAATTATCATAGCTAAACTTTCACAAGAGACGTCTTCGGTTAGGTTCGTAGTAGATTTCATGCCTTATTGAAAACCTCTGTGGGCCGAAACCTCCATAGAGGATAAAAAACTTTATTTTGTCGAAGATAAATAATAAACTAATAGTTAGTAGAATGTTAGAGTATTACATATTATCTTATTTTTAACTTACGTTTTCTTATTTCTAGTTTATGGATGCTTAAATTCTTTGTCAATAGTAGTTGAGTAGCCCCCTAATCTTTGGTCAAAGGTGAAGTAAGGAATACTATGTCATGTGAAGTGTTATTATTGATTTAACGTATTTGGGGATATGCTTCGACTAAACTTCTTATGAAGGTATTTCAGTAGCCTCCATAGTCATTGGTGAAGGATATGAAGGTATTTCAGTAGCCTCCATAGTCATTGGTAAAGGATGAGAGAATGATTATACCAATTTACTATTTTCTTTTGTAATTTCTTTAATGTTGAAGGTCTTTTTTTTTCTTTAGCTTTGACTTTGCTTTAAAATTCCTTAAGTATCTTGCATATTCCTTGATGAAGACTAAGGTATGGGCTAAAAGCCACAACAAAATATCTATGGATTTTTAAAACAACCTAGGCGTACATTACGAAACATTGTATTTATAACCGAAGATATTCAATGTGGATATTTATGGAAAATAAGATTTTTTTTTGTTGCCAATATATTTAGATTTATCTTGTGTTCTCAAGTGGTTATGTTTTTGAAGTTGGAGGAGTTGTTTGTATTTGGTGAAAATGCAAATGGCTAACAAAATATTATATGTGTAGGAAAGTTGCATCTTTTAAGCATGTACGTGCACCCTCTTCAGCTTCTACAATCCCGACCCTCCATGTCTTTTTTTAAATCTAGTCCATTTATCCAGTAAATTAATCCAAACAATATAATATAAAAGACCAAATGTTGAAATTCAATCATAACTTTGGGTATGAATATCCAATTCTATAATATCTTGATTGTTTTTCTCTATTTTATGTTCGACTCTCACTACATCTATTTTCTCAGTTCTTGAATCTTTTGATTTGGTTCTTAATTTGTTAATTGTGTTACAAAAAACTTCTAATTTATATTATAAATGAGTATAGTGAGCATAGATCGTGAGTGCTATAGTAGACAAAATAATCATATTAGTGGTACTTTTGTGGGAAAAAGATGAAATTTTTAAAATTGCACGTCATTCTCGTCCTTCAGTCCATAAGAAAAAACAAAAGATCCGCAAACTTGAAGGTATGAGTATTTCAACTATATGAGGTAGCATTCGAGGTGACGATGATGTCCGCTGAAATGTTCTAGAGGTAAGGGATAAAATTTTGAATTCAATGCATAATGGGAGCATTATTGATCATCCATATCGTTATCCGAATAAAAAATAATATACAAAAAGCTTGTTGATTAGAAAATTCCACCCGACGTGAAAATTAGGTTTCCAATAAATTGGAAAAATATGTTTGATGCTCGCGATGATGAAGTGATTTTATTCAACTATAGTCTCGATCATAGGCTTTGGTTCTCTCTTACTTTAGAACTCATTGAATTCTTTCAAGTGAAAAAAATCTGCCAAAACCAACTTGTTCCAAATTCTTTGAGTCCGCTCATGTCGGTTATAACTTTATCAATTAGCATTTGTAAACGCTTCTCAACGAGTGAGTTGCTCATTGTTTATAAAGTTTATGTCTATCATATCAACCCATTATTCTTCTTTTTGATGGAATCATTCTCCAAGATTGATATTAACCTTCATACTTATAACAATTTGAAGGATACATTTATTTTCATCTCCGATAAGTATATAAGTAAGAACATAACCGATCTCAACATTAGTATGATATTGTCCGCTTTGACACCCTAAGGCCCTCACGGCTTTGCATTTGGTCAACTACTAAAAGGCCTCATACTAGTTGAGGTATATTCTTACTTATATACCACTAATCCTTCCCATGTATTACCGATGTGGGATGCGGAACTTTGGTCGCTACCCTAACACCATTCACTTAGCAGAATTTGGGCCCTTAAAAATCGGTCTCTGTCTTCTTTTCTTCTTTGGTTTTGTGTTTGATTTTTTATTCTTGTTTGCTATTTTATCATTTTCATCTCTTATTGTAAAGATGTTTTTAGAGCAAAAGAGACGAACGTACTCGTTATTAGTATGATTTTTTAATAGATAAAACTACCAAATTTTCTCTGTTTTACTCATCCATGCTAGTACATGATCATTTATTAACAACATATTATGGTCCAACATTGTTTTCTGAGAAGTTTTCTTTGTTTGTGCTTCCTCTTATAAAGATATTTGTGAATAATCTTCTCATTAAAGAAGTAGGTCGAGAAACAATCTCCAAAGAAGAAAGTTGTATAGAATAAACAAGTCGAATAAAAGACGGTGGTTGACCAATTTAAAATGGGACTACAAGGCCATAAACCAAGTTTCAGAATATGTATGTTTCTTATTCAAAGGTTGAAATTAATGTTCACGGAGCTCGCAAAAAAATCTTTGTGAACACTAGTGGCTTAAATAATAAACAAGGAGCATGATATGCTATCGTCGAGGAGAATGCCAAATATGAAGAGGACAAAATATTTTCCAAACGACAAAAACTTCAGCCAAAATTAATGTTTCTCATGATATTATTAGTACGACTGAATAAAGTGTTGAGGTTAAAAGTTATATCTTCTAGCTCAAGTATCCAAGCATCAAAGTATTCTTTCAACTCGTCCATCAGTTGATGCTCCTTTATTATCTTCAACTATAAAGACTTATTGTAGAGACAAGTCTTATCAAAGCTTCAACTTATGTCCCCACCTCGTGACCTTTTGGAGTCATGAATCCCTAGTTTTGGTGGAGATGCAGATGCTCTGTTAAAGTTTATGGTGAAGCCTGATTTTGAGGCTATGGAATGGAAAACAATTGTTAAAGCTAAGATCCTTCAAACAAGATCTTGATGAGGTCTTTCACTTCTTACTTGAGGAGAGAAAAGGAAAAATGTATTCCCAAGATAGAAGGTCTTCATACGTAGAGATGGTTTTTCATGTTGATAAAGAAACTAGAGTTTAAGTTTATAATGCAGTTGATGTTATAATGGTTGATCTCATTGAGTCGGTTATTACTTAAATTATTGAGGCTCTTAACCGAGAAGTCATATTGGAAGAAGACATGGATGCTACCACCAAAGCTCATGCTAACCCTATAATTTATCAAGAACCTTCCATCATTCTTAATAATGATTCTTCCAAGGATTCTGAAGATGCGTTATAAGTACCTTCTATCATAAATACAAATATTATGAATATTGTGACTTTGGGTCAAAATAGTGGTTTTCCCAACTGAAGCTAGAACTTCAATATATATGTTTTACTCAGTTTTCCACATTGGAGTAAAAGAAATACTCCTCGTCAACTTCTCCCATGTGGACCTGGCTAAGAGGTACTTGAATTTATGATTTGCGGTAAAATGGTCTTGATTTATTTATTTTTTATATTTGATGCTATATCTCATATTATATCGTAGAAACATATTGTGTATTGTGTGTACGTCATCTTGTTTTTCAGGTTATCCTTAATGGTTCAACTATATTTTACCAAACTAATGTTCATCATGCAGCTTACAATTCTGATCTTCATACTCTTCTTGATAATGTTATTAAACTTATAGAAATAGACTCTCTTGATAAAGCTGATCTTGAAGCAAAGTTGGATAGTGAAAAAATAGTTGAACACGAAGCTTAAATCTTGCCGAGAAAGAGAGAGGTTGTTGAACCTTGAGCTTCAATCCAAGAATGAAGAGTTAAAGAATAATTCTTTTGCACTATGTTACTTATGATGTACATTATTTGATACCATTGAGACTCTTTTGGCCAGTTGTTAGTTCAAAAAAAATGAAGAATGTTACTTATAGTTAGGTATATTACCATAACTGGATCGGTCCAGGTTTGAATTCTTTTGGTTCCAGACTAATAGATTTTTGAGCAGATCGGTCAGGATCACTAAGAAAGATGGAACTAGAATTCGGACCGATACTGGTCTGATAAGAGATCAGGATGGTTTGGTTTATATCTTCATATTTATGAGAGTGGAACCCATGACCTCATGTATGAGGTCTAAGGTATGAAATTTCATTCTTACTTATATATTAACACTCTTCCAAAATATAAATATTTTAGGCAAAAGTGGGAGGTCTTCATTATGCGGTTTCTTAGTTATACATTTAAACTCTTCCAAAAATATAAATATTTGAAGTAAAGATAGAAGTTGAAACCACAACCTCATGTTTAAAGTCTGGTGCAATAATCCATTAGACTATGTAATCTTTTTGCGTTATGTTATTTCAACTTTTGGAATATATTTAGTCGTATAAAACACAAAATAATAATAATATAAATTGATTAGATTTTTGTCGGTCTTATTGGGTTGGAACCGTAATCAGACCGGTCTTAAAACTTGGCTCGTGAATGGCTCAATAACTTTATTAGTTTGTCTACGAGCGGGTCATATCGGACTGGTCTCGGGTGGGTTACCGGGTTTAGTATCCCACTAACAGCCTTATTTCTATTCAAGATGAATTTTTGGCATTTTTAAAAAGAAGATTAATGTTTGTGTTGAAAAAGAAGATGAAGCCGAGGTCGCGAAGTTAAAATTGCTAGAGCAATTTAATGCTCTATCTTTAAGAGTTTTCTCTGCTTCAGAGCTTCTGACTGTTGAAAGTCATGAGCGGATGGATCATACTACTTTTTACCAAGAATAAATTCTTGCTTCTGCTAATTAAACTATTGTGGATGCTCGTCCTTATTTAGTTTTGGCTTTCAAAGTAACCCGACCTTAATATAGGTATATTTTAGAATAGTTTAGCCTTGAAGCTAAAAGGCCGAAGGACTTAGACTAAAGTGATGTCAAGGTACATGTTTCTGAGACAAAAAATATCCAAGCTACTGGTTTCAGAACTAAAAAAATTGAAATTACTAATGTTCAAACAACTAACGTTGTCCCAACTTAAAATATTAATCCTTTTGAGAATAACGTTCAAGCTTAACTTTCTAAAATAACTATATTGTACTTACTCCACTAAGACTCTTTTTGACTTATGAGTACTCTTGTTCATAAAAACAAAATATAGATAAGTATTTATATTTAAAAAAAATCTTAACGTTCTATGTTTTTTCTACTCATTTAGACCGAGACTTTGTTAATGAAAAATTATGTTCTTTTATTGAAGTTTTCTAAAACAAATCAAGCATGATTAGGGTGCATAACTTCCCTCTAGAGTTTTCTCTATTTTGTTTCCTTTTCTTTTGAATCAGTTGGAGCTTAATTTTTGTTTAAGGAGTGATTCTTCACCATCATAGACTTATTGTTTTATAGTATTTTTGAAGCCTAGTGTTTTTTCTAGAGCACTTTTAGTGTCCGATGATTGATTTTCGATCATCCAAGACTTATTACTTATATAGGTTAAGAACAAATAGTGTTCGTGATAGAGCACTTTATTATTTAAGGATTTATTTTTGGTCATCTGAGACTTGTAGTAGGTTTATTAAGCCTTAGGTTCTCCTTAAAGAATCCATTGCTTCAATTTATTGGAAATTTTATATTTAACTTATGAGACTTATGATTTTGGCAAAAAAATGTTATTAATGTTGAATGCTTCAATGAAACCTTATCGCACCACCAATAGAGGAAAGAGTATACCCCTATGATTTAATAAATATGTTTTACATAAAGTAGTAAGTTAAAAGCTTTTAGTCTTAGGACTGTAATAAAGCTTCATTACTTTATATTCTAGGAGTGTCAAACTTGATTCTTTTATCATTCAAGTAGCTTTTAGGTTTCTAGCTTCACTTTATCTTTGAAGGTGAATGGGGTCTCCTAATTTGGAGCCAGCTTGTGGAGCATTTTTTATGTGAAGGAAAAAATTTCGCAACACTTTATCCCATGGCTCAAATATGTGCTTTGACTCTTGTTTCTTCGATTATGTCTAGATCTGTACTTCAGACTTGTGCATTTCTTGTTTTTTCATATGTAGCAATCCTCTGGGATGGCATACATATTTTTTCTGGCACTACTGCCTTTGTTCCATATACATGGTAAATTACGTTTAGTTTGTCGTGGTTCTAGATTTTGTTCGGTATGACCACAAACCTTCTTGTAGTATCTCCGACCAGGTTCCATCTTATTTTTCCAATATCTTCTTGAGGCCCTCTATTATTTTCATGTTGGTCACTTCATCTTGACCATTGACTTGAGGATGGAAGAAGAATAAAAAAATTGCTTTATTCCATTTCTAGCATAGAACCTTATACTTCTATCACTCTAGAACTGGGGTCCATTGTCCGCGGTGATTACTCTTGGAATCTCATATCTATAATATATTTTTACTTTTAAGAAAGATATTACCTCTATTCTCGTAATATTCTGTAATGGTTGTGCTTCAACCCACTTTGAAAAGTAATATATGACAACTAGTATGTACTGTCTTCTTCTTGAAGTTTGTGGTAACGGTTCTATAGTATCCAAGCTCTATTTCTCAAATGTAATTTTTTTAGTCTCTCACAATGATTCTGAGACTTATATATGATTTTCAAATCTTTGGCATGTGTCACACTGCTTTCCTTTTCTATTTGCATCCTTCATGATAGTTGGCCAATAGTAGCTCTGAAGTATGATTATTTGGGTAAAATGCTTTATATCCATAATGAGCGCTTCCTTATCAAACATTTAATTATTCCATAAAAAACGTTCTCATCTTTTTCTAAGAACCAAAGGCTTGGTTAACCCTTTTTTATACAGTGCATCCAAAGTCCATACGAATCTTGTTGACTTCTTCTTTATTTTTTGTTTCTCTATTTTGCGTTCGAAAGTACTTTTTGTATCAGATACTTATACATTGGAGTTCTCCAACTTTTTTCTTCTTCACATTTTCTCCCATTAATCTTGAGGATTTGGATGTTGGTAGGAAGCGGTTGGATAATGTAATAGAAAAATTATCCTGAAGAATTATTTATGGCGCTGAAGAGGTACAAGCCAAAAATGCAAGGGCATCAACTAGTTAGTTCTTGGTTCTCGAGACTTATTTAAACTCAACATGGCTGAATTAAGCACTTTACTATTATAACTCTTTCAAATACTATATTTCATTATTCTTGGGCTCGGCATGCCTAGATATCTGATTGAAAACTAATTGAGAGTTTGGTAGAACTTATAACTTCATTGCGCCATAAATATTTGTCAGTTGAAGTCCTACGATTGTAACTTCATTATTGGATTCTAGAGATTCAAACTTAACTAATTGCTTTAGGATATCCCCTATTGGAGATATGAAATAAACTTCAACTCTTGAGCTTTAATTATTGCTTCCTCCATTAGTTTTGAATCTTCAAGTATATTCAGAGTCATCGTTTAGGGAGATCGGTCTCTCAGACTAAAATGATGCTAAAACTGTTTGATTGTTGTTGTTTGCTCAAAATGGATATCGTAATATCATAACTCTAGTGGACACTTGGTCAATATTTCTCATACATTAGGATTTTGTAACATACTTTTTTATAAAGGAAATGAAGTTTTGATTACTATTGTATATGATTGAAACTACAATCTCAATTTTCTAGTTGAAACTACTACTGTTAATGCAAGTTTTGCTAATTTTAAATACATAGTTTCAACAGCTAATATAACTTTACTTACATAACACACTCATTTAGAGTCATTTCATTCCTCCCTGATTAATAGTGCACTGATTTTAAGATACAAGTACAAGTTTTCTCAAGGTCGATGATTGGTTAACACTTCAGGTGAAGCAAAAATAGTCTTTATATAATTGAATGCTTCATAACATGCTTGAGTCCGTTCAAAATGTCATCTCTTCTGAGGATTTGGACAGAAGTTTGATACTTTTTTGAGGACCTTGATAAGAACATGTTGAGTATTGATAGTTTTCTAGTTAGGATTTAGACTTCTTTTCCATTCATTGGTTTTTCTATCGCATCAAAATTGGTAAGTTGCATTGGGTATACCTCGATTCTCTTTCACTCACAATGTAGCCCAAAAACTTACCAGATCTTACGGCGAAGGTACATTTTATTCACCTTAAGATTCACTCACCTGAGATTGGAAAATATCTCCGTCAAGTCTGCTTTGTGTTCTTTTTTCACCTAATTGATTTGTAGAGATATTTTTCACTAGCCTTTTGTAGATTTCTCTAATGTTCCTGAGTCTGAAGTTAATTACTTTTTAGAAATGCAACCCCTTTTGGTGATGGACATCGTATGTTCTTGGTCTTTATCTCACATATGGATATGATTATATCTTGTGACTCTATCCATTAAGGATAGCATTTTGTTTCACTATATTTCATCTACAAGATGGTCGATCCTCGCTAATAGAAAAGTTTCCTTCGTTAATTTTGTGAAATCTATACACATCCTTCATTTATCGTTATTCTTCTTGACCAATATATGATTTGTTATTTACATTGGATAATGAGACTCTCGTATGTGTTATACGACCGTCAATTTGTCCACTTGTTTAATGAGTGCCTCTGTATTCTATTGCGAGTAAGATTTTTTTTAGGATATGCCAAAATTTATTGTTAATATTCAAATTATGACAAATGAATTCTTTCAGGAATCCTATTATGTTATGTCTACTCCACGTAAAGATATCTAGATTATTTTTCAAAAATATTAAAATTTTATACCTGAGATTGGTTGAGATATCCCGGCCGATCTTTAAGGTCTTTCTTACTTCCATTATCATATATTTTGTACCTTCATTCGGTTGCAACAACCAAGGTCTTTCTCTAAGGTCACCCATCCCTCCCAAGATGGACGCACTATAATGTGTTGTTACTCTTTCAATGAAATAAATTTTGTATATCGATCCTATTATATTTTTTGGTTTCCTCTTATCAGAACCAATTTTTCATTTGTAATGTATCTCAGGTATTGGAGAATTGTAAATACTAAGATATGTATCTGATCGAGCCAAGACCGTCATAATATAATATTGTAAGATGACGGTGCATCTACCATCATGAATAGATATTGTATTTTTTATGAACTCTTGTTTGGTAACAGTTGCATCTAGAGTTAGTTTCTCTAATACAATTTTGTTTTCTCCTGTGAAGCAAGCAAAAATTATTTAACGTGCCCTCTCATTGTTTTATATATACATTTACATATAATTGTTTTTGGATAATATAATAGATTAATTAGTTTTAGAGTAAATGGGTGTGGGTATTTTGATCATTTTAACTAAATACAATAATGTGAGATATTCATAGCTAAAGTGCATAGTTGGAAACTTAAAATATGTAATATTATATACTTTTTGGTTTGAAGATGCATTTAATGTCTATTTTATAGTCTTATGAGAAATTAAACATCTTACTAAACAAAATTGTTCTCTGGTTTAAATTTATGATTATCCACCAAACTAGCACGATTTGTATCAGAATAACCTATGATCTAATTTTTTACTTTTATATATAAATATATGATGGTTTGCTTTCTGTATATATTAGAAGGTCTGTTTTTACTAATTTCTAATTTTTTATGTATGATATACTTAAATATCTTCCCAGATACCTACTATAGAAGTTATATCATAATTAATATAGAACGTACATCCAACTTCAAACTATCGAACCATATGTATTAGTTTATAAATCTTGAGTTTTATCTTAGGACACTAACGTAGACTATAAATCTTAAGTTTTTATAAAAATACTGTTCTCCACATCATTGATTTCTAAAAGAATCTAACGTATATCTCACTTAACAACTTCAGAATATCTCGAACAAAATTTTAATGAATCTATATTTCTAACAAACTATCAAATTCCATATAGTTGTATATTTATTAGTGGTATGACTAGGTTTACAGTACACCCATTCGTTTATTATCATTCCGACATCCGAAACCAATGCTACGGACTTGCAAAGGTGATGGTAAAAAAATCGTGAGTACCAGTTTATTTCAAAAGTCATAGTTTCGATATTTTTTTGAAAAATACCAAAATGTTCCCATCATGTAGATATCCAAAAATAATGTGGAACTAAAAAAAATCACATGATTCCGACATCTGAAGCAAAAGTTACGGACTTGCAAAGGTGATGGTCAAAAACAAATCGTGAGTATCAGTTCATTCCAAAATTCCTAATTTTTTACATTAGTTAAAAAATAGCAAAACTTTAGCATCACGTAGATATAAAAAATTAATGAAGAATTTTTTAAAAATATTCAGATGATTCCGGCATCTGAAGCAAAAGTTACGGAGTGGCAAAGGTGATGGAATTATTTATCTGTACAACAAATAAGGTAATAATTTCAAAACAATTGTACTATTAACGATATGCTTGCGTGAATTCATAAATAAATTTCTTAAATTGATAAAATATTATCTTTAAATCACCAAAATAAAAAGTTAAGGATGCACTATATAAACTATTTCTTTACTATTTAGTGTTATATTATCATCCATATATTAAAAATCAATGATAAAATATAAAAAAACTATAATTGTCCTTAAAGAGTCGTAATAATTTGGACAAAGAAGTTTCCAAAATAACCAATATTCTCATGTTGAGTAAATATAGTTTCTTCAATTCGTGTTTTATATATTTTCATGTTATCATTAAAATCATGTTCAGTTTAAATTATATATATATTTATTTGCAACTAATTCGTATAATTTTCTTGAACGGTTTTATATCAATTTATACTCCTCATTCATGGTCTTCATACATAAACAAAAGTTAAAATATTTACACTATCCCAAATTTTGATTAAATAAACTTCCAAAATACATAAAGATTGCATATTTTTAACTATATAATCTCAATTTATATTATTTCTCTTCTTTTTATGAATCTATACAATATATAATATTTAGGTTTCATAGTTTTTTATTATATTATGTTTGTTTATTCTAAACATTATAAACGATTTCATTTTAAATAAGAGGTGAGATATTGGTTTTCTAAGACAGTGAATTCGTAACTAAAATATGTATGGTAAAAGAACGAGTGTGTTATTGTTTGACACCAAATGCGTAGAGATGATTTTGTTAAACTCGATCTTATACTTCTCAATTTTCTCTTCAAAATCACTAAGCTCGAAATATTTAGAAATTCTCATCTAAAATATGATTTGTTTTGAAGGATAATTACACTTATAACCAATGAAATAAAAATATTATATCCAACAAAGTGACGATCATTTTTTATATTACTTTACATTCAGTATGCCTATAATGCATAGATCTAGTCGGATGCCCCATAATATGTATATAATTCAACCCAAGTTTGATTTTATAAAAAACACTTACATACCATGTTAGCTACTAATTTAATAGATATCACATTTAGAAGATATGATGTGTACTTAATAACTTTACCTTAAGGTGAAGTTGATAAGGATGTAATGGTGACCATACTCCGGATTACTTCGTGTAATGTGTGTTTTCATTTCTTGTACATATCATTCATCATGCATGAATCTCATATTGTATATTGAATAATTATAGCATACTTCTTTAAATATAAACTAGACAAATAATTAATTTTCCATCTCAATCTTCATCATTTCCATAGTATCCAGCATCACGATTCTACCAATTTTAATTTTTTTTACCAATCTGAAATTGAACCTCAACCTTATTATATTTGAACCTGCAATTGATTTTTGATTTCTCATAAAGCATGAGTAAATAATACAAATCATAAGAAAAAAAATTATTTATAAAATAAAATATATTTGATCATGCCATAAGATTGAAAAGAATAGATAAGATAAATCAATTTTTAGACTTATATTACTCAATGTATCGCGTTGTATATATTTACATTTATAAATTGGATACATATCTTAAATCAAGAATAACCACGTGGTCCTAAAGTTTTCAATAACTAGCTTTCTCAATCTAATTTTAAAAATATGACTTGGAAATTTATGCACAATTATTATAGTTTATCAAAACGGCTAGATATTGGTTTATGTTTTTATGCAACAAAGAACAAAGATGTGTATCTTTCAATTTTTTAACAAATAAAAATTTAAATAATGGTTTATCTTTTTTTTTGTATTTCGTTATTTGATTTGTTAAATGTACGTTAGAAGTAACTCTAAGAATAATCTTCTTTTTAAAATTGGTCTCCTTATTAATTAAGTTTATAAATTAGATATTTTATATTAATTAAATTTATATACTAATTTGATAGTTAATATTAATTAAATATCTTATATTAATTAGATCTTTATATCAATTAGATTTAGATATTAACTAGATATTGTATATTAATTATATATTCAATAATAATTAGATATTCTACATTAGTTAGATTTCTATATGAATTAGATCTTCTATATTAGTAGATTTATATATTAATTTGGTCTTCTATATTATTTAGATTTTTTATTAATTATGTCTTCTATATTAATTAGATTCTTTAATCAATGGATTAAGAATTATCAGATTCGGCTAATAAATTAAAGAATATATTATTTTGCAACATACGACGTGACGCGATGTGAGATGTATATGTCTTCAGAGAGAAAAATTAGCTCTAGGTCTTTTAACAGATAAGTAAGATGAAAGATAAACATTGAAGAAAAGGTTATGTGAATCACATTATCTTTAATTGCAAAGTTTGATTGAGTCATTTGTGTTTGAGAGTCTTTTTGTAACCTACTTATTTATTAAAGGAACGTTCGTTGCTCGTGGATGTATAATTTATTCGCACTCCAAACCATGTTAAATCTTTTGTTGTGTGATTGATTTATTTTTCTTGTTCTTTCTTGTTTCTGTGTTTTTTAAATAAGGTTAGATTTGAAGCTCGTATTATATCATACACTCTTTTGAGTAGGTGTTTGCCTACTACTTGTCACTGTTTGGCTGAATTGCTAGGATTCAGCATAGCGAGTCTTGTTAGGATTAGGTCAGATCTTGTTTGGATATTGATGGTTTCTTTAACAACTGGTGCGTGAGCGTGGATATCTAATACTAATATTCATTGTTGAAGAAGAAGACAAAGTAAAAAGACGAAGATCACAGTTTTTAAAGTAAATTCAAGCGCATTCGTGATGGATTTTGTAAGGGAAGTATTATATTTAAGTTATTTACTGGACTCAAAAAAGATTTAACAAATATGAGTCATGAATGGGTATGTAGTAGAAGAGACGTCTAGTATGGGGAATAGATGTGCTTGGATTCAGCTGAAGATAGTTGAAGGCTTCTTGAACCAAGTAAAGATCCAATCCAAAAAGTAGTTGAAGAGGTTTAGGAATGATAATGGTGTGGTATTAGTGAACCGACCATTCACTCGCTATTGATCTAAATTTAGTATTCTTAGGTATAAAATCTTGTAGATTACCTCAAAGAATGAAACAGCTGAGAAGATGAGTCATAACTTACATTGAGTAAGTGTTATGTTTCTGATAGTTTGACACAATAAGAGGTTCAGTGTTCGAGCTGTTGGGACACTTAACGTCGTCAACATGATCTCCTAGACTTCTGGTCGTCATAGAGATCTAATAGGTTCCGGAGGTGGAGCTGGAGTTTGAAAATAAGAGAGGAGATGTGGATACCTATATGGAAGCTATTTTCAAGTTGAGTTTTGGCTCGAACTTCGCAAAAGAAGTTCAACCATTGACGGGTTTGGGTCTTGATCTGAAGCTTGATGGGTCAAAGGTCTCAAATATTAAATTTGTGGAGCATCTGTCAAGTGTTGTTTGGTCTGATCTGAGGAAAGTTAAGATGGATGTTACTACTACTTTCTTAAATATATGAGATTGGAAGACTAATCTATTATGGAGGCTTAACTCGATAGAGTTCACAGACTCCATGAGGATTGATCGCTTTAGGCGTACAGGTGGATAATTTATATATGGTGAGTAGTTAAAGAATCAATATAACGAATACTGGATTTATTATAAGCCTATGTGGAGAATTGTTAAGTGTAGGCTAGAAGTAACTCGAAGCATAATCTTCTTTTTTTAAACGGTCTGCTATATTAATTAGATATTCTATATTATTAGGTTTCATATATTGATTAGATATCCTATATTGAATAGACTTTTTAATTTAATTAAATATTAAATATTAATTAGATTTTCTATATTAATTAGATATTCTATAATAATTTCATTTTTATAGTAATTAGATCTTCTATTAATTTAGTCTTTTATATTAATTAGATTTTCTATTAATTGTATCTTCTATATTAATTAGATCCATTTATTAATGGATTAATATTTATCAGAGTCGGTTTATAAATTGAAAAAGATATTGCTTTGCAATATGATGTGAGACGAGAAAAAAGACGAGCGATGATTTAGAGAATATAGACGAGTCTGTTTATAGAGAGTGTAGTGAGGTACAAGATAAATACTTGAATAGTCTTTCTGAGATTCATGGATTCGTTGTAAACTCATAAGGTAAGTGTCGAAGCTTGTATTACCTCATACAACCTCTTGCGTAGGTATTTGCCAACAGTTGGTCACTACTTCGGGTGAGCGGCTAGGATTCAATCTAACAAGTCTTGTAGGGGTTGGGTCAGATCTTGTTCAGATATTGATGGTTTATCTAACAAGTGACGCGGTGAATATGTGGAGCTGATATTAATATTTGTTTTTGGTGAAGAATAAAAAGTAAAAAGATGAAGATCACATATGTTGGACTGAGGTCAAGTACATTCATAATAATGGATTCCATAAGGGAAGTATAAGATTAAATTTATTTACAGGATTCTAAAAGGCTTTAACAAATGTGAGTCATGAATGGTTCCGTAGTAGAAGAGATGTCTAGTGTGAGAATGAATCGGCTTGGATTCAGTTGGAGGCAGTTTGAGGCTTATCGAAACAGTTAAAGATCGAATCCAAGAAGTACTTGAAGAGGTTTAGGTTTGACAAGTGTGGTATTAGTGAACCGACCATTCGCTTGCTATTGTTATAAATTTGGTATGCTTAGGCGCAGAATTTTGAAGATTACCATAAAGAATGGAATAGATGAGAAAATGAACCATAACTTCCATGAATTAAGGGTTATCCTTTTGACAACTTGACAGAATAAGAGGTTGAGTGTTGGAGTGTTTGGGACACCTATCATCGTCAACATGATCCCCTAAACTTTTGGTCATCATAGAGATGTAATAGGTTCCGGAGGTGGACTTGGAGTTGAAATGGAGTTTGAACATAAGAGTTGAGATGCAGATGCATATATGGAAGTTGTTTTCAAGTTAGGTTTGGGATCGACCTCCGTAATAGAAGTTTAACAATTGCTGGTTTTGGGTCTTGATCTGAAATTTTATGGGTCAAAAGTTTTGAATGTTCAATTTATGGAGCATTTGTCAAGTGTTGCTTGGTCCGATCTTGTGATAGCTTAAATGGATGTTATTACCGATTTCATGGATGTATGAAGTCAGGAGACTGATCTGTTAGGGAAGATTGCCTCGATACAGTTAATAGACTGTATGAAAACTGATCATTCCATGCGTGCAAGTGAAGAGTTTATCTCTGGTGAGTCGCTGAAGCATTGAGGTAACGAATACTAGAGTTACTAGAAGCCTATGTGGAGAATTATTAAGTGTAGGATATAAGTAATCTATTTGCTTGATTTTGGGTAACATGTAGGAAGTTGGATCTTTGAAGCCTCCATGGCTGTTCGTACGAAATCGCGCAACCTGGGTGCGCGATTTCGGCTTTTTTCCGCACAATATATGTGCGATTTTGCACGAAATTTGATTGAAAATTTTCTTCATATATGATGATTATTTGGAATTCAAGTTCTGTTTGAGAGCTCTCATATTGAGTTATATGTAATTATAGAACATAATATATTTATTTAATTTTTTTATCATTTTGTAGGTTGGTTAAACTTATACTATAGGTTATTCCAATATTGAAGAATCATGTTGGTTTTAATAAGACTATTGTTGCTGCATACATCGAGGTCTACCTCCATTTTTAAGTTTTTTATTTTTTAAAATTCTTCACGAATTATTCTAGCAATTCATTTTCAAGTTGTACTTTCTTATCGAAGAATAATCCAAGTGGACAAGTTTTTCTTGGTTGTTTGTGCTAAAATGCTTAGAATGATATTTGTGAGACTCAGATTGTTTTAATCATTATCCATAATCTACAGTGAATAGATATTTTCTTATCATAAAGTTGAATTTATTATTTTTGTAAGGGAGTATTTTAGACATTTCAAGTTATTGAATTGTTTTTTTGAGTTGGAGTTCTTGTTCAAACAAATCGGAGTCTCATTATAGCCTAACCTTTTTTTTACACATTAAATCCATTCATACTATTAATAACTTGGATGTGATTGTAGAGGTTGAGTGTCCCCAACCAAGGTTAGTGGCAAAACCTCGAATCAAAGTAATTTTGGTTTAGAACTCTATAAAGTATGTAGAGGTTTTCACGTGGATATTAAAAACGAGTTTAATTTTCCTCGACTACATAAACCAAGTGCGATTCGTATGAGAACTTTCAAATCATGTTAGAACTTCGAAGTTCTCAATTAGACTTAATATAATAATCTAAGAGTTTTGATAAATACGAAATGAGAGCTTTTACCAAATGAGAATTTCAAAGTTCTCAACTGAATTGAGAACTTTGAAATATATCACTTGATAGCTTCATACTAGTTGATAACTTCTACCATGTAAAAATTCAAGTTCTCAACTAAAAGTAGTTTGACCTATTGATAAATTAAAAAGTTCTTATAGTGTATGTTGGATATCCTAATTTTAGTTGAGAATTTTGAAATTCTCAACTAGTAGACTATATATATATATTTACAATCAAGCCCCCAAGGGGTAGCCGAGTTGGTTGAGTATGGCATTCTTATTACCAAAAGGTCATGAGTTCGAGTCCCTCTACATACGCTTTTTCGGCTGAGCCTGTCACCTTGTGTGGTTTACCTTCTGGCGTTGGTTTGCAGGCTATCGCGTCAGACTGAGGGTTTACCCTGTGCGCACTCATTGCACTCTGAGTAGCGGCTGCGGGTTCCCTCCGAAAATAAAAATAATATATATATATATATATATATACAATCAAGAATTCAAATTATAGATTAAAAATATAATGACCAATTGAAAATCCTAAAATTCTAAATTGATATGATGGTAATTTATACTTTAGTTGAGAAATTAAATTTTCAAGCAAAAGTATGACTTGTTGATAGTTTTTTAAGTTTTTAAATAATTTTTAAAAATAAAAATACTTAAAATATATCAAAATGATAATATTTTTTTAACTTAACAAAACAAAATTCATTTAAAATTCTTTTCAATTTGTCATATTTTACATTTAAAACGAGTCTTTAGACATTTGCAAATGTCGCAAAGCTTAAATATTTAAAGTCACAATGAAATAATAATGTTTAGACGTTATTAAATTTCAGAACGATTCAAAAATATGTTGATACAAAATCCATTGTCGACAATTTTGACAACAGAAAATATTATGATTTTGTCTTTGAATTTGTTAATATAATATTTTAAAAAAAACTAGAATCTTAAATTTTTATAATCGTTATTGTCATTATATTTAAATATTTTTCATTAATATATTATTAAATCTAAAAACTAAACGAAATATAACGATGGAAGGTATACAGTTTCACCAGTTATCATGGGCCAAATTATTTTTCAGATCTTTTTAATATTATTTATTTATTTATTTATTTATTTTAAAACTAGACTTTTAGATTTTTACAACAATATAAAACCTTAATATTTAAATGTATGAATCGGTGTATAATTAAACTTTTAATCGATCTAGAACATGTTGCAGCAAGATCAATTATTGACAATTTCAATAACCGTTATAATTTTTTACTTATATAACATGGTATTTAAAATATTGTCAACTATTGTTGAATTAAATTTCAAAATGCTTCCAAATTTATCTGAATACGATAACAAAGTATTATTGATATTATTTGACAACTTAAAAATAATATTAATCATATTTTTAAAAGATATTATTCACACCTGTTTTTTAATAGTAAAAAAAAATCATCAGCACACTACTTCCGCCGATTTATGTGGGAAATTCTCGTTGAGGGGAAGGCTATTTGAATAGTATCATTGAAAATTTCTTTTACTATCCTGTTTTGGTTATAACTTTGATCAGGTGTCTTAATACCAATCACTAGTTTTTTTAATCTCATCCGAAATTTGATGTGGTGTTTTAGTATCAATCACTATTTGTCTCTGTCCGCCGTCCATTTGCTTCCTCGGCCAACGTTGTTGGCTCTGACTTTACTTCCGTCGGTGTTTACCAATTTAGAACCAACAATTGTATTTTTTTTTTCTTTTTTTCGATGTACTGTGTGGCTGTGTTTTTAAAATTCAAATTAGATTTGCTAAGCTTTTGCAGATAGTATTTCTATTTATATCTATAGTGGTTCCAAACACTACTTCCATCATTTTTTTGGAAAACTAATACTAATTTTATAAATCCCGTTTAAAAAATTTATCTCCACTTTAATATGATATTGTCTGTTTTGGTCCGAAAAGCCGCAAAAATTTGTTCCAGTAAAACTTATATTTAAGTAAAGAAATAGTACTATTAAATTATAATTTAAAATAACCTACCCTATCATACTGACTTTTAATAAAAAGAGCTCCTCATTCGAACATATCACATCTATATCTCACGGTTACATGCAAGTTATTTCTTTTAAGTACGATTACGAACATCATAAATGTAGACCACCTATTTATTTATACACATCTTTTTTCAATATGTTTTGACTTTTAAAAAGTACGAAATGTGTCGGGGTTTGGTAGAATTTAAAGACTAATAAGCGATGGAATTCGAGGTTTACTGCTGAAATGTTAAGTATCGAATCATGGAAACACGAGTATCGACCGCTTTTTAAGACCCGAATGCTGGAAGACAAAAGGTTAGATATAAATCTTATTCTATTCTTTTATTTTATTTAGTACTTTTCGACTAAAAACAACAACGTTTTGGGATTTTGTTACTGAGATAAAAGAAAATGTGATAAAATATATAAGTAATTTCATTGACTTCATCAAGTTCTACCATGATTTCTGACGAATTATTCGACTAAGAGTTGCATCAAAGAATTAATTTGGATGGGAGAGTTAATTGAGAAAAATTAATGCTAAATAAGAATCACTTATATAAGAAAAGATAAGTTTGTTTTATATTAGAAAAGATAAGTTTGTTTTTTAAGTATTTTCCTAATGAACTATGTTTAATATCTTTTAACATCATACCAAGGCTATTTATATTTTATAAAATACTATGCAATTATCACAAAATAGCTCAAGCACAAAATATATACGAATGAAAGATTCAAATGAAACACAGGATTTAACGTGGTTCAACAATTGTTTACGTCCACGGGCTCCGCTAGAGAAAAAAGTTAGAAAAGGTTACAGATATCAGATTGTGTTTTGTGTCGTCATAGTAATCTATTTATACGGAATTAATAGACTTACTAGACAATGGGCCTAATGAGCTCATACCACAAGACTAACTCAAGTGATTGCACAATATCACTATCACAGACACAAAACTGTACTGCCGGACACAGTACACTGTCAAAGCACTATTCGACTCATTCACAACATATATGTTATTAGACAATAAGCCACCTAAAATAATTACTTTACTTTTATTAAAATTTAATTATATATTTAATATATAATTATTTTGAATAATTTACGTTTTGATTTTTTACATCAAAAGTGTAATTTTGATATATATATATATACACGACACACTAATATAATATTGTCCGTTTTGGTAAAAACACTCATATTAATTGAAATATGGTTTTGTTCATATACCATCGATTATTTTCATGTTTAAACAATATCTAGTTTGAGATTTTGGTCGCGCCTTAATATTAACAAGAGTAATTTTGATCCGGAAAAGTGTACTAAAAACTCTAGCAGTTTGCTACATGTTTATGTACTATTTTTTCTTTCAAGAAAATTGAGATTTTCTCATCAATTCAGGTTTTGGTTGGTGAAAGATTTTTAACAAGGCAAAAACAAAGCTAGTAGCAAACCAATCTCTCAAGAGTCATGATAGTTTGGCCAGAGGAAACTGGATGCGCCGTAAGAAGACAAGAGAAACACATGAGGAATATCCATTCAATTAGGCTGATTAGCTAGTTTTAAAAATAAATCAGACTCATAAGATCAATTTCTCAGCCAGGTAACAAGAGAGTTAATTGGAAAAATTTAAGACATAGTTATTTGGTCGAACTCTCAGCCCATACATTATAGGCTCGAAAAATATAAATCAGTCAAAGAAATAGTATGACTACACTCAAATTATTTATATTCATTCCTCATTCTAATTGCAAGGACCATGAGGCTATTGATGAGAGTTATATTTGCAATATAGCAAACCTTGATATGTTAAAGGGTTCGACATGTAACTTATTTGAACCCTCACATTATAAAAGGTTAGGGTAAGCGTTGGTAAATGTATCTTAACTGAACGTTAATTTATTAAAAGTTTGGATACATGCTTAAATAACATGTTTTTATCATATTAATGATTGTCAATATATGGCATAATGGTTATTTCATGTGTAATAAATGCAATTGTTACAACCTAGCTATAAATAGAAATTCTGATTTAGAAATTTGAGACCACACTTTAATTATTCAGCACGACTATTATGTTACTCCTTATAAACCCAAATTATTTGGATCAGCTCCATACTCCTTAGACTAAACCAAAAAACACGACATTTTTTCAAAAAACTGACTCTTCCATATTTCCAATCAATTTTAGACTAATATAATCTATAATGTAATCTCAAAAATCCTAGCAACGAGAATATAAACTCCCTACCCACCCTAATCGAGTACTCCCAGTCAGTTTTCATGTTAGGGAGAAACATTTCAGATAACATCCTGCTCACACAAGATCTTTTGTATGGCTACCATACCAATAGAATAAGGCCCGAGGTGCGCTCTCAAGATAAGTTTCATTAAGGCATTTGACAATGTTCGTTGGCTCCTTCTACTCAATTTCCTCTATGTAATGGTATTCCCAACTAAAATGACTGGATCGGTCCTACAATGCATATCATCGCCCTCATACTTCTATGCATCAATGTCAAAACATTTGAATCCTTCAAAGGTTAAAAAAAAGCCTCTAACAAAGAGACCCTCTATCTCTGTATGTATTTTTAATTGTTATGGAGGTCCTCAATAGTATTCTTTGAGAAAAAGGTCAACATAATAGCTTTGGGTACCAGTGAAAGTGTAAAGAAACTGAAAATCATCAATCTATGTTTCACGAACAACCTCGTGCTTTTCTACCAAGCTAACATCATTTCCATCTCATTAGTCAAAGACAAACTTGAGAAGTTTGTAAAGCTCTTAGGTAGCTGCCTTAATCACAACAAGTGTTAGGTTTATCTTTGAAGGGTTTCGTAAAACACTCATTGTGATATAATCTCAACTCTTGGTTTCGAAGAGGGAACCCTCCCTGTCAGATACATAGGTGTCCCACTTATTTTATCATGACTATCCTACAATGATTTTTGACCTATTTTCAAAACATTAACCAAGCGCATCAATTCCTGGACTATCCTACATTGGGAGGATCCAGTTACTTAAATCGGTCTTTTTCGCCAATCAAGTTTACTGGTCATCAGTGTTTGTCCTCTCTGCTTGAGTCTTCAATGAACCTTTGCCGCATTTTTGCAGATTTCTCTAGTCGGGACCTGAAATGAAAGTATCATGTTCCAAATTAGCTTGTGATAAGATTATATTGCCTTCGGATGAGGACGATCTTGGGATTTTAAACCTTAGGGTGTGAAATCAGGCGGTCGCTTTGAACAAGTTTTTGTTCATCTTGACGAACACACCTTCCTCAATCTGGAACAAATAGATCATCACAGAAAAAAAATGATAAAAGCATATGGAGCCTCAAGGTAGGCTCATCTCCGAGCTTGGGGTGGAGAAAGATTTTTAAACTCAAATCCATCGCTGTAAAAATCTACAAAGTTTTCGCCGACTACGGAACCTCCACCTTAATATGGTATGACCTATGGATTTTCCATACGTCACTTGTAAACTGCTATGGTCCCGGTATTAGCAAGTATGCACGTTTGCACGACAAAAAATCACGATTTCAGGCATAATCAGTAACGGTTTGTGGATCTGGCCCTCTCATATCCATTCAAGTGGAAGGTCTCATCAGCACCATCTACTTGATATTAGTAATTTTTTTAACTTATTTCTCGTCCGCTCTGATCGGGATGATGTCTTTATCTGGATCCCAAATCAAAACCGCAATATATTCATGATATATAGTACTTACAAGTTTATCTGACCATCATCTTCGAAGTTCCATATGCTACCTGTTTGGAATAATTATAATATCCCAGACATTCTTTGGTTACATGGTTAGTAATTCAGGGAAAGTTGCCTACTCGGGACAAGTTTATTTATTGGGGTTACACCACAACCCTTGATTGTGCTCTCTATGAAAACGATCTGAAAACCATCTGTCATATCATGGTTGACTGCAACTACTCGAGGTTGCTTTGGGAGGCTATTTCGATAAAATTTAACATGACCTCCCAAATCATTGACTGGCCATACTGGCTTAATTAGAACTTTCAAACAGATATTAAGGATACAAATTTGTATATATCTAAATCTGAATCTGAAATCTGAAATTACTATCCGAATCTGAATCTGAGTCCGAATTTTTTAAATTTTTTATCTAAATCTGAATCTAAATCCGATGGATATTATCCGAATCCGGATAATATTCGAATCCAAAGATCTGAAACTTTCGTCCATTATGGAAACTTTGCATAACATTGTTTTAGGCGTCCTATGAATCATTCAACCATATGATTTAGATTTCTTGGGATTATGAACCCCCGTTATAACTTATATATACACAGAAAACAAAAAAAGCTCTAAACACATCTCACATTTAAACTAGAAAATACAAATCCAACGACGATATCTGGTTAACGAAGAAATCTACTCAAAGTTGAACCAGACAAAAAAAAGTCTAAACTTAGTTATCAGAAACTCTAAATATACGAAAAGGATCTTGGTGAATGGAGAAAGAGACAACAGATAAAGTTGGAGGTTAAATAAGAAGACGCTGCTGATAATTAAGGGTGAGCCAAATTTGAAGTAATGCGTCCATCATTCTCAAACCACAAAACAAAATCTCAAATGCAAGCCCAAAAATATTTCCTTAAGAAAGTACTCCACTAGCATAAAACTAAGGATATGCATATCAAATAATCTAATCTGATTCAAATTTGAATGTTGTAGCCCATTTGTATAGTGTATATACAATTCAATTTAGGTTTTATTATTAGCATAGTAATATACAATTTCAAATGTAATAAAGATAGTTTTTTCTATAAAAAATATTATATATTATAGAAAAAATTATGTATATTTATTAATAAAACTTCGGATATCGGATATTTCGAATACGTATATGTCTAGATCTGTATCCACTGTTCTTGGATACAAATTTTGATACATTTATTATTCGTTTTTTTTCGAATATGGATATTATCCATTTTCTTTTGATTCGATATCGAGTTTTTGATCAAATATCGAATTTTTCAGTTTTTTTGTAATCCTAGACTTAATACAGCGATCATCTGGATCTCATCCAAACAGCCACGACCACCTCTGGCGTACCATGTTATGCGCAGTCATATTACATATTCTATAAAAAAATATTATATATTAGATAAAATTGTGTTGGTTTAAAACATCATTTAATTTTTTTTAAATAACTTAGGAGTTGATAGATTAATTGTGTTAGAAAATAAATAAATAAATAAATAAATAACCCAAAAGTTGAAATTGTGGAAACTTCAACACGGTTAAGGGGAAAAAACTCAAACTTTTATAAATAGTACATTGCATTAAAAATATATATGATAGTTATTGTTGAGAAAAACATAACCATTTTCCACAACATTAGCAAAAAGAAAATATAAGAACACAAACGCTATAGAAGAGGAAATGGAGCGAAACTAATTAGTGTAATAACTTAATATTATCTCACTGCAATTTCAACACTACACTCCAATTAAAAACATATTAAACTAAAGACTTCAATAAATAAATAAAAAAACCTGTTCTATCTTACCTGAGTTTAACCAATGAGTTCCTCGTGTGCGAATAAATATATAACATCTACAGCTCGCGGCCACGGCAACGGCAACATGCAAAGCTAGCTATTTCTTTCGGGTCTTCTACACATCATATATGGTCCTCATTCACAGAATACGTGTCTGTCTTGTATTGTAATACAAATCTTTTTTCTATATGTTTTGACTTCTGAAACAGAGAAAGTTAGGCATAAATCTAATTCTATTATTATGATATTTTGTGTTACTTACTTGTTGTAGGAGGAGTTTCGACTATATAATTCATACGCGTATTTCGATTATCTTATATATCTCTTCGAATCTGTATGACTACAACTTCGGATTTTATAGAATAGATTGTGATCGAACTGTATAGGTAAATTCATTGACTTCTCATTTGGTTCTAACCCAATCTCTGACCATATTATTTATTTGCCTAAGAGTTGCATCACAAAATTAATTCGGGTTAGTGTGTAGCTAGGCTCATGATATTTAGCGGAAGTTTATCGAGTGAATCTAATATTATATATATATTAGATTGTTTAAATGATAAATAAGAATCACTATGTATAGTTAAAGTTTTTTCAATGAATTATATCTGATATTTGATAATATTATATATGATAATAATATAAATTATTAGGGACTTAAAACCGTTAGAGAAAGAAGTTAGTGTAAATAGATTTATAACTTGTTAGGATGCCTTTTCTAAAATATAGGGGTATGGGGTTAAAGTACAGTTTTCCCGATTATTTAACTAAGTCTCCTTATCGCCCAATTGTTTTATGAATAGGACAAAGGACCATGGAATAAAGGGATCACACATTCATTTTTGGAACTAAGTCTTATTGATTATTTCTCTTTAAAACTAAATTGTTCATTTTCTGCCTCTAGAATTACTCATATTACTTGCCTCTTATACTGAAAATATCTTACACCCAACATTGGCGATTACAGTGGGAGAAAACAAGGTACCTAGATTACAAATCTAAAACCAAACATTATAAAATTTGTAGTTAGTGATATTGATTGAGATCATCATGAAACCAGAGAAAATAAGAATTGATCCTACACTTCATGAAGAAATTGAGGCGCTTAAATCGGGTGTGTGTAGAAAAGAAAATCGAGGTAGTAGTCAAGTTCCAAAGCAGCGTGATCAAACCGATATTGAAAAATCAAATGAATCGGTTATTAGAAAAGATAATTGTTCTTAATGATTAGTATATTTGAGGAGAGAAAAAAATTCAATCAGGTAGATTTTAATCTGAAGTATGATAAGTTGAGGAAAAAGACGAATTGGAAAATCAATATAATGGATCTTACACATCTCATAGAATTTGAAGTGACCACAAGAAAGCACATTTCCAGTCAGATAAATAACATAGTTCTTCGTGAAAAGAAAAGAAGGATAAGCATCGATATATATATATATATATATATATATATATATATATATATATATATATATATATATATATATATATATATATATATATATCATCTAGTGATAGTGAATTCTCCAGTTCGAATTCTGAAGACAACTCATTTAAACAAGTGAGTTGAAAAATGAGTTACATGCATTTTTCAAAATGAGAGGGAAGTCGGCGTCGAAAATCACGCCAGGAGTATAAATCAAGGAAGGATAATGGACCATAAAATATGAGAGGTAACTCCTGGTACGATGGAAATGCATCCCACCAATATGTTAATATTGTAGACCAAAGTTTGTATGTAGTTATGGGAACCAAAGGAGATGATAAGTATATGCAGGGAGTGGACTTGAGTGATTATCATTTATCTGCTGAAATAAGGTCGATACATCTCTCTAGGTGCTTTGATATTTCAAAGGTAGAAAAGTTTGATGCAACACAAGATCCTGAGGATCACAGTG
Organism: Limnanthes douglasii subsp. nivea; assembly: GCA_036936605.1. Taxonomy (NCBI): domain Eukaryota; kingdom Viridiplantae; phylum Streptophyta; class Magnoliopsida; order Brassicales; family Limnanthaceae; genus Limnanthes; species Limnanthes douglasii. The sequence continues at coordinate 338,899,844 of JAUPFV010000002.1, forward strand.
AACAGTTCAAAAACTATATGATAAATTTCGAGGATGACGATATGATGGTATGCGGAGAAAATGCATGCCAATGGCGAGGGGATCTATAACCAACTTTAAGATTTTTTATACTGATTTCCAAAGATAATTTGTGGAAAGCAAGAAAATGCGTGCCAATGACGATACAATCATACAATGCAAACATATAATAGGGGAAAAGTTAAAAGATTATACCAGATGGTTTGTATTAACAAAGACAGAATTTGAAGATTGTGAAGTACTTGTTGCTATGACAGCTTCTAGATAAAGGTTGCTTCCAGGGGATTTAGCAAAAGAGACTACAAGGAGAATGGCTTTTACATTTGGAGCTTTGATGGCTCAAGTTGAGGAACATATTAAAGTAGATGAGTCAACAAGATTTCGAGGAGGGTCAAGTTACATTCAAAGAGATTCGGGGCATGCATTCAATGGCCAAGGGTATCAGGGCAACATCTCAAAATTCCAAGCACCATCTCGTCCAAACAGGAAGGGCTCATCTCAAGTAACCAATAATCAATCTCATCAAGCGAGGCATAACCAGTGGATAAGATTGGAATATTTCACAAAGTTAACTAAGAATGTGGCTACTATTTTTTAGAAATCTAAAGGTCATGTTAACTTTAGAAAACCAACTCCTATAAGCAGGCCAAAGGATGAGAACAATAATAAGTTTTATAAGTATCGCAATGACATTGGGCATGACACTGCAGAGTATATAGTGTTAAAGAAAAAGATACAAATTTTGATAGAAAATGGTAGTGGGCAGAAAAATCAGAGCACATCAGCGCAACAGATTGTTAACACAAATTCGAAGCAAGAGAATAAATTGATGATCATGGATTCAAAATTTGACCAGTTTGATGCAACATCAAAATATCCGGATTCATACCCGGATCTTTAATCTTGTTAGCAATGGATGAACCGGATTTTCAATAACGAGTTCGAAGGTTATGTGAATATTTTGAATCTCTAGCAATTTTCGGGAAATATACTAAGGATGTAAATACAAATAGTTCTAGAAAAAGACATGTAGTGAGTTTGTCTACCCAATTATAAGGTAAAATATCTACTCATTTATATAAAAATATGGAAACGCCTTTTATTTTGTTTGACGAAGAATGACCTCATAAAGATGCAGTGGTCATAGAGGAGGATATTGTTGAGGTTGAAATTTGACGTATTTTGATAGATACATGAAGTTCAGCAAATGTATTATTCAAGTTCACATATGATAGGATGTGTAACCCACCTAATATTTTTTTATCTGTATGTACCATGATTGGGTTTACAAGAGTGATATCTCAAGTTATCAGGGAATTTGAGAAGGAAGTACGTTTGGGAAATTGCCCTTTTATAATAAACTCTAAGTCTTGTTTACAGTGGTCGAATACCAAATACTTATAACACTATTTTTCGGAGGTCTTGGTTTTTAAGAATGTATGTTGTTGTCTCAACTGTGTACTAGTGTTCGAAATATGTTTGGGGATCGCGTCGAAGTAGTTCGAAGTGATCAACAAGTGGCAAGAGAGCGTTATGCAACAACTTTTCTTTCTTGAAGAGTTATATCTAATGACTAAATAACTGAATTACAATCAAGGGGGTTAACCTAGGATGAAGAGAGAATGGATGATCTGAGGGAAACCCCGGGTCCTTTAGCAGTGGGAGAAAATGTCAAGGAGCATATGTTTACAAATGGGAAATCTTTGTGGATAAGGGAATTACTGTCACGTGCTTTGCGTTATCAATTGTTTCAGTTTTTGCTCGATAATATGGATGTTTTTGCTTGGATAATTGAGGATGTAGTAGGGGTTCCACCTGAGGTGATATGTCATAGCCTGGCTTTAAATCCGAAGGTCATGCATATTATTCAGAATAACAAGATTTTTCTGTAGAAAAATATAAGGCTATTGTAGTAGAGGTGGATCGTTTATCCAAGGTCGGACATATACGGGAGACATAATATCCATTATGGACTGCTAATCCAGTTTTAGTTAAAAAAAAGAAAAATGGAGAATGTATGTTGACTTACAGATTTAAATAGAGCATGTCCCAAAGATATATTTCTTGTTCCTCTAATAGATCAAGCGATTGATTCGACGCCAGTGAATACAATTCTTTCTTTCATTGATGTATTTGCAAGTTATAATTGATGGGGATAAAAAGTATTGTATGGGTAGAATTGGAAGATCCTTTTGTAATTTAGTATTTAAAATTTATATAGAGAGTAGTAGGAGAAGAGAGGTGTTTGTATTTAATATCTTTGGAAAACGTCCAACCTATTTAATGTTGTTGGATGGGGTATTTATAAAAAACAAATTGGCCCATGGGTTGTACGAGTCGAATCTTATATTATGGTCAATTACATGAGCCCCCAAGCTTAAGAACTAAAGTTCTAGACACATAGCTGAGTCATTGGTCTACTTGAGTTACTGTTGTTTATTTGAATTTTAGTTATCCAATCCGAACTACCCCTCCGGATAAAATCAGAATCACTATGATATACCTCAAAACATATCTAATCTGATTATATAGCCCCATTACCTCTTTAAAAAAATATTTGGAAGAGCTTGATGAGTCAATAATTGTTTGGAAGAATATTTTGGATCTTGTGCTTGATGTGACTAGAGAGAGAAAGTATAGAGAGAGAAAGAGAATGTAATAGAATAATATTCAATGTCCTACCTACCAAGAAAGTGGGTCACCTTTGATACTAAAATAAGGTGGACCCGCTTGAATCCTTAGTGGGTTGTTTACATACTTGATCAGGCCCCTTAGTAAGTACTATATTTACACATTGGTCCCCGAGAAATCCTAAATTCCTTAATAACTACATCAAGTAACTTTTATTCACAATTAAATCCTCATTATTTACATTTGGAGATTTCTACCCTCATCAGAGCTAACAATGATATATAATGTCTGATCTTCCTTCGAAGTGAACTTGAAGGGTCAATCGAATAGTTCAAAGGTCGTGACTTTATAATCAGTCCTTCTTTACACTTGTCAAGTGGTAATTGGACCCATTAGTCGTTTTTTCTAGGTACTTGTGCCTAAAAATTATTAAAACTACATTTACTAGCCGTTAATCATGGCTAAAAGGTTAATTTTCCATAGATAAAACACTCAAGTACTTCTTACAGTATATAAGTATGATTTTTTACTGTTTCTATTTCTAGTGTGAGAAAAAAATTCAAACTTTGATTCTAGATAGAGAAAAATACCATAATCTCTCAACTTTTCTGAGTTATTTTGTTTATCTCTAAATTTTGTATGTTCACGGCAAGAAATGCTTGAATCAAAGGAGGCTGGCTCAACCTATCTGAGTTAGAGAAAAAGAAAAAGAAAGTTAGAATCGTCGCCAGACAACCTGCTTCACCTGGTGGACTGGTTGTTCAACAAATTTCAGAACCAGACAGGAGTTCATCATCTCGTAGACCTTCAATATTTTCCAGATCAAACCCTCTTGCTCAACCTTTGACAATTCTAGATCTACCTACGCAGTCGATCGAGACATATTTTATCAATACCAAAGTCGTTAGTAGTCATAAACCTCATTCTTTTTGTATAGCTATGGGGTCGAACGTAGAAGAAAACACACCTCGAAGAATCACCATGATTTCCAAAGCAAAGAGTACAACATCATATGTCAAAGAGACAGAGAATCCTAGTGGAGGTCACATACTAGTAGAGCTTCCTTCATTTCCTGATTCATATCCATTCACATCAACTCCACCCATTGAGCCTCCTCATGTTGAAAAAGATGATACTGGATCTAAACTTGATGTCCAACAACCACAAGTAATTGAGGAAAAGATGGATGACAATAGAGAGGACACTTCATTGGAGACATCCGGTCAAACCGGCGATACTAGTACAGTTCGAGAATGAAAGAAAAATCCAGACTGCCAGACTCTGAACCGCTTCCGAAGTGCCTTGTTAGGCTGGTAACATTGCAAATACCAGGAACAATCCTATGTTCAAAAACCAGGGAGCATAATTGTAGATTATAAAGAAACATAGGTCACCAAGTTCTCGCCAAGAACTTATGCAGATGTGTTAAAACCCAAATCCCAGAATTCTATTCACAATAATGTTTCAATTACCCACAAAATTGATCGTTCAGTCATCTCATTTCAGAGAAAAGATAAATAATGCCAGCAAAAATCGTCAAAGCATACCTTATTCGGGAAGTTTTTTATTGAAAAACCAAGACTGGACACTATCAAAGACTTTCTTGGGAAGTTCAAGTTTTCTGGTAAGTTCAGTGTCACTCAATAGGACTTCAGATATGTCTTCATTGATTTCGATCATAAAGAAGATCCCAAGCTATTTTTTCATAGAAACGTCTGGTTTGTGGCCAACAAAACAATGAGATTATTGAAGTGGTTTCCACACTTTAATCCTAATTATGAATGCCCAAACACTCTTTTTTGGTTTTCGCTACCAAAACTCCGAGAATACATGTAGAATGAAGGTGTTATTCGTGAAATTGAAAAATTCATTGGTTCCCCTTTGAGAATCTGGATTCCTACAAACAACAACATCAAACATAACTGTTGTAGATTCTGGGCTGAAATCAACATCTCTAAACCCTTAATCCATAAACTCTGGATCAAGTTTGGAGAAGATGAAGGTTTTTGGATTGACGTGATCTATCATTCTCATCCAGAGTATTGCAGCTACTGTTATCACATTGGACACTCAAGTAAGGATTACAAAAAAAAATTCCCAATATCAAAACAAGGGAACTGCTTAATATAATCCTATGATATTTCCTTCCAAGGAGAATGTAGCTACTTCAAAACTAAAGTTGATGATAGTTAAAAATGATGAAAAAGTAATCAAAACTTGAAAAATCCTTATCTTCCAGTTCCTTCAGAGAAGAATTCTAAGTATACTAACCTAGAGATCCATATTTCTCTTCCTGAAACCAACCTTCAAGTACATGTGGTATAAACCCAGATTTGATCATTGATTCTGAAATCATTGAATTTTTTTAAATCATTGATAGGAGGTCTTTATTTGAAATAGACAAGATTCTTAACCAATCTGTGTCTCCAACCAAAGAAACTGTGGGAAGTCTACCTTGATCACCAGTATCCATATTGAAATACAAATGAAGTTTTTTCAAGAAAGTTGAATCCAAAAGAATTAATAAATTAAAAGGCTCGAATTTAAAGGATTCTTCATCATCAAAACTACTACAGGTTAAAAAGGCTGTTAAACCATCTTCATCTAGTAAATGACAATCACAATCTTGACCTGGAGCTGGAGTATAAGAGGATTGGGTAACAAACAAACTATGAGAATGCTTAAATCCCTTAGAAAATCTAAAAATCCAAGCTTCTTGGCAATCTAGGAACCAATGAATGATCAATCAAAGCTGCAGACTATTTTTACAGGAAACATTAGCAACAAGATTTGGGTAATGTGGTCTTAAGAGTTTTCAGTGGATATTCTGGTGAATGATGACCAATTCATCTATTTAAGCATTCAACATCATTTCCTAAACAAATATTTCAGAGCTATTGTGGTAGCTACCAAATGTAAAAGAGATCTTAAAGTGCTTTTATGGGACAACTTAAGGGCTATTAATGATCCCACTAAAGAATGGATAATATTTTGTGATTTTAATGTTATTCAGAATCTTAATGAGCAACTATCCTGCACTTCTACTGATCTTAGAAGTATTGAGGACTTTAGCAATGCAATTTTAGACTCCAATCTCCTTGATGCAGGGTTTTCTGGTCCTAAGTTTACCTCGACGAATGGAAAAAAATTGAAACATCTTGATAAAGTTCTTTAAAATAACTTTTGGCTGAATTATTTTAACAAAACAAAGAATGTTCATCTAGCAAACAACTACTCTGACCATTCTTCAATAAGCATCACCATTTCTTCTAATTTAATAGGAAATGACTCTTCTTTCAAATTCTGAAGCATGTGGGTAATGCATCTTGGGTTTATGGAAATGGTTGAAAAGAGTTGGGTTGAGGAAATGATGGGAAGCCCTATTCAAAGGTTCTGGAAGAAGCTTAAAAGATTCAAATCTCAGATAAAAACATGGAATAAAGAGGTTTATGGGAATGTATGATGCCATCAAAGAGAGTGAAGAAGAAATCAATTTTTTAGAAGCAAAGTATCAATCATAAAATTCAGATGAGGATGGTATGAAAGGCTAAATCCACTCATCTTAACCTTCTTGCCAGGGAAGAAATTTACTGGGAGTAGAAGACTCAATTTAATGGTTGAAAGATAGTGACAAAAATAATGTTATCTTTAATAACTTTGTTTGAAAGTGGTAAAAAAGAATAGAATTACTCGTATCTAGAATGGGTCTCAATGGTTGAATATTCATGAGTGAATCAGTAACTTTACAATGGAATTCTTTCAATTCTTTCTGACTGACTCTTCCAATATAAATGCAAATGAAGACCTTAAAGAGATTATTTTTGAGCTAATTAAAGATGATGGCAACTCTATGTTGATGGGTTTTCCTAAAGAAAATAAAATTCATGGCATAGTTTTCTCTCTTGATTCTAATTTTGCTGCAGGGCCTGATAGTTTTAATAGAAAAATTACATGTTTTACTCGTCTATTATTTCAAAAATATGTGTGAGGTTGTTCATGATATTTTTAAAGGATGTTTGATGCCTATGGAAATTCAATCTACTGTGATCTGTTTAATCCCTAAGAACCCTAATCCTAGTTCATGGAAAGAGTTTAGACCAATCAGTCTAACCACGATGTTGAGCAGAATTATTTCCAAGATCATCAATGGCAGATTGACTTCTATCTTGCCTAACTTAATCTCTGAAGAACAAAGAGCTTTTGTCAAGGGAATGAGAATTCACGACAACATTCTTATTTCCCAAGAACTTTGTTTAGATCTTAATCTAAAAAACATAGGAAATAATGTCATTCTGAAAATTGACATGATTAAAGCCTTTGATAGGCTTAGCCACAGGTTTCTCTTAACTAATCCGGCTGCTTTGGGTTTCGATGATCTATTTCTATCCCTGATTAAAAATTGCATCAGTAATATTCACTATTTTGTAATCATTAATGGTGAATTGAAGGGTTTTTTTAGAGCTAATCGGGGTCTTAGGTAAGGAGACCAGCTGTCTCCTAGTATTTTCATTCTGGCAGAGGAGTATTTGATAAGATAGATCAAGAAAATTAATGAGGAAAACTGCTATAAAATCTATAAATCAAGAGGAGATCAAAGCATACCGTGTCTTGCCTTTGCTGATGACTTTATGATCTTCATCAATGGCTCATCTACCTCAATTAAGTAGATAAAGAGTTGTCTATCTCATTATCAAAAAGTATCAGGTCAGTTTATCAACACTGAAAAATCAAAGCTCGTTGTTTCTAATAACATGTCAATACATAGAGTTTATAGTCTAGAAAAATTGTTGGGTTTCAAACACAAATGCATGAGACAATTCTCTACTCTCTTTTGGAGGAATATTAACTCTGATTCAGTCTATTCTTACTGCCTATCCTATCTACCTTATTTAACACACTACTCTGCCTAAAGTGATCATTGCTAAAATTGAAATTTTATACAATAAGTTCCTCTGAGGAAATAAAGAGAATATGAAAACCTTAAACTAGTCAAAGTGGGAAAGAATATGCAAGCCTTATGAAGAAGGGGGACTAAATGTCAAGAAGCTGGAAGATTTTCAGGAAACTTATTCATACAAGCTTTGGTTTAATTTCAGATGCCAGAACTCCTTATGGGCTAAATTAATGTATTCGATATATTGCAGCAAAACTTACCCTGTAATAGCTCATATTCCTACTAGAATATCAAAGGTGTGGTGAGAATTAGGAATGTTAGAGACCATGCTGAAAAATTCATCTTCTGGAATCCTTGTGTTGGCAAAATTGATTTTTGATCGATGGTGTTCATCCAAACTAATAATCTATTTCAATGAACTCTATGATCATAATTGGATGGAAAATACCGAAAAGTTTGAGGTCAATCAGCTTTGGGTAAATTAGGAAATGGAATACTTCTAGACACAAATCTCTAGTCACAAGCACAAAAATATCCAAAATTTAAAAAAAAATCTCAACAATAACCCTAAATACTGCTAACTCAGCTCTCTCTCTCATAATGGTTCTTTTAATACAAAGAACACCTGGAATGAAATCAGAAATAAGGGTAATGTCTTTAACCTCTTCAAGAAGACCTGGAATTCTGTCATTCCTAGAAAATGCTGTTGTTTTCCTCTAGAGAGCTTTGCACAACTAGAGTCCAACAGACTCTGTTCTGCAGAAGAAGCACTAGCAACTAGCATCAAAATGTTAATTCTGATGTGATGTGGAAAGCTCTAACCATATCTTAGCTCAATGTCAAAAATCTTGGGTTGTATGGATATATTTTAGTTCTTTGTTAAATATTCACATCTCAAAGAACATATGTTATTCCTATTTAATCATATCATGGTATTGGTTTACGTTAAAAGACTGCAATATTAGAACAATTTTACGATCTAATATCTCTTGGATTATATGGTCTTATCGAAATAAAAAAAACATCAAGACCAAAATTATAATGCTAAATCGATGATCGAGCATGTAATCTACACCCTATCTGGGCTCGATAATACAAACCTTCTTAAGAAAGTTTACTAGGGCAGAGACTGTAACATTGATTTCACCCTGGGTTGTATTAATCACATATTTAACCCCTAATTACCTTTATATCTCAAACAGAAAACCCAAAAGTTAACATATTCAAGCTTAACACAGATGGTGCTTGTAGCACCTTGGGTGAGACCAGTGGAGGAGGTCTAATTAAGGATCATAAGGGTGACATTATCCTGGGTTTTGACATAATATATGGAAAACATTTACCTATTACAGCTGAGTATAGAGCATTGTTAGACGGTTGCTCACCTGTCACTCAAATAAGATCACTAACCTAGATATCGAAATGGATTCAAACATTTCAATAGAGATGCTGCTAAGGGGGAAAGCTACTTGGTTTCTGGACCGCTCATTAACTGTTGTAAGAAGCTTATTTATTCTTCTATGAATATATTCCACTTTTAACGAGAGCATAACAAAGCTGCAGATTGGATCTCTAAACAAGTTCTTAAAGAAAAGAAAAAGATAGATTTCAGTTTGATGGAAACTCCTAATGCCCTTGGCACGATAACCTTCCTAGAGAGTATGGGTACATGTTATGTTAAATTCAATCCATCAGCTTAGAATCGCAAAGTATTACCAGTGTATCGATTCATCTTCAACTCCAATAAGCTCTGGTCAGAAGTGCAGTTGTTCCAGCCTGAGTTTATCAGTGAACTCTATTAATTCTTGTTGTTGTTGATTTCAGAGTTGTAGATTAAATTTTGATACTGAGATAGTAATCAGAGAAGAATATTTTCAGTGGTTCAACTAAAAATCTAACAACTCATTTTCGAGCTCTGTAGACAAGTTTACTTTCTTTGTTTAGTAAATTTTCAATTTTCCGCCTTTGTTTCAATGCTTTTAAGACTTTTGAGCTTTTCTCTTTTAGTTTTTGTGACTTTTAATTCTTTCTAATGAAGGCAAGTGTTATATTAAAAAAAATTAAAAAATTAAAAATTAAAGATATTAAAATTTTATTTTTAAAAAATAAATTAAATAGTTTAAACCCCATAAGCATCCCCAACAGATAAACTAATTGACAGTTTAAAGTAAATTTAACTATTATATATGATTTTTTTTCTTTCCAACAAATACGCTAAAAGACTATCTATATTTATTAGCTTAAATTAAGGTAGGTATATTTATAGTAGCAGTTACACAATAGGTAAAATTTATTTGTTACTTCCCTCGTTTTTCTCCTAATTGGCAACTAACTTAAATACACCTTATGTGTTGGAAGAAAAAGATAATATTTAAATTTACATTACCTAAATACTATCTATATTTACCTACAAAATAAAGCATTTGTTAGGGATGCTCTAAAAATTAGGATGGAGCGTAATCATCGCTGCTTATTGGATTGAACCCAACTATGTTATATAAATATAAAGATCTTTCAGTATTCTGTTTAATACCGATAGTGATCATAGCCAATCCCTTAAATTAAATGGTTGCAGATTTTATATTGAAGTATAAACAAACTCACGTTATAAATTAGAAACAACAATTTATTATTTAACATTTAAATATTTAAATATAATTTAATTTAATTAGTTTAAAGTCGTTATGTCTTCAAGAATATTTGATTTATATAACTAGTATAAATATCTACTTATTAATTTCTTTGGAACAAACAAATTCAAATCTAATTTCGGACGGTTCGGATCCAATCCAATCCGCTTAAGACAGATTGATTTTTCATAATTGTAAATATTCTGGAGTTCAGAAAATTTTGAAATGAATCTCGTCTGGATCAAAATCTCGATCGGCCCATTTGATAACTGTTGGGCCCGTATACAATGAATCCAATTAAAATACAATTAAAGAAAAAGAAAACACTGGAAATATTAGCCAGTTATTTTATCTCACCATTTTTAACCTTTATAATACTTTCTTTTTTCTTCGTATATAATTAACGATCTCGAGTTTTAATATCTAATAAAATATTAAAGGTTGAATAATTTCATTAATAAAAATCCGACGTCTAATTTATATATGAACAAATAATTAGAAGTTTTATTTAAATACTAATCTTAAATATAATATTTAATGTGTAATTTTTTTTCAATTAATTTTCATTTTATTGATTAAAAATGAATTTGTACAAAATACTGTTTCTAAAATATTTAATAGATTTTAAGGGTTGAAATGTAATTGAAATAACAAACTTTCACATTTTTATATCTTGGACTAGCCACCAGCACTACAACTTGCTATCCGCTTGTAAAGTGTTTCACGACTTTGGATTTGATACCAGCTTCCAGACCACCAGCACTGCAACTTTGCAACTTTCTATCTACCTTTTTTTTGGAAGGCTTCTCCACATCCGAATTGATACCAGTTTCCATATATTAAATCTGAAAGGTCTTGACACTAAATATGAAAGTACTATTGATTATGTCTTTAAATAACATAAGCCGAGATTTTCTAAAAGAGTTATAGCTTTAAGAGGACTTGGTAGAATATTGTTGAAGAAATTTTGTTTTATTTTACAATTAATAGTCCAACAGACCAACGAATCAGCGACTTGGTTATGAACATAGTGGAGAATATAACATTTCCACAACATTTAATCAAAGTTTCTAAATACCATAGAGCAGATGCATGAGAAGGCATATCAGTGAGGATGGAAGAATCAGTCGTTATGTCAACTTCCCTAAGGTCATTTTGGAAGTAGATAATCAAGCCATCAAGTAAGGCTCTACACTCAGCAACAAGGAAATTATGTTTGGTATACAGCCTACCATAAACAATCAAAACATCACCAAGATTGTCTATTATAAGGTCAGCACCACTAGATTGGCCAATTGGGAAACAAGAACCATACGTATTTAATTTAAGTTTATTCTCAATAGGGTGTAACCATTTTAATGTGTTAACTTTATTTGAGCTATTGATATGGTAAAGTAGCCAAAAGACTTGGCTATGTGCAGATCACCAAGCCAAATTTTTCTTTTTAAGATGTATGCATTGTCTTATCTAGATAATATGAATTTAATCTTATTTAAGATAATGTTAGAAGATATCGATTTGTTTTTGAATTTGGCTTTATTTCTATAATGCCAAATTGACCAGCACGCATTGGCTGGGATAATGTGTCTTATGTGAATGTTTTTAGTTTTAGACCAAAACAAATATTTTATTAGACATTGGATGGTCACATATCTTCAACACTTATTTTAAATAGATTAGATAGCTCAGGCCAAACAGCCCATGCAGTAGGATATTTTACAAAAACATGATTAACAGTTTCCATGTTTGGACATAATTGTTATTTAGATACAAGTATGAAATGTCTTTTGTGAAGGTTATTGTCAACTGTTATCCAGTATTTCATAATATTCCAAATGAGAAAAGAGTATTTGGTGGGGGTTAAATTATTCCAGATTTTGGAAAATAAAGTTGAGATGTAATTTTTAGTTCTTATTTTTTCCAAGTTAACTTAGTGTTGAAGTTACCTAAGGCATTGAATGTCCAAATAGGGTTGTCATTCTGATCAAAGCGTAATGTAGTATTAGGAATGATTTTAATGTCAGCATGAGTGATGCAGTGGTTAAGTTTACTTAGGTTCCAAGTATTATTTGTCCAAAATTCTTTAACATGTTCCATAGGTACCAGACACAATTGTTTTCATTGGAGAGATCAATTAATGGTCTATTCTTAAACAATTTGATCGATCCATAATTCAACATTCCCAGCTAATATATGGTTCAGCAATGTGTTTTATATTTTTAAGTCTCTTCCAGGTTCTAGAGTCTTTAGTATTAGATTTGATCAGGGGATGAGAGTTTTTGCAACATATATTTTGCATATATCTGGCCCAAAGAGTTATGTTTTCTCTATACTTAAAGCATAGTTTACAAGAATAAGTATCTTTAAGATCATAAATTTTTTTTATGTTCAAGCCACCTACCTTCATTGTAAGGTTTACTTATACAATTCTAGTTAGTCCATATTATAGTTTGAGAGGATGCATGGATCCCCAAAGATATATGTTAAGGAGTCTCTCAATTCTTTGAATTACAGTGTTATGTAGTGTATAACATTGAATATAATAGGTTAGAATGATTATTAGTACTGATTGGATCACTACTAATCTACCACAAAAAGAAAGAAATTTGCAATCCCATTCCATAATTTTTACTCTAATTTTATTGACCAAATCATCATATAACTTAGCTTTATTATTGTTATGCATTTGGACACCAAGGTAACATTGGATCACTACTTATGTTCAAGCCACCTTCGTGGGTATTTCAGACTTTTTCCTTCTTTATCTGTAATTCGATACGTTCGAGGCTTCATTCCCTCTTTTATCTCATATGGGCTTCCCAATTAAAACTAAATTTTTGAGGTGCTTTTCCTTGGTATGAAGAAACATATTTTTTAACACTTGACCTCCCAATATAACCTCCACAATTATTGTTTGTCGCCCTCCAGAAGCCATTAGTAGAGGTCCAACAAGATCAATTCCCCATCGATCAAACGATAGTGCCTCGAATATGCTTTCGAGGGGAAGTCTTGGTTTATGAATTATGTTGGCAAATTTATGACAAGTATTACACCTTATAAGCAACTCTTTCATATCAGAAGAGATCGTAAGCCTATAATATCCTGACAAAAATGCTCTTTTTATTAGAGCCTTGTACCCAGAATGCGCAGATCCTTCTCCATCATGTAATTCTGATAATATCGTATGCGATTCATTTTTGCTCAAGCATCGGAGTAAAGGTCTACTGAAATATAATTTATACAAAATTCCTCCGAGGACCATGTATCCATGAGAGTTAAAACGTATTTTTTTAGAGAATGATTTGTTAACTAGTAATTCATCATTTTCTAAAAACTTAATAATGTATAGTCTTTAATCCTTCTCTTCATCTATTATTCAAACTTCTTGCTCTAAATTCTTAATAATTGATGGGCTTTCTTGTGTAATAATTTAGGGATATGCCTCCGAATATGAAAAAATTGCTAAAGAGTCTACCACAAAGTTTTCTTCTCTTCGGATATGTTCATAACTGGCCTTTTTGAAGGCTACAACCAAATATTTTAGAAACTTCAAATATTTTACTAAATGATCCTTTCGAGCTTCGGATTGTCTAGATGCATGATTAACGAGGAGTTGTGAATCACTGACTAAGTTAGCTTTTTTATCCCCATAGATCTGCGCAAGTCTTAAGCCTACTAAAGTCGCCTCGTATTCTGCTTCATTATTTGTTGCTCTAAACCCAAAACGGATAGATTGATATATAGATATTCCTTCAGGAGAAATAAACTGTACCCCAACCCCACTTCTTGATATAATCGAACCTCCATTTATCCGAATTACCCACTCTACTTCAAAATTATTCTCATCAATTTCCATATCTGACCACTCCAAATGAAATTCCACAAAGAAGTTCGTTAAGGTTTATGTTTTAATCGCAGTCCTACTCAATATCAAAATCTCCTAATTCAACCAACCAGTTGGTCATTCTTCCCAAAATATGAGGCCTTTGAAGCAGTTTTTTAAAAGGGAAATACATTCGTACCATAATAGAATGAGATTGAAAATATGGTCTCATTTTTCAAGCAGCAATTACTAATGCAAAGGCCAATTTTCTAATTTCAAATATTGTTTCTCTACATCCAACAAACTTGTACTGATGTAGTAAACTGGTTTTGAAACGTTTTCATCTTATCGGACTAACACGACACTCACAACATAATCTGAAAATGTTATATAAACAAACAATGTTTCCCCGCATAGGCTTTATGAGATTTTCTGGTGAAGAAAGGTATTCTTTAATCCGATGGAAAGCATCCGAGCATTCTTTTGTCCATTTGAAAAAATTTGCATGACTTAACCTGGAAAAAAACGCATTTATCTAAAGAACGAGATATAAATTTATTTAGCGTTGCCAACCTGCCTATTAATATTTGAACTTCATTTATATTTCGAGGAGGAGTCATAGACGTTAAATCTTTTAACTGTGTTGGGTCGGCTTCAGTCCCTTTTTCACTTACTATATATTCGAGGAAATTTTCTGATCGAACCCCAAATGTGATTTTTTCTAGGATTAATTTTAAGTTGACCATTTTCAAGTTAATAAAAGTTTCCTCTAGATCATCAAAATTATCTTCATCCTTATGACTTTTTACCAACATATCATTGATATATACTTCAACATTATGCCCAATTTTCTCATCGAAAGTTTTATTCACCAACGTTGTTAAGTTGCCCCTGCATTTTTTAACCCAAAAAGAATTACTTTGTAGCAGTGCAAACCCATTCTAGTGGTAAACGAAGTATTCTCTTCATCCCTCAGATCCATATTGATCTGATTATACCATGCATAAGCATCCACAAAATAAAGTAATCGATTTCCTGATGTGGAATCTACCAACTGATCTATCCGTGGGACAGGAAAATGATCTTTTGGAGAAGCCCTATTCAAGTCTATGAAATCTACGCACATTCGCCATTTGTCATTTTTGTTTTTGACCAATACCGGATTTGCCGCCCACAAAGGATATTGTGATTCTCAAATGTGCCCTATTCTGGATAAATGTTTTACCTCTGCCATTATTGCCTCGGATTTTTCTTGAGAAAAAGGTTTTCTTTTTTGTATAATTGGTCTTACATTATTCTTGATTGATAGATTATTGAAAATTATTTCACGAGGCACCCCAGTTACATCCTTGGAGCACCAGACAAACATATTTAATTTTGTAGATAAAAAATCAATTAATCTTTCCCTTAAACTTGGAGATAACTTCGTCCCAATATTCAGAACTTTACCATTTCGATACACATTATCTTCATAAATTTCATCAAGAACCAAAAGATCGTGGAGCTCCCTCAGATCATCAATAAGGGTTGGCTCTGAAGAAGTCCCCGCTAATTTTTATGCTTTTTCTGACTCATTCCTCAAAAATTCCTTGGAAGATAATGTAATACAGTAGCACTCTCTAGCCATTTTTTGACTACTACTAATTGTCCCAATATTATAACCCACAACATATTTTAAACATTGATGAACAATAGAGATTATCGCACACATCTTGGATAGCGAAGGCCTCCCAAAATTAGCATTGTAAGATGTTAACGCGACTACTATAATAAACAAAATTTCAACTTGTTTTCTAAATGGCCCTCAGCCTAGCTCAACCACACTTTCAAACTCTCCAACCACTTCAGTTTTCACCCATGTGAATCCCACAATAGTTCGATACGACCTTTGGATCACAAGTGAGTTAATAATTTTTTTATAAGTGCTCATGAATAAGAGTTGGTTGAGCTGCCTGTGTCAATTAAAACTCTTTGTACTTGATCACCAGTTATTCTTGCTGCAATTACTACTGTATCTTCATGTGGTCTTGCCATATTTCTCATATCATCATCTTCAAAATAAATTATTGGGGAAGGAATTCAATGCAGATGTGCAGAAGCACCCACTTCAAGCTGAGTAGTCAGGCAGACTATGTGTCTATTCTTGAAACACTATTACCCCCCAAAATAGACAAAGATTAAAAAAATGCACATAAATCACTAACTTTTTTTCTCGAGATAATTTCTTCCACAATATTAATGTTGTTCCTTCTCTCTTTTGGATCCAAGTACTCTGTTGTAATATCAAAAGAATCAATCTCCTTGGAGATAACCAGAGCAGTCTCATCTTTCGATGTTTCTTTAGTTGACGGATTTTCAAAGAATGTTTCTTTACAAAGTTGGTCAACTTCCCATTTTCAATCAATGCTTGTATTTTGTTTTTAAATGTTATGCATTATTTTGTGTCATGCCCAACGTCTTCATGATATTTGCAATATCCGATGTTTCCACTTTCCCTCGAAGTTTGTATAGGGAAATTCTTGTGAAATTAAACTTAATTTCGAGTTTTATCAAATATTATGGCAACACACTCAGTCAAATCTACGAAATGATATTGACGAATTCATTTATTAGACATTGCCCTAGCTCCATGTTGTGTGTTATATGCTTGTTGGTTTACCCTGGGCCTCAGAAGAAACTGATTCACTACTTTAGGTTGCACATTTATCCGAGATGGCTGGACTATAACAAAAGATCTTTGGAATTGGTTCAACTCCAACTAATCACAAGAACCCATTTCTAAAGTCTGAGTTTCCTCCACCAATATTCTCTTTTCAACTTGATCAAGCAGAGCCTTGAACGTCATTGTTTGACTTCCAGCCACAATATCCTTCAATATTCATAGGAGAAGTCCCATTCAAAAAGCTTCCAAAGCCACAGAGTCTTTACAATATTCCATATAAATTTTTGACAAAACCGTTGGTATAATTTTTCAAACTTTCTCCAACTTTTTCCATACAGTATATTATAGTATCACCATTAGCTCGAATTTTTTACTTCCCACGAAATACTATCGGAAAACATTCCAAAACATGTCAAAGTTTTTAATATGACCCTGTGGAAGTCGGTTATACCATTTAGAAGCCACACCCTTAAATGTTTGGGAGAAATCCCTACAGAGTAACTTGCCATCGTCATTAAAATTATTCATAAGGTTTTTAAATTGTTCAATATGGTTATCGAGATCTTGCATTCCGTCAAACTTTTCCAACTTGGAGCTATCAAAATGCTTTGGGAGGTTTCCAGAAAGTATTTCTAAGGACAAATGAGAGGCCCTCCAATTGTGTCATACTCTGTAAACATTGGTTCTAGGACCCTCGTGTGCCATTGCATAGAGACCCTTATTGGAAGGAGTTGTGTACTGGTTACTTACTCAATATTCAAAATTTTGACTTCCTAACGGATTTTGAATGTATACAATGCTTTTTTAACATGATCCTTAGAGCCTTGCACTTTTCCTCTCACATCTTTAATCTGGTGATCCATTCGATATTATTTTCTATGTCTCCTCGCATATTTATTTTTTATGATTTTCTTCCTACGATAACCCATTTTTGAAGAAGATTCACTTGAATCATAGAGTGAATAGTCACTTGATTTGGATGACTCATACTGGTACCTTGGCTTTAGTTTCTTCCTTGGAGAATAACAAAAATGCCTCCGGTATTTATCTTTCCTACTACTGGTCTGATGGTTGTCATCCAATTCATCTTTCTCGGTTTCATTTTCTCTTCGAACCTCTGATCGAATTTTCTTAAAAGTCATCGCATCGTCTCTTTCAGAATTCAACTTTTCAGGTTTTTCTAACAATTTTTTTCTTCGATCCACCAAAATGGACTCCTCTAATATCTCACCACCATGTTGATCATCGTATTGATCAATCTTCATGTTATTTCTGACAAGGTTCTCTTCGAATTTCTTTTCAACCATTAAATCATAATTCATATCTAATTATCCTCATAATTCCATCATTTTCTTTCAAGATTTTAACAATGTTTTTATGATTTTTAGTTTAGGGTTTTTTATCTATATTCTTTTGAATTTTTTTATTTATGCTCTTTTTCCGACGACGTTAGAGATTTTGATTGATAGTAAGTATTTTATATATAATTTCCAACAATTTTGATACATAATACATAACATGATTATTCAATTTTAATATTTTATAGTTTAAATTGTTTTTGGTTTGATATATATAAAGGACAAATTGATTTTTTATAAAAATATTATTTGAAATTATATTTTTGGTTCAATTTAGTTACATTTATAGTCAATATTTAGAAATAAAATCGAATGGTATTCGACCTACATTTTTATTGTGATTAAACAACATTGTTTTGTATAATTACAAACATATGCGAACATACGACAAAAAAATACAAAAAATAAACACCATTCTTTGTAAATACTTTGGTTTATAAGTTGTCGTTCATTTACAAAAATGCATACAAATTACTTGCAGAGATAAGTTTACCTAAAAAAAATGACATTTCTACTTGTGAAAAATAAATTGTTGTCCACTTGCGGAAATATATATAATCTACTTGTTAAAAATTAAATAACTTAACTTAAATTGGAAACTTTAACTTGATAAAATTAGACTAAAAAATTATAAAAACTAATAATTAAAGAAAAATTAATATAAAATTACAAAAAAAATTAAAACATACAAGTTTTCCTCCGCCACTACGTGTTGTTTACTTAACATAGAAAAACGTATCTAGCAATATTTGTTAGTGTCTTAATTGTTTGAAAATAAACAAAATATTTAAGCAATTCTAATAGATTAAAGATCACCTTGATATATTTCTAATGTCTTTTGTAATGCGTAATGAAATCTCATGCATATTCACACAAACCGACAACCAACATAACATTTTCTTTATTGTGGTATATTTTTTATGATTACAAACTCTATTAGTGTTTTTTTTACCATTGGATTCTTTTTTAGAAAGTTTGCATACCGCAAAGTGAAGTTGGAAAACTCATTTCTATTGCATTGTTTGATAAAATCTAAATATAAACTAATTATATTATATTTTAAATCCTTGCCAAACTCTTTACATGTCTTTTTAGTTGTCAATAAGGAGTTGTATACACATAATTTTGTTATCTAAATCTAGTATAGCTAAAGTTCATTGATTGATTCCGTATTTGGATTTAGATGGAATATTAATTATAACTATGATATATTTATTAAAGGTAAATCAAACAAAAATTCGCCAAGATAGTAATTTTATTAATTCGAGAAGAAAAGTTTTGTTTTACAAAGTGATAAACCTATTTATACTATTTACATAACAGTTTCAATCTTTTATTAATTACATGATTCTATTAATCTTGATCATGGACCTGCATTTATGGTAATGATTTTAGAATCGTGGTCATTACTCTAGTCATGGTGTGTTACATGGGTCGTTCAGTCAACAATTCCTCTAAGAAGTGTTAACTTCTTTTATGACTTCTTCATTAATCGTTATCGATGATTTAGCTTTATTGGCTTCGGTTGACGTGCACCGATCTCTGATGAGCCTCGATTTTCTCGTTATTCTCAGTGTATGACTTATTCTCGATATGGCCTCAGCTCGGTAAAATCTGGATCGAGCTCGTGCTAAATTTTAGCCTCTTGTTGGTTTCTTTATCGATAGGGCGAGCCTCGATCAGTATCCATTAATTTTTCCGTTCAAATTCTGCTTGGTTGCTTTTCGTAAGATGGCCTCAATATCTCTTGTTTGGGACTTGGTATGATCGTCAGTAATGATCTTGTATGATAGTCTGTATGTTGTCCTATTATAAAATCAATGCTTATTGGTTTGGCCTCAGTCTTCTGTTGTTTAGTTCTCTTCTATTTGGTTGAAGTCACATATTGCCCAATGGACTTAATATCGATAATAGCGACCTCATCAGGGCTCCCCCAAGTACATTGAGTAAATTTGAAAATAGTACTCAATGAAATAACTTACATTGGCAGAATAGATATGGAGTATGAAGTTCACGTGCCACGACTCATCATGAAATGGTGTGACATAATGGTGGCGTATATGATACGTGTTGCATGTATTCTCGTGATTCTGACACAAAGTTATCAAATTGATTGTGTCTCTTTAAATTTTGTGAAGCGTGATAGCCCCATCACGCATGGGGTAAATGAATTTCACATTGTAAGTCCATCACATATCAAATTAAAATCGATTTTAAGTATTTCACTTCGATTTAAAAGGAGAAAGAACTTTCCTTTTGTTGCAAATCATGAAAGTGCATCGTCGATCGTCTCCAGAGATTTTATCGGTAATAGAGGTATGTTTTTATACAGTTAATGATTATGTAGTGTTAGTAGAACTTCATAAGGTGGTGTTAGGGTTTATCTAAAAACTACTATAGATAATATTATTGTTAGTTGGTTTCCTGAATACTTCCCTGCCGTTAGTTTTGTATGAGCCAAGCTGACTAGGATAATAGCTTGCTCTTATAACTATTGTTGGATCCTCGCAGTCACCTAATTGATGGCGCCAAAGAGAATTGTGAAGAAGAAAAATAAATCCAATAATGTTGGGAATGAGGGCACATATTTGGAATTTGAGAGTACTCCATTTTTGGAGGAGTATTTTGTTAAAATAACACCAAAGTATGGGTACTTAACAGAGGGATTTCAAGTATTTATGATTAAGCATGGAATTTCTGAAGACATAACATTGAGAGTACACTCTTTTGGGGATCAACCTTATCAAACCCATGAGAACGAAACCTGTTTATATACCACCATCTTCGATTGGGGTCTTCGCCTACCCCTTCCTTCTTTTATTCGGGACTTCTTTAGTTTCATAGGCATATGCCCTACATAATTAACAACCAATGGCTTGAGAGTGTTACCGAGTGTAGTGCTAAGCTCAAAACTGTTAAGCATCCCTGTGTTTCCGGTGGACATCCTAACAGTAGTTGACGTTTCCAAGTTAGCCCGACTGCCTTTCTTTTATCTCTAATATTCTGGGGTGAAACGATTGGTAGACTTTCCTACCTCTGATAAGAATTGGAAACATACTAAGAGAGGCTAAGTGGAAGGTTTATAAGGTTGCGTAGGTAATATAACTAGATTTAGGTTGGGACATGTTGCTGAATTTATCTGTTCTGTTTGCATGTGAATAAAAACATCAAGAGTGGTGTAAAGAAAGGCTACCAGGAGGTACGATGAATCCTATAATTAAGTTATCTGCAACTGCAAATGCCACGTGGAATTTGGAATCTTCGCGTGTGTTTTCCCACCTGAAATATATAAAATTTGGTTTGTGGCGTGAGCCAGAGTTAGAGATATCAGAAGACGGGCAGGTGAAGATTTCTGGTAGCGGGGAGACTGCAACGATGGATAGGTTGTGGGCTCTAACGGAGAAAAGTTACATGGAACAAAATAACACATGAGTGATATTGTCGGTGCCTCAAAGTCGCGAGGTGATGGAGAAAACTAAATCCTCACCTTCCTGGGAAGATTGAGGAAATGAAAACGTAACACTAGCTATTCATGTTGGTGAAGAGAATAGTTAGCATGAGGAGAATCGAGGTCATTCGAAGGAAGAGGTAGTGAGAGAAAGTGTAAATGAGGGGGCATGCACCCCCGCGATGAGGATGAGGATATTGAGGATGAGTGTCCTCATTTAAAAATAAATCATTTATTTTATGAATGTGGTACCCATACTGCAAGAAACCTATCACTCGTAGATGAAGATGATGAGGCATATGTAGGCCTGGTAGAGAAAGAAAGAGGAAAAGCATCAGCGTTAGTAGTTGCAAGACGACCAGCAAACCGCTCGCGGTGACTGTGATTGGAGATACAAAAGATGATGCGGAGCTAAAGAAGTTGGATAAAAATGATATTGTTGTTAGGAAGAAGAAGGTATTTCCATAAGGATTGGCGTAACGAATGCAGGATTTTGTAAATGATGCAGGGTCAGGGCATATGTTTGTGAATATCATGATGCCAGATCGTATGCCTAAAAAACATCACAGTAGCGAAGATGGACGAGGTGCAAAAGTGACTGAAGATATTCAACCCATGAAATTGTCCATGTCGTCGGTGGATTGCTCTATAATGGAAAAATAGAAACTCGATCCTCTATTCTTTGGATTGGTGTGAGGTCTGAGTACCGAATTGGCTCGGTTCAAGAATGCACATGGCTTGGTGAAAACACGTCATGAGAATGTATTAAAGGATTATGAGAAACTTGGAAGCGAGCTCATTTCGGTTGTCGATGAACGGGACTTATGTCGTAAAAATTACATATAATTATTTTGTAGGAGTGCTCTATTATATTTTTACAATAACTATTTGGTGAAGACGAACGGTGTGATGATGTCCCAAAGTACTGGCTTGATATCACAAAACGTGGCTCAAGCAAAAAGAGTAGAGGATCAAGCCGACAAGATAGTCGAGCTCACCCTGGAACTGGCAAATATGAAGGTGTCCTTAAGGGAGGCTAAGGTCGAGAAGGATCGACAACATACAGTTTGTTAGAAAAGTCTGATCGAGACTTGGAAGAACAAGAGAGGAAAGTTATGGAAGTAGCAATGGGGATGATACAAAGAGACCATAAAAAAATGGTGAAGGAGTTGGTGGTGCTGAACCCTAATATGGTATTCGGGATTTATCATAATTTTACGCCCCGAAAAGTAAAGTTGAATGCAGAGAACTTAGATGCATATCTCCAAGGGAGAGAGGTAGATGCTCTTACAATAGATGATGATGCAGTGACTGTTATGGTGATAAAAGTATCAGCTGATACCAACAATACCCTTGGTGATACCACTTTAAATGACCAAGGTTCCAAGAATATTTGAGGGCGTGCCCATCTTTGTGATACAACTTTAAGTGACTAAGGTTCCAAGGATATTTGAGGGTGTGCCCATCTTTATCGGTGAGGTGGTAGGCCCCATGGTGTCTATAGTGTAGGGACCCTCTAGTTAGGGCTCAAGTTTCCAGCAACTGTATCTTTTGATCCTTGAAATACTTTATTCATGACAAGGTCACCTATTTGAAGCATACGTGGTCGTAGACTTGAATTAAAACGCCTCATCATCAGATTTATATAATTCTCTGCTCGTATACATGCTTGGTCGCGACGTTCCTCAATGAGTTCAACACTAATAGTTCAGTCGTCAGCGTTGGAAGTCTCAAAGTAATTAGCGATTCTATAGCTTGGAATAATGACCACCGCTGGTACCATGGCCTTTATTCCATAAACGAGTACAAAATGAGTCTCACTTGTTGTCGTATGCGGCGTAGTGCGATAGGCCCACAATACCTCGGAGAGTTTATCCGACCATTCTCTTTGGCTTCTTTCAACTTCTTCTTGATGTTATCGAGTATAGTTCTATCGGTAACTTCAACTTGTCCATTTGCACGAGGATAATAAGGGGTAGAAAAATCATGTTTGATACCATAACGCTTGTAAAATTATGGTGGCTATTGAGTTCCGAAATTAGGGGCCGTTGTTTGTTATTAGTACACGAGGGATACTAAACCGCGTAAGTATCTGGTGATACGTGAAACCACAAATTTCTTGAGCCCTAGTACATGATAGAGCCTTAGAATCGACCCACTTAGTAAAGTAATCAACAACTCCTACTAAGAATTGGTGCTTGCCTACAGCCATCGGCAGGGGTCCAACCAAATCGATGCCTCACTTATCACAAGAACATGGGATTAGATTTGAACCCATCGGTTCACTTGGAAGGTGAACGGTGTTAGCGAATTTTTGGAAAGAATGGAATTATTGGACGAGATATTCTGCATTTCATGCCAAGTTGATCCAAGCAAGGAGAAACCGACAGGTTAGGCTGCGGTGGATAACAATGTGCTCCTGCATCATTAGAATGTAAGTCATGGAGAACCGTGGTAGCTCCTTCTTGACTTAAGCAGCGTAAGAGTATTTGGGCTGCACTTTTTCTATAAAGAACGTTATCCAATACATAGTATTTAATGGTGCGTAGTTGCATTGCCCTAGCTGCTACTTTTTCCAAGGGGAGATTGCCGTTGTTAAGATAGAGAAAATAAGGTTTTCGTCATTCAGTAACGATGTCGATTGAGCAAATGTTGTTCTGGGAGGTACATGCCTCAGTGGTTGAGTGATCATGTAATATGACTAATGAATGATCCCCTGAGGTGGTGGCCATGGCCAAGGCATTGATTATGGAGTTATCGAGGTGGGGTACCTGTTTGTAATTAACTATTTGAAATTTGGACTCATATTCTTTTAATATTATGAGATAGATGTGGATTCTCTCTTTTTTGGCATCGTAAGTACCCTTAGCTTGGTTGATGACTAATTGTATGTCAGACTTAATACGGAGCACCTTAGCCCCACATATATGGGATAACCTCATTCCTTCGATTACCGCTTCATACTCTACTACGTTGTTGGTGACTGGAAAGCCAAAGCGGATGGCTTGTCCTATTTCTTCCAATGTGGGAAGATTTATAACTATGGCAGCTCCTCCACCGGATATACTCGAGGCCTTATCTGCTTCCAGTACCCATTCCATCTCAGAGGCAGTTAAAGAAGGGTTGCTCGCTTCCTACTCAGAGCGAGGCATAAAGAATTTTGTGATGAAGTCGGTGACGTCTTATCCGTTAATTGTCGTGCGTGGATCAAACTTGATTCCGTATTCTCCTAGCTTGATGGACCATTTGCTATGGCGGCAAAAAACTTATGGGTTCTGCAATATATTACATAAAGGAAACGAAGTTCGCATTGTGATCGTGTGGCCCAGACAATAAGGGTGCATTTTGCAAGCATCCAACACGAGTCTGAAGGCAAGATTCTCCAAGTTGAGGTAGCGGGTCTTGGCATCTACTAGGGTGTTGTTTATATAGTACATAGGTTTTTGTATGCATTTGGGCTCGGATGAGTACAACACTAACTGAAAAGGTAGAAACAGACATATAAAGGTATAACATCTCACCCGTGGTAGATGCAGAGAGAATCTCTGGTGATGTGAGATAATTTTTCAGTGCGACGAAGGATGCACCACACTCATTATTCCAATCGAACTTTTTTCCCCCTAAATCACTTTGAAAAAATTGTGACTCTTATCTGAAGCCCGTGAGATGAATCGAGACAGCGTTGTGAGACGCCCTTTTAAAAATTGAACTTCCTTTATATTCTTTGGTGGCTCCATCTGAATTTATGCCTTTAATTTTATTGGGTCTACTTCTATCCCTCGTTTTCTGACGACATATCCCCAAAACTTACCGATATGCACCTCGAAAGAACACTGGCTTGGATTTAGCTTGAGGTTGTATATTTGCAGGACTGGAAAAACGTTCTTTAATATATCTAATTGTTGCTCAACTGTGTTGGTTTTAACGATCATATCGTCTATGTATGCCTCCATATGGTGCCACAGTTGATCTTTGAAGATATGATTGAATAGTCGTTGGTAGGTAGAGCTAACATCTTTTAAGTCGAAGGGAATAACAATATAGCAGTATGACCCTTGCTCTGTTTGAAATTAGGTGTGTTTTTTATCGTTCAGGTGCAAACGGATTTGATTGTAGTAAGAATAGACATCCATGAATGATACCTACTCGCGTCCTGAGGCTAAATCCACCAAATGGTTAATATAAGGTAATGGGAATGAAGTCAACGCACATGCGCCACTGTCCCTCATTTTTCTTAACCAACATAGGGTTAGTTATCCATACAGGATACTTTGCGCAATGTATGTGCCTGAGCCTAAATAACTAATCGACCTCATTGTTAATGGCCTCGTGTTTTTCTATTAAACATTACCTGCCTTTATTCCTAACAAGGGTGGCATATTGGTCTATCTCTAACTCAAGAAAAATAATCGAGGAGTCTACCCCCTACACATCACTTGCAACCCACGCAAAAATATCCAAATTTTGTTGTAATAAACTAACTAAAGAGCTTCTAAAAACTGAATTTAAATTTTTACCTATGTGTTACATGCGGCTCTCGCCCACCATTTCATCAACATCATCCTTTGGATTGTCCCCCAGTCGTTCAATGTCCCTAGGATCATCCATTGGGTCGGGAAAGGAGAGTATATTGTTATGTCCAGCTTGTTATTCTTTGCCAGCTAATTGATATCACATTGGCTTGGTGGGGTCGACCACCACGGAGTATCAGGTTCTGGTTGTACGATGGCTTCCTCTTATGATGCCTACCAAATTTCCCATTGGGTGTTTGATACATTGGCGACACGTGCAGGGCGTGGCCTCCATCCGATGCAACCATGATCGTCCAATAATGGTGTAGTATGATCTTGGGGTATCAAAAATCATAAACAATGTCTTGACCTTCCTTTTTGTGGCTCTGTGACCATAAGCTCGACCTCATTCACACACTGTGATGTATTGCCTTAATATCCTATCAAAATTTGTTGGGTAGGTTTATACGACAAGACCTTTAACATCTTATCATAACTTGCTTTGAAAATAATGTTGGTTAAATTTCCCACATCGACTAACACATGATCATCATAAACCCTCCAATGTCTAGGTTGATAGTTAGAGCATCCTCATGAGGGGTAACGATTCCTCGCAAAAAATCATCATTGAATGTAAGGCCAGATACTGGTTCTCTGTAGCTGTGGTAGGAATAGCCTTCCACCGCTTTTATCTTTTGGTCGGCCTTGATTCTCTTTCTGGATTATTGATTGCCACATGTCAGAGACCCTCATTTTGAAATGGTAAAGAGCCATTGTTGCTTTCTTTTATCAACCTGTTTATCCTCCCAACAGAACTCCTCATTTTCCAGGCGAGGCTTTTTTTAACTTTGGTGATGATGCTCTTGTTGTTTAACAAACTGAGATAAGCTCGTCGTTGTCGATTAGTCTCTGGGTTTCCACATTTAATTGCCAGCACTCATCCGTTGGATGGCCATGGTCATTTTGGTAAACACAAAAATACCTACTCGATTGCTTATAGTTGGGCACGGTGATAGTGCGAGGAAGGAGATATCACATCATGTCATTGGTTCAATCGTCGATGACGGAGATGGTATAAGTTAGTGGTGTAAAACATCACGCTGGGTTTTCATAGAGCGGGGGGAGATTGTTAGCATCTCGTGGCCTCTCACTTCGAGGTGCCTCTTTCATTCCCATTCGGATATATGCTCCCCGTTTTGAATCGATTGTAACTCGGTCGGGGGAGTCATCTTTCGTTGCATCATTCACTTTGATAAATTGGTCAGCTCGAGCGAGGAGAACGTACTATATCAGCGTACATTTTCCCCTTCCTGTCACGGCTTCTCTTTAATGAAGCAACCATATATGTTCTCTTCCAGATCGTGCAGAGCGTTCATGGTAAGAACAAACCGTTTCATGTATCTCTTTAGCGTTCCCATCATCTCTGATAAAGGTCCATGATGGAGTCACTCTCACGCCTCGACTCCTTATTTATAACAAATATGTTTATAAACACGCTCTATAATCCTGCAAAATTATGGATAGAGCCTTTAGGTAAAACGCTAAACCAGTCAATGATATTACCTTTAAGTGTTATATATAGAACCTGGGAAAGCATGACGTCATCTCGATTAAATGTCATCATCATATTCCTGAATTAATTCAAATTCCTTTTTGGATCTCCCATGTCATCATAGGCTTCTATCCGGAATGGATCGAATTTTTGAGGGAGCTCGTTCGCGAGGATATTCTCCACAAACAAGGATTTATTAAACATGTAGGCGGCCATTTTAGGACCGATTTGATCATACGGATGGGCCTTGTTCTCCTTACCCTTTTTAAGGGTGTCCTACCTGCCTTCGTGGTGGTGCTCTTTCTTTTTCAAGCATTTTTTACCGCTGCTTTCACTAGTTTCCTCGCCATTATCTTTGAATTTTGAAAATATTTCTCTCAAAGGTTTCCGACTGGCCTCGACTCCTGACTGTGATCGCCCTCTGCCTCATTCGTGGATCCTAGCCGAATGCATGAAGGGCATCATTCATATCTGCCAAGGTCGCTTTACCCATCTGGTCCTTAGTCTCCTGATTGTGAGCGACCTCATGTTGAGCCTGCTGCATAAGTCAGATCCACTGTTCCAATCATTGAACTCTGACGTCAGTGGGGTTATTGGTTACGAAGGATGGATCGACATGATCCGCAACAATATTTGATGTGAGCGGGATGATTTCAGGATCGACCAGGGTATGGTGCATACCTACTGGAATCTCCATTGTTTCCAAAGTATGGTTTTCTTGGGGGTTTGAAGCAGGGGGTGGGGTCTGATTGGGCACGACAACTTGGCCTAAAATTGGAGTTTAGTTTGTCATTACAATGTTTCTCTTAGGTTTTCTCTTTCATTCTTGGATCTTATTACTACCATTGGTTCAAGCACTGATGTGTTCTTAATAGGGTTCCCACAGTTGGCGCCAAATTTGTAAAGGGAAATCTAACAAATATTCACCAAGAATAGAATTCTTGTTTTACATAGTGATAATCATATTTATACTATTTACATATCAATTTCAATCTTTCATTAATTACACGATTCTATTAATCTCGACCGTGGACCTACATTTATGGTAATTTCTCTTTAATCGTTGTCAATACTCTAGTCATGGTGCGTTATATGGGTCGTTCAGTCAACAGTTCCTTTAACAAATGTTGAATTATTTTATGACTTTTTCATTAATCGTTACTGATGATTTAGCTTTAATGGCCTCGGTTGATGTGCACCAATCTCTGATGAGCCTCACTTTTCTCGTTACTCTCAATGTATGGCTTATGATTGGTATGGCCTCAGCTCGATTAAATCCTGATCGAGCTTGTGTTAAATTATAGCATATGCTCGATTTCTTTATCAGTGGGCAAGCGCCGATCAGGTTCCATTGATATTTCTGTCCAACTTCTTCTCGGTTGCTTTTCGTAAGATGGCCTCAATATCTCTCGTTTGGACCTTGGCATGGTCATTAGTAATGATTTTTCCTGATAGTCTACATGCTGTTATATTATGAAGTCGATGCCCCTCGGTTTGGCCTCGGTCTTTTGTCATTGGGTGCTCTTTTTACTTAGTTGAAGTCATATCTTATCCAATGAACTTAATATCGATAATAGCAACCTCATCAATATCGTGTATCATGAGAATCTCTTAGTATATTTGTATATAATTTCGTTAACTTTTGTCTTTTTATGGATATTTGTAGTATATATATATATACACACACATATATATATAAGCGAGTCAGTTAAGAAAAATATAATTCATTCATTTCTTTAAGTTTTGCATGAACTTTTGTCATTTCATATTATCCTCTTCTTGTGAAAAATAGTTTCACTTGTTATTATATTGCAAAATCATGTGGATGTAAATGACTTGCAGAATTACAACCAATCCACTTGTAGAAATATAAACTATTATGTAAAAGTACTTGCAGATGAACCCAAACTATAACAAAACGAACAACATACACACTGTAAATAAGGAGAAACTTTATATATAAATGGAGAAGTGGATATATATTACCTTGTAGTTAAGATCTTCCTCATTAGTTATTTCCAACATATGTGAGAACAAACAAAAACAATTCCTTATGGATAAGATCATACAAAAAGATCATAAATATATTATGCACTTTTCAATTTAAACAAATTCTTGACATCTTAATTAATTAATATATTATTTATTTCATTTTTGAGTGATTATTTGAATTCCACATCTTTCATCATCTGGTTGTATGATGTTCCATCATAAAATTTATAATCATTGTTTACTTGTGCTTGTTGAATGGTAGAGCTTGTTCTTGTTACACTACAATTATGTATTTATTAGATCTTCTTATTGAGAACCTGGTATAACTGCTTGAATTTTTTCTTGTTGTGAAGCTTCTTGTTGCATCTGTAAAGGATTTTTTTATTACTAGGGATCTTCATGTGGGTGCGATAGTTTTTTATTATCTTTTTATTTTGGAATTTCTTTTACTTTAGTTTCTATGTTTTGTACTTGTTCCAAGTTTTTATTCTTCAGTTTTAGTTTATTTTTGTTTGTCATTACTGCAAATATGTCCTTGTAAATAAGATTAAATCAGTTGCGACAAAACTACTTACGGAAAAAATATTAAATCACTTGTAAAAAAACATTGTGTAGCATTTGGGAAAACAAGAGTAAATTAGCTATGGAAATACATTTAAATTTACCATTTGTTTCTCCTCCATTAGATCTTCCAATTGTTGACTTCTTGTTTCAGTCTACTTATCGTTTCTTTGAGCTTCAAGTTCTCTGACATTTACTTCAAATTAATTTTTTCTGCATGTCTTTTTTAAGCCTAAAAAATATGCAAGCTAGTGTTCTTTGTGGATGTAATTCAAACTCTCTTGTTTCTCTTTTCCATCACTACCATTGGAATCATCCTCAAAATTCTCCCGAGCCCAATAATAGCATCTTTAATATAATTTTCTATTTTCTAACGTATTTCATTTGTAAGTCTTTTTCCTCATTATTAATCTCAACACCATTTTCATTCATTCCGTCTTCCACCGATTCCTATTTTGATTGTTGATTTTCTCAGTTAGCATCACCTTCGTCTGATTCCTATTTATCCTTTGATTTATCATCATTTATTTTATTTATGCAAATTACCTTTCATCTAATTTTTATTTATCCTATAATTCATCATCATTTCTTTTATTTATGCCAAATACCTTTCTTTTAAAATTGTTAGGCTAAAGTTCTCGAGTAAAACATTTACAATTATAATAGAATAGTTTTCATTTAAAATTATTTTAAAATATACTTTTTTTAGTCGAAGAAATATGCTAAACAAGTTGAATTCATCATGCGCACTTCCAACTCACAACTGTTTGTTGCATCATGGTATCATTTATGACTTATATGTTATTTTTGTATTAACATGTATCTTTAAGAAAAAAATGGTTACATAATAATTTTTAGTATATTAGTTACTTGTTTTTATTTATTTTTCCAAAGTTGATTATACATTAATTTTAAGTATCGCTACACAACCAATTATCTTCCGTGTTTACTTCTGCATCATTTTCTAACTTAGGTGATTAACTTATATATTATTGTTTTTGCTGAGTCATATTTGTTGATTTGTTTAGAAATATTCAATGTATTTGACTGTTAAAGCAGTCAAGACCTCTTTAGGTGTTGAAGAAAGCATGGTTGTACAAGTATATAAAATTAGGAGTATAGTTGTATCTTTTACAGTTTGTTCTCATTTAATTATTTTGGTTAAGTTCATTGTATTCTGCAATAGATAATAGACAAGTTTAAGTTTAAATATATTGTTTAAAGTATTTTTACTTGTAAACAAACAAGTGGTGAACTACTTGCAAAAATATGTGTAAATAACTTGCAGAAATACATCACTTGTGGAAAAAAATGCATTATCATAAGGTTAATTGACTTTAGAACTACGTTACTTGTGAAAAAATATTTTCACAACTGTAAATGACTTGCGGAAATACATGAAAATGAATTATAGAAATACATCACTTGTGAAAAAAGACATTAATTGACTTGCAAAAATACATCAGTTGTGAAAGAAGTTTTTTTTATAAAAGTGTAAATGACTAGCGCAAATACATGCAAATAACTTATAGAAATATATACTTCTAAAAAGACATTTTTATAAGTGTAAATAACTTTGGAGAAATATGTACAAATGATTTACGCAAAAAAAATATATTAATCTTCATCTTTGTTATTTATGGAGACGCCTTTTTTCTGTTCTTTCCAGCGTTTCTGAGAAATAAATGTTAATAATTATTTATTTTTGTGTTTCACTTCAACTGGTCTCAATACCTTTTTTCTTCAAGTTTATTTTATTTTTCCAAGATTTGACTCGTAGAATTAACATTACCTCTCTGGATGTAATTCTAATATGTTTTTCACCAAATACAAAAGTCGATTTCCTAATGTCATAACCTTTTTGTTATTTTTATTATGATATCTCACTACTTTCTTGCACAATAACCAACATCTTTATTTTGAAAAGCATATTTTAAAAATAGTAGAATTGTGTATCTTTTAAAATATTTATCTTGTCTTACTATATTTAACATTGTAAAGATATATACATATCCTCAACTGAAGAATAAGGTATCAGTTGAACTTAACATGTTTTATATCCATGTTAGAGATAGTGAAAAGTATTAGAGTTATAGATACTTGAAAAAATAAGGCAACAAGAATTGGAAGAGAAGAAAAAGCAAACCCAAAAATAGTGAAAACAGAAACACAAACAGTTATCGTTATTCACATGTGAAAATAAAGTAAAAAGACTTACGAAAGAACAAAAATCAAACCAAAACACAAACACAGACAGTTGTTGTCATTCACTTGTGAAAATAAAGAAAAAAATGCTTGTGAAATAATAAATATCAAACCCCAAAACAGTCATAACAAAAACACAAATAATTATTGTCATTCACTAACATAAATAAACAAAAATACTTTCAAAATACACAAAAATCAAACCCGAAAACAACCAAAATACAAACACAAACCGTTAGTGTTATGCATTTGCGGAAATAAGGAAACAACCTGGAAAAAAAAATCAAACCCTAAAAATAGCCAAAACGCAAATACAAAAATTTATTGGTATTGCATGTTAATAATTTTGAAAAACAATTTATAAACAAGAAAAAAATAGGATTTAAAGACTGAATATACAATAAATTTAGCAATTTATGCTCAAGATGTTATTATTGGACTTATGGTTTGAGAAGTGAATCATCGCGGACTTTTGCATGGTTATTTTAGTATTGGTTATTATTTAAAAGATCTTATACAAAAGATCAAAATTACTAAACATAAAAGTATTAGAAAAAATTAAGATTATTAAATATGGTTATTATTTTGGGTAAAAATATCATTATACATAAAATCATTATATGAATTAAATTATTAAGTATATTTACAATAATTTCAAATAAAACACACAAAATATATATATATAACCACGCTCGATAATACATTCGGTGGATGTTTTTTTTCAACAAATTGACTTGCGGCACTCAATCTAAGATAATTTATGCATAATCTCTTTTTTCTACTCTTTAATACATCAAAATTTAAATTATTATTAAAAAAATCGTAAATTGAATTTGGGTTTCTGGTAGGTTTTACGATTGATTAATATTGAGTTTTAAATCCTATATATAAATGATTTTGACTATAGAATCATGTTGGAATCATGCCACACAAAAATACAGAGTTTTATCATATTCTTCGCCAATGAACTCACAAATATTAGAGAAAATGATGGGGGAGTTTTGTCCTTTTTTAGAATGCCGAATAGATAAAACTAAAAATGATCAAGATTAATTTTGTTCACCAATTAATCTTTTCTTATTACAATAATTGGATATAATAGTTATATGAATTTGTATCCCTTAAATTATATGGATGAATGACACGTGTCAATCATCTATTACATTTGAGTTGAAAATTACAATATTATCCCTTAACCGCTATGGACAATTTATTAAATATTACATCCTTTACAAATATCTTAATATCTATGAGTTTTTTACATCTTCAACTGAATATTTCTTACCGTCGATTAGTTTGTTCTTGTAAGAATTTGATGACGTTTTTATTTGCTTGTGTTGTTTTTTTTTCGTGGCATATTTTCTAAATCTTTCACTTATACCTATATTTATCAATTAATTATTTTACTTTTCTGATACATTCCTCGTTTTTTCTAATAATTGTCGATGGTAATCTCAAAGTTATTCTTTATTATATGAATCTTTCTTTTAAAAAAGTACGATTGTTAAACAGTCATATGACATTATTACGATTCCCCCGTATCTTTAAAAAAAATAAGAAATAACTATCAGAACTAAATTCATATAATTTCATAGTCAAATAATAATATGACAAAGATTTCATGATACAATTTTATATACATAGGAAATTTTGAGCTATGATTGCTTACAATTTTTGAATAAAATGTCCATTTATTTTACTAATTTATTATAGAAAATTACTTTAGAATTTGGTTATTCTTTCATGGTCAATAATTAATCTACAAATATTATTTTAAATAAATTTTCCAACTTGTTTATCACTACATTTATTACTTCCAACACATATTATTGAACCAAACAACTTCTGATGCTTTAATTTTGAATAATTTGTTTATTCATTTGTCATTCTTACATATAAATCTACTTAATTTTTGTTTTATTTATAATCGTTGTAATTTTTTTCTCTAACTTATCTCTCTTAAATGTTTGTACTACCAGCACATATTATTATTATCTTAAGAATATCATCAATCATCCTTATGGTAATATACTTATTTTCTATTTGTACCTTGGTTAATCAGTTTACATTTTTCTTACTGTGCTTCATACATATTCATCATTATTTTATATGTATATATATATATATATATTATTAGGTATTACACCAATGAATACATAATAAAGTTGTGACTTTAATCCTTTAATTTTTAAAGATAATTTAGTCGAAGACGATTATAATCAGATAACCCACCGGTTATTGCTTCCTCATCATTATTTGCTCATGATAAAACTATCTCTCCAAACACTTACTGTTAGTAATTCAAAACAATTTACTCTTGAATGAGGAAAAAAACTTATGTTTTCTAATGATCCTAATACACCCAGAAATGCTTCTGCTTCTAACATGCTCAAAAAATGATAATGACCTTTTTAACCGATGGTTTTCAGATCAAAATTTCATTTATTTTGAAGATATGAAAAAAGAAGAAAAAATCGTTTTAAATGGGGTATTGTTGATAAAATCAAAATTTGTATCCCAACAAAAGGTAATTCTCTCCACCATACCATCGGTGATGAAGCCTTTTCTTCAATAGAACATTGGAATGGGATATTAAGTTTCATTTTCATCCAGAATATTAAAAAAATCGAACTATGTAGAATATGTTCCAACCAATTTACTCAAAATAGTTGGAGGACACTTACTAGTGTTATTGTAAAGTATGCCCTTTTATAAAAAAATCAACTTTTCTAATATTAAGCGTGAATTTTCTTTCAATAAAGTTTTAAGATCATCTTTTTATTATTTTACCGCTTCCAGTGATAAAGATATTATCCTTTTGTCTCGTCAGGCGTGGCTGGAAATAAAAATTATTCTTTGCAAGTGTTGATTGAGAGTCTGAAGCATCCACTTTTTGTAGAGATAAAA
The DNA here is from genome assembly GCA_036936605.1 of Limnanthes douglasii subsp. nivea. NCBI lineage: Eukaryota > Viridiplantae > Streptophyta > Magnoliopsida > Brassicales > Limnanthaceae > Limnanthes > Limnanthes douglasii. Next base: position 338,935,036 of record JAUPFV010000002.1, read on the forward strand.
TATAATGGATGAAAGAAAGTAATTTGAACTTTATTACAATGTTAGTAACTTTTAAATTTTATACTTCCTTATAAATTTATCATATTCTTATTTATATGTTTAACATGAGCTAAACAAATTTCCAAATGATAGAGAAAAACACAATCCCCATTTATAGATTTCTTGAACAAATTTCCCTATTGTCCAACCTCTCTTTCAAGACACATTCCACAATATGTTTACTCACTATAAGTTATTCTTTTCAATGTTCTGACTAGTGAAAGGTTTACGTATAACTACTCATTATAAAATACTATATCCAAATACTAAATCTCTTGCTAAATTTTCTTATTATATCAACACTGCAATAAGACTCCCTGAAGATGATTCTGATTGGGGTACGGATCTTAAAATACATAAAGAACTATGGATTTGTTCATTTGATGACAAAGAATAAAAAAAGAAAAAGAATAACCACTCACCAAATTTTTAAAAAAACATCATTCTCTTACTATATCACCGACTAAAAAAAAAGATAACCGACAAACATTCCAAATCTGAGCATACCGATTTATGCCTTCCGGCTCTTAATAATTCCATCGATACTAAAAAAGAAGATACTATTTAAGACAAATATGATACAAATGATGATTGATGTTCTCATTTGATGTTATTCTATTTTTACTTATAATATATTTTTATTACATGGTATTTATTTCATTGGCTGTTACTGGCATTTTGGTAATGTACAAAATATTCTATAAATGTTATAATATCTATAATCTCTCCTCATCTGAATGTCATCCCGCATTGACTACTTACCTTTATGAATCTTACCTGTGTTTTTCTTACTTTGTCTTTTTAGAATGACAGTTTATAAGTCATTAACGACGTCTTTTACTTCTTCCCAATAACATATGTTTTAAAAGAATGTTCTACAATTTTTTTGTAGTTACATATTTTATCGTCGTTAAATTTATATCAAATTATTCTCTATATTCTTTTGAAATAATGCATATACATGATTCTTTTGTTATTATTTACTTTTAAGTGACCCGGACTCACTATTTTAATCTTTAGTATTTTTAAAAGCTCAATCAAACCTTTCGTTGCCATCTATTTATTGTTTCAATCCGTTAATTTTAAGATATAGCATAATCTCTTATTCTTTTCAGATGGATTAATCATATTTGGTTTGATTAGAATGCATGACCATTTATGCTTTATTAGCTAGACTTGTCTTATAATCGTGTTCACAACTTAAGACCTTTACAGTATGGACTTTATAGTCTAGTGTAGCATCTTATACTTTTCAGCTAGACTTGGTTTATAACCATATTCGATTTAATTTGATGTGTACACTCTTAAGCTTTTCATTCGGGCTTAGTTTGTCTCTATACCCGCTTATTATTATCTAAACCATTACATTAACCGTCAGTTATAATTTTTCATCTGATTTATCTCATCATTATTCATTAATATCTATGTAGAACTTGATATGAATTTTCTATAACAACATCATATTTCAATATCTTTCAATTACACCATTACTTAAAATGTTGAAACCAACCAAATGTTTAACAACTGCATTGTCTATTTTCATCAATAATTGTTATCAACAAAAAACTCTTATTGACCATAATAACAACAAAAAATTTCAAATCAACACAAATTTAAATTGTAAAAACATCGTTTTAGGCAGTAATATATTATTGTCAATCATAGAATTTCATCAAGGATGAGGTCTTTTGCAGTTTGCAAACAAATTTTCTACTACTGTAATACATCTGATGGTAAAATCGTGTTTTCTAACATAAATAACCATTATTCCTCACGTAACCATTCAAAATTACTGAACTTTATTCCCTACTATCGTGCATTTAATTAAAACAATACTAATTTTACCATCAACGCTTTAAATGCCCATCGGATTTGACAACTAAAACCTTTATTACCTAAAAATTTCCCTTTAACTTCTTACGTTTGTTCGTATTGAGATCTTGTAATACATCTTTATCTATATACCATTCAAACATTTCAAACATCATTAAGAAAACGTATTTTTGGATCTAAATAAAAAAAATTACAATCGCTAGCTACCGGTTAACTTCTTTTAATTATTCCTACTTTCTTGTTGGTAATATATATGACATATTAATGCTAATATGATGCACCAACCTCTATTATGTACAACCAGTGTCGTTTTGAAATAGCATTATAAGAACTTGGAGCATTAAAAATCATGAAATAAGTAGTCACAATTTTCTTTATATTTCTTTTCCTAACAGATACTGACAGGTTTACTTCCCCAACAAAATCAGTTGAGCGGCCGATGAAATTATCTAGATTTATGTCAGTTTTTTGAAAATGTGCTACTCATGTTATCCTATCATATCATGTTTTGTAAATAAAATTGGTTGAACTACAATATCGATCATTATCATTCTCATTGTTCTTCTAGTTATCGCAAAAATTACTAATAACGCATCTGCATGAGGTGCAACTAAATGTCTAAGATCATCGTTAGTAAAAGACAAGTTTATGCATCAATTAAATTTATCTCTAAATAATGCATATATATATTTACCTTAACGAATTAGTAATTCCTGACGACGTATCTCCTCAAAAAATGGTACATAACTTTTATTGTTTATCATTATTTTGTCTTTTTAGACTTCTTTCTTTTGCTTTGTTTTCTCTTTTTTATGATTTTTTTTAATGAATCCAGCTAATTCCTCATTATCAATAAACATTTTGATTTCATCATTCAAATAAAAATAATCGTCAGTTATATGTCCATGATTATTATGGTAAGCATAATAATATCGTTGGTTTCTTTCAGTATTTGGAATGAACATAACTGTAAGAGTTTGATAATTCAATTGGACTCTAGTTTTTTCATAAAAAAATTCTCTTGGTGCATTCAATTGAGTATAACATCGGCATGAGTTATCATAACAAAATTGTGACCTACTCATTAAATCCCTAATACCTTCCAAGATTGCTTTAACATAAATTCTCTTTTTATCCAACGAATCCCATCTTTCTATCATTTTGATCTACATTGCTCCTCATTTCTTTGAATATTATACTTTGATATACATTTCAATTCTAGCCAACAAATCTCCCATATAATCTGTCATAAATTTTATCTAATATTCCAAAAATATACTATTATATGGTAATTCTCTTTTGAAAAGGTTAGCGCTGCATTTTCATCACAACATTCTAATGAATTCATCTTCTTAATAAAACTTTGAACATAATCCATTAATATTCTTCAGTTTTATGGAATAGCGGCATAATATTATCACATTCACGTTTAATGTTTTATAAGAAATAAATTGATGCCTAAAAGAAGTCCACAAATCTATAAAATTCAATTGATATATTTGGTAAATTGTTAAACCATTCCAATAATATTTTCTTAAAAGTCATTGAAAAATCTCAACAAAGTAAAGTATCATCTGGATAAAATTCCAATATTGTATACCTATATTTCTGAAAGTGATGTTCTGGATGTATAGTTTCTTCATGCTTTTCCATTATGTAAGGGTTAAACTTCTTCTATAATTATCCTTCCAATATAATTTGTATTTATGGAGGCTCTGCTAAATTGTATGTGGTCATTTTTGGTCTTACACCCTTTTTTGATATATCATTTACCATTTTCCATTTTCCTTTATCTTCTTTTTTTATTCGACAATACTTCATTACTTGACTCAACAAATTTTAATCCACCTTCTTCTTCTTCAAAGATAACTTTCTTTTCACAAGCCAACTCATTATTATCTGGTTTTTCCTACTGGATTTATATTATTTCCCAAAGTAATATTATCAGTAATTGCAAAGTTTTAGTCATTAATTCAAATCAATTTTAACTTTCTTTATCTAGCTTGTATTACAATAAATTTGAATTATATTGTTCCGACCTTAACTCATTTAGTTGAAAATTTAAATCTTGAAGCACAAGGTTTGATCTATCATCCTCAAATCCTGTCGGTAAATGTTCGATATTCCTAGCCCTTGTCATTAAACCTTGTTGTGGTATTAATGTCTAGTTGGGCTTATCACTTTATTTCTGAGCCTTTCTTGAACAATATTTTCTTCTTGAATTGATATCCTTGAAACCAATGTTGTCAGTATAACTCTAATATCTAACTATGATAGAAGGGAGAGGAGTAGATCAGAGTTTTGGATGAAAAACTAAAAAGACCGGATAATTCAACAAATTAAGAATACAAGGATAATACTAATCGTGGGAACAATTTCTGGATATGTTTCACCCCCACCAGGTTGTATGCCTCCATAATATTATCCTTCATACTCGGGCTATATAACAACTAATTATCTAAGTCAATGCGCTCCACCAGGTCCCATAACAAAAAAATAGTGTCACTATGATATTCAAAAAATCATGCTCAAATTTAGTAGTAATATGAGATACTTAGATGGATGTATGATATACTACAATATCAATCGGGGTACATACACTTATATACATACGATCATGTGAATAGACCAAAACGAAACTTCAAATCAAGGGGCACAAAAATGGAAAGGGCCATGGTTTTAACAGGCTTACCCATTCATAGATGGTCTAGATGACTATTATGAGGATGAAGAATCACAAGTAGAAGAAAATTCACCACTAACCTCATAAATACTGTTTCGAGTCATTCCATCATTCTATGATAACCAAAAGATATAAAAACATGATGGTAAAAGAGATCCCTAGCACCACATCTAGAAATTAAATAATGAAATGCTGCAATACGGAGCTAACAATTGGATAAAATGTCGAGCCTTTTCTGTGAACCTAAAGGGAACTGTAATGCAATGGTTTAATAGTCTCCCGAGAGGTTGCATAAAAAGATGACTAAATGCTTTGAACTATATTTAATAATCATTTTATTGGATAAAAATAAATCAAAAGAGATGCAGTTTACTTACAACAAATAGATAATTAGAGCCTAAGATATGAGACCAAAAGATTCTTTAAAACATATTCACGGTTATAAGACTACCACGATTTGGTGGTCGTAATAACATTTAGACAATTAGTTAAAGAAGGAACCCTGTTTGATGCAATAATGAAATACAAAATAGTAAATTTTAAAGATCTATTGGCCCAAGTTGAGAAATTCATCAAGATAAATAAGGTGGTTAGAGAGAAAAAAATGCAGAACATGGACAATCCAACCAGAGGTGCTTCAACAATAAAAAACAAATATCATGACATAGATAAGTACAAAAAATGAACAGACAATGAATAAATGCTCTTCGGCTTCAACAAGAACAAGACCAAATGAATTATAAAAAAGAAACACAAAAGTTAGCTACAATATTATAAGCATTAAAGAACATATCAACTATTGATGTGACTATTAACATAAATAACAGATTCACAAGTAGTGATCTATGAAAAAATAAAGGGTTTTATCAAATACAATCGACCTAAAAACCTATTCATACCAAGTGAAAATAAAGACAAAATAATTATTGTAAGATTCATGGTGACATAAGTCACTTTATTTTATATTATTAGATTTTACAAGACATACTCCAAGTTTTGATAAAGGAATATAAATTGAATGAATTCGTAAGAAAGAAAACAAGTGAGAAACTATGACAGAGTTCAAGTAGTGCTACAAGTACAAATACTGAAAGCTCTATGAGCACTAGATACAAATACAATCACGATGGTCGAACAAGAAAATGAAGAGGGTTATATGGACCCAGACCCGAATAGACAAACAATCAGAGTGATTCCTTGAGAATACCCATATTCTAGAATAACAAAAAGATCAAGGAAAAGGTACGCTGAAAAAACTGAAATAGTATGTCAAGGGAAAATATTCCCACACTTGTATAGAAACCTGTACTTGGTCCTATCCTTCACAATTGATCATTTGAGGAGATTAACATCTCCCCACAGTGATGCATTATTAATAGCGGTAAATCTGGTCGACATAGAGATCTAAAGGGTAATGCTCGATATTAGAATCTCGGAAAATATCCTATATAAAGGAACATATAAAAGAATGAGAGGGGTACCATGGCTTATCCAAAGTCTGAGAGTCTTGATGGGGTTACATGTGTAAATTCACCCGTTATATGAGAATTTACTCCGGATGTGACCCTTAAAAAATAAGAATACTGAAAAAAGGTAACATGTCTTTTTATGGTGGTAGATACACCATCTCCATATAATATAATCTTGGGGAGATCTTGGCTTGTAAAAATGCATGATATAGTGTTTGCAGTCTACCAGTGTACAAGATATCCCATAAATGATAAAGTGGCATTGACAAGGGGAAATAAAAAAACAAGCACGAAGGTGTTATGCAGTATCCTTAGCTCTCAAAGTAACGAGCGAATGAAGGGTTTGTCTTAAAACAGGTAGATGACCCTAAGGAAGGCCCTTAGATGGTGCATACATGGGAAGAAGGAAAATAAATTATCATGGAATAAATAAAAATCCTGAAGATCATAAGAAACATACCAATTGATCTCAGGTACAAACTTTTAATTTTTTTGAAAAGTAATTAACATATATTTGTATGGATTACACATGATGTGACGTGAGTCATACTAAATTCATATGTCACCAGTTGAATATCAACAATAATTTTCAACCAATAATGCAAAAAATGAGATCATATTCTCAAAGAATTGAGGCGGTCATCGATGAGATAGACTGATTAATGTCCATAAGACACATAACAGAGTCTCATTACCCAGTGTGGACAACAAATATGTCTTGGTATAAAATAAAATAGTAAATGGAGAATGTGTGTAAAATTTATAGATTTAAACAAACATATCTGAAGGATCCTTTTCCACTTTCAATAATTGATCAACTCGTAGACACAATACCATGAAACAAAATATTATAATTTATGAATGCCTTTGTAGGATATAATCAAATCCAAATGAAAAAATATAATCAAGAGCACACAACGTTCATTATCGAAAGAAGGATACATTGTAATTAAGTAATGCATTTCAAATTTAAAAATATTAGAGAAACATATTAAATGTTAGTAACCAAGATCTTTATAACTCAGATAAGTTGAAACATACAATTTTGTATCGATGACAAGTTGGTAACAAGCCTACATAAAGAATACGATATGGCAGACATCATTGAGACGTTCAGAAACCTTAGACATGTGAATGCAAAATTGAATCCAGAAATATCCATATTTGACGTTCGATCCAAAACATTTATAGGGTATATGGTGACCGAAAAGTCAATCAAAGAAAATATTACCTAGCTTACCAACCTACCAGCAACTGAGGCTCCAAGAAACATAAAATAAGTTCAAATTCTAGCTCGAAAGTTAGCAATACTTAATAAGTTATTGTCACGATCTTCGGATAAATTCTGACTATTCTTCCAAGTGCTGAAATGAGCAGGAAAATTCCAATCAACTCTAGCCTGGGATGAGGCATTCAATAATATCAAAAGGTTCTTGGACTCTCCAGAAATATTAACGAAGCCAAAACAAAGAGAAATCTTATATCTCTACTGGGTAATCTCGGAGTATGACCGATATATGTTGCGTTTCGAATGAAAAAATTCAAGCCACAGTGTTGATTAATAAACAAATTAGTCTCAATAACAACATTTTTACCTAAAGACTCTATGTCCAGCTCAGGAAAATTATCATCCATCACTCATAAACCTTTCATCTCAGCGAGTACTTTAGTGGTTATTTCATCAAAAATAACTTTTAATCATCATTCGTAATCAGAGCAAGAATCATTATGCTTAAGGCATCATAAGAGACAAAACTATCAGCCAAGGGCACGAATTTTATAGGTTCAAACGCTAAAAAGGACCATAGTTATCAGCAACACTTGTTAGAGAAGACAAGGCAACAATTGATTGCAAAACTGAATGAGGTATGAGAGCAGGAGAAACATCTTTCATATCAATTGCATAATACAAAATTATACATTTTCATGGAAAATATATATTTACTTTGAATGATTGGGGAATATGATGTAAGTAATACAAAATCTATAAACACTTATGCATCTTAAGAGAAATTTGCTCTTTATCCTCATTAACATTATATGCTTTGAAGATAGATCAAACACACCATGTGCGCTAAAAAGAATATTGGATGCACCATATGATGTTACATTAAAGTACAATCATTCATGTGATCACGAAGATTCTTCTCAGAAAAAGAATTCAATAATTTTTTGTTCCTTAGAACATCTATTATTCATACCTCTATCGTTATAAGAGTTGTTAGTCATAACATGTTGTAAACAAAAAAGGAAGAAAAATTCTCTCTCACCATATCGTTGGGCCATAATTTATACAACAAAAATTTATTCAACACCAACATAGAGGTATAAGAAAATGAATTGTTTTTTGCTTCTTCCATTATGATGGAATACCTCATATGAATATTCTCTACCATCATGCTATTAAAGAAAATTTCATGAGTCAGAAAACAAAAACAGACCTAATAAAAACTAAATCTTAAATAAAATAGATTTGAGGAAATTAGTACTCATGTTTAGCATCTTAAAAATAATTCATAGAATTTTGATTATTCTAAGTCCCAGTGTTACCACTAACAAAAAAAATTATTTTTTCTAACCTTCAATGTTATTGGGAAGGTCTTTAACAATCTCAGATAACCATTTCATTTTTTAATATTGAAGAAATGGTTTTTCTCTCGTCCCAAAAGTTTAACGGCAGATAAATAGTCGTACATGGAAAACTGTGTCAAACATTTCCTTGAGAAGATGATTATAGAGATATGTAAGAACCAACATTAGAGAACCAATTGGCTAGGACAAAGCTGACCAACTTGCAAAAACCTAACAATGTCTTTATCTAATGCAAACTGAAGCCCCTGATAAAAAAGATAGATGAAAAAAACAACCTCACTTTCGTGAGCATCAAATGGATTTTCCCCCTCATTAAAAGGTTGAAAAGGAACATATTCGGAGATGGATCAATCCTTAAATTTCTGAATAACCTCATTCTCTAAGAACGTTGAATACAAATACATTATCAAATAAAGATTTTTGTCTATATTCAGGCCATCACCCATTGATTTGGGATTAAAATCACGGCGAGTAGAGTCTTCGATACTAGTAACTTGAACATTAGAAGAAGATAAATTAAAATAATTATGAGTATGAACTCTGAAAAAATAATTATTTTGTCTATAATTTTTTTAATAAATGAAGAGTTTTTTAATTTCTTATAACAAACTAACAGACATAATAAATCTCAAAGAAAAAACAAAAAAAAACAAAAAAAAAAATCGACAAGCAAAAAGAAATGGTGTTTAACACAATGTGATAAATCAAAGTTCAACCATAGATCTTTTCCGAACTCAATGCCATTGATTAAGTAAGAGAAAATACGGTTTGGATGGAAACAAGAAAAGGTTAATGATTGAGGAAACACAAACAAATGCATGCGTGTACCAGTAAATAAGTTACCTACATGTGTAAATTTTCTTAACCTACTTGTACAGTTAAGTGTAAATAAAAATAGATCATTTAATTTTAAACATATAATTCCTTTAAGCATAAATTACTTCTAAGTGATGAGGGAGAATACAAGACATATGGGGAAATTGGAAAGAAGTGTTTTTGTTAGGGAAAGATTGCAAAATGTATTATGAAAGTATCCATTATGAATAAGTGGTAAAATATACGGACTAGATGTGTAATAGTTGGGAATGAAAGTCTGTGAGGCCCGTTATTGTACTATAAAAGGACCCCACACGAGTTGAGAAAGATGGTTGGTTAATATACTACTATTTTCTCTCTCTACATTGAGTAGTAATTTCTCTCTCTAAAAAACACACTCATAAAGAAGTCTTTATAACAGTTTAGTCCATCGAATATTTGTTTTACACAAAATTACTCTTGAACAAACTCTTAATTCATCATTGACGTCGTCTGTGGGAAACTAAAATTGTCCCGACGACAATTACTTTCTGGAAATCGTTCCTAATCTGAACGGAATTATGGAAGAGCAGGGGGTGATTTTGTTAACGATTGTGAGGAGAATCTTGTTAGAAATACTTATCGAAACCATATGGAATATGAAGCGCATGATGGTCAGCGCGTCGGAGAAATCTTTGACGAGTCGGTTTTGCTGGCTCGAAGAAATGAGTTACTGCTGGAGATCGAAAAATTGAGGGCTATAAAAAAGAAACTGTTCTAGAAAATCTTCGTTCCGAGATTAGAAGAGAGCATGACAGCGGAAAAGATGAGCGAGAAGTTTACCTTCGTCCTAGGAATAAATATGACAGATTTAGAGGGCATGGACGACGTTCTTCGAGGAGGAAAGGAAAAATTCACTTGGAATCCTCTGACTCAAGTGACTATTCTTGTTATAGTTCACCAGAATTGTCTCCGGAGATGTCATCGAAAGAGAAGACATGGCAGAAAGCATGAGGAGCACCGGAGGGGAAGGAGTTTGGAGAGAAAATGTCTAAGGGAAAAGAATTATCATGCTCATGCTAATGAGCAAGGTTATGACCAAATGAATTTTCCTTCTGGGAACCAAAATGTCGACCAGCAGAATTTAGAGTGGCAGCATCAATATACTCTGCCTTCTGAGGAGGGTCTCTATTTTCCGAACAATGAAAATTCGAGAGCCAATGTTTATATGACATGTTATAATTGGAGAGATTTTCCTTTGTCCTCGGAAATTCTAGCATGCAAACTCCCAACGCACTTTGATATTTTGAAGCTATTAAAATTCGATGGGACGCATGATCCTGACAATCATATCGAGCAATTCAAAAATATTATGATCAATTTCGATGATGGGAAGCTATAAAAATTCGATGGGACGCATGGCACTAGCGGCATTCAGGATGGGGCTTCTCCCCGGAATTTTAAATGATATGGTAGCAGAGAGTCAGGCAATGACTTTTGGGCATTACTAGATCAAGTTGAGAAAAGAATTTTGGTGGAGGAGACTCATGCATCAGAAAAAGGATCAAGTGATCAGCTAGACCATAATCAATTTCAAAGGTCTGAGTCTAGTAATCAAGGGCCTCGTGTTAATGTTCAAGCTAAGGGTATGGGTCAGTATCCACCGAGGCCGAGAATGAACCAGCAAAACTATAACAATCAGCAAAACTATAACCAAGGAGATAGGCCCATTTCGAACAAGTGGATTCGTCCGGACTATTTTGCTGAGTTAACGGAAAATATGGCTACGATATTTGATAAGGCAAGGTCAACAATGCAGTTCAGAAAGCCTTTTCCTATTCAAACTCTGAGGGATAGTAGAAGTGCTACCAGGTACTGTAAGTACCATGAGGATATTGGGCATGACACCACGGAGTGCATCACTTTGAAACAAGAGGTGCAAACTTTAATTGAGAATAAAATGTTATTAGAATTCGTGAAAAGGCATACCCAGAAAAATGTTGCAGTAAAGGCTATCCCAAAGAATGCTGACCCACCAATGGTGATTACCGAAGAGTTTGATGCTTTTGATGTTGCGGCAGAGTATCTGGATCCCAAAGAAGGGAGAAATAATGTGAATATGGTAGAAGAGATTATTCCAAGGGGAAACGTAAATGACTTATGTGCTTTTTTCGAGTCGTTAACTATTTTTGGGGAGGATACCATTGCAGGGAACTCTAATAGTTCGCGAAAAATGCATATGGTGAATCTAACTATGCAGATTGAAGCAGGGGTTTCAGCGCAGATGCATCGCTTGCCCTTCCCTATCATATGTTTTGTCGATGATGATATGAGGAATATAGCGGGCCCGCATGAGGATATGATGGTTATCGCTGCAGGAATAGTTGGTGACCAAGTTCAGAAAATACTTGTTGATATGGGAAGTTCTGCGAATATTTTGTTTATGAGTACCTACGTGAGAATTTCTGACCCACCTGTTATACGACGGTCCGACAGAACTATAGTGGGCTTTACAGGAGCAACAGCAATAGTCGTGGGAGATTTCAGTGTGTGGTGGAGCTCGGTCGTGGTCCATTCAAGAGAAAGCTTGTGTGGATTCGAGGGGGTTGACTCAGAGCCCATCTTCCAGTGTCCGGAGAAGAAGAGAAAATGTTGCCTTCATTTTTTATCAGCCTCCAATAAGTCCTTCACTACTTTTTGACCTCAACCAAAGGTCAGTGAGTAAAACGGGAAAAACGGATTCTTTGCCAGGCCAGATAATCCGATGAGCTCTTCTAAGGAGAATTTTTTGCCATAAATCCTTGAAGCCATAATACATGCCATCAGTGTGAACCACATGTTTGGGCCAGCTTGGGAGGGGCAGAGATCGGTCTTGGCAAAATATTCGATGAAGAATGGGTCTAAGGGATATCTCACCCCCAGTTCATGATCTCTATATAGACAACTAACTCATTATCCTTAACAGATAAATGAGTCTCACCTTCCGAGATGAATCTGATGTTAATATACGAGGGGATGCACCATCAAGTCCTTAGCATGGTTTCTTCTAAAGGCGAGAAGTATTTGTAAGAGATATGATGGAGCGCAACTAGGTACTTGTTTTCGATTCCTCGGATGTTATTTCCCACAATAGCATCAAGTTCCAAAGGAAGAGTAACAACACCCTTGGATTTGGGGTCAATTCTTCGAGCTTGCTCTTCCGGAGTTGCTAGAGGAGTTGTAGATATCTGACTAGAAGAAGCCAGGGAAGGACCGTCATATTTACCTCTCTTTGCAATCGAAATTTGTTATGTCTCTGTCTCAGGGTTTTCCGAGGCTATGTCTTTCCCCTTATTTTCCAAGGTTTTGTTTCAAAATGATTGTATATCCTCATCGGTAATTGTAGTTCTTGAGAAGGAGAATCGAGGACTTCCTTGCTCTGTTATCGAAGGGGTGGCTGGAAGGCTTGATCCAGAGGCGTTAGTTTTCAGAGGATTGTTAGGTATTTGAGTCAAATTTGGCTCTGGGGTATCCGAAGGGGTTTATCTTGCTCGTTTGCGCTCTTGAGAGTTTCTTTTGTCTTTGTGATGTTTTTTTCTTTTTCCAGAATAATGCTTGTGATGTTTATCTTTACCCATAGTTTCGAGGGGGTTCGAGATTGGGACGTTGGTTAAAGCAAGAAATTTCTAAGGGTATGATGGCAGAGGAATTTTCCAATGGGGGCCAGGCACCGTAGAAAGTAGTAACCGGAGGTTGGGGTTGAGGCTCAACGTAGGTAACGGCAGCAAATTTCTCTTCAAATTTTTGGCTAATGAACATCCACTCTAGAATTCGACGAGGCTTGGGGAGCATAAGCCAGCTTTCTCTCTCTAGAAAGTTTAGAACAAAAGGTTTGGAGTGTAAATGAAAGGGGCGAGTATTTATAGAAATAGATGGGCTTTTAAAATGAGAAAAGCATGGGGACATTTGCCTTTGTTTGCCTAGGGGTGTTATAGGTAACATAGGCACAATTATATTGAATCGAGAACTGAGGAAAAATGTGAAGAGGCAATCAAATGATGAAAAATGTTGGGAAGTGTAATAAGATCTCTAAAAAGATTTGGTGACAAGGAATTACGACTAATGACGTCATAAAAAAAAGGCGGGAGATTGCTGACTGGGATATGAGAATTGATACTGAAAAGTTCGATGAGCTTAATCCTTGCAATTAATTAGCCAAGTCTGGGGGGCTATTGATACGATTATTTTCGAAGAAGACTTTTTGAAGGTATCAGAATGTTCATATAATTGTTTCCGATGAGAGTTTCTGAGATAGAAATGGCTTATGTTGAGTTATGGTCTAATCTTTGCTAAGAAATTGCAAGGATTGTGGGGCTACTCATCAGTGTCGCCGAGGAGGTTAATTTTCGAAGAAGCATTTTTCGAGGAGAATTAGAAGATAAGAAGAAATTCGAAGAGGCATTTTTCGAGGAGAGTTAAAAGATAAGAAGATATTCGAAGAGGAATTTTTCGAGGAGAGTTAAAAAATAAGAAGAAATTTGAAGAGACATTTTTTGAGGAGAATTAAAAGATAAGATGAAATTCGAAGATGTCATCGCAGTCCTAGTAAAAATATTTTTACAAGGACTGGGGGGCTACTGATGAGGGAGAATAAAAGACATATGGGGAAATTAGAAAGAAGTGTTTTTATTGGGGAAAGATTGTAAAATGTATTATGAAAGTATCCATTATGAATAAGTGGTAAAATATATGGACTAGATATGTAAAGTTGGGAATTAAAGCGTGTGGGGCCCGTTATTATGCTATAAAAGGACCCCACACGAGTTGAGAAAGCCGGTTGATTAATATAATACTATTTTATCTCTCTACATTGAGTAGTACTTTCTCTCTCTAAAAAACACCCTCATAAAGAAGTCTTTATAACAGTTTAGTCCCACGAATATTTGTTTTACACAAAATTACCTTTGAACAAACTCTTAATTCATCACTAAGTACAAATAGATATTCTACATAATTATCCTTTGCTAAGATAACCGAAACATGAACGAATCAATTCTTTCAAGCATAAATTTATTCCAAGCGTATAATTACTTGGGAATAAAAACAAGTGCTAGTATTGTATATTGTATATTGTATTTATTGTACACATATTTTCTTCAATATTAGCAATAATATACTTCGACCAAATATATTGAGGTAATAAATTTTATAGCTCATAATTTCAGTCTTTAAGAATAACTAAAAAAACTACTTACAAATTAAAACAAAGATCAAACAATAAATTCCTTACAAAATCATATTTTTCCGTCATCATTCATTAACACTTGGGGGGAGGTATTGGAATACTTATGCAAATATGTTCAACAAAATCATAATAAAAAAAATCAAACAAATGAAGTTGAAGCCAAGGAAAACGAAGCAAAAGAAAATAATAAACAAAGTTAACCCAAACTCCAGGCAATTTTGAGCTAGTCTTTTTTTGTTACTCTAACAAAGACTAGTAGGCTATTGATAAGGGTGTAACTAGTTTAACCCAAACTTATTGGCTCACCAGTTTATCCAAACGTGTGAATATCTACAAAGAATTAGTCAAATATACACTTAATTGTAAATCTTAGTAATTAGAGAAATAACATTTATTATCTTAATATATTTGAGAGATATTTATTATAGCACGAGACATATAAGTAAAGATCCAAGATAAATCAATGAAACTAACGTATCATTTACTTTTTGTTTTCTCTCTATTTATGTTATACGTTTTCACTTTTATTCCAATTTTAACTCAATCAATTCCAAGTCCACTTAACGCTTTGGCTAAGCCTGACGATTCGAATTTATTGGCATTAATTTGCGCAATATGTGGAAACCGACAAATTTTATTTCAATTAAGATCATAACAATTCAACAATAATAAAAAAAACTAATGTCGAACGTTATTAAAAATATAGATCATAATCGCGAACGACGTGACTCATATGGGGCACCCACAGTAAATTATAAATATTTTAAAATTCTAATATGACATATAAAATAATATTTTTTTATCATATAATAGAATGTTAAGTTTTGCATTAAAAATTTGAGATAAGCATAAACATACAATTATGTATCGATGACATGTTGGTGACAAGCCTAAGTGAAGAAGACCATCTGTAAAATAATATTGAGGCGTTTGATAACCTCAGACGTGTGACTCTAAAATTGAATCCATAAATCTACACATTTGATGTTCGATCTGAAACATTTCTAAGGTATACGATGATCCACAAGGCAATCGAAGCAGATCAAACTTATCTTGACAACCTAGCAGCAATAGAGGCTCCAAGAAACATAAAAAAGTTCAAATTATAGCTCAAATACTAACAACACTTAATAAGTTATTGTCACAATCTTCGAAAAATATAAACCATTCTAAGTGCCGAAAGAAAATTGATAATTTCAATGGACTCTAGCTTATGGTGAGGCATTCAATAATATCAAGAATTTTTTGGCTTCTCCATAAATATTAACGAGGTCGAAGTAAGATGAAAACTTGTGCCTCTATTTGGCAGTCTCAGAGTATACAATTAGCGTAGTGCTAATAAGTGAGGAAGTAAATGAGTGCAAAGTCCAATACTATATAAGTAAATCTTAACTACCAAGAGAAACTAAATACTTAAAATTAGAAAAAATAGTTCTAAAATTGGTAGTATATGTTAGAAAAATGAGACCATATTTTCAAGCACACATTATAATTGTGAGAACCTTCTCCCTTTAATATATATATATATTACAAAATTCCATAAACTATAGGATTACGATATAAATTTCAAAACTAGAACGATAATAAAAGCCCAAACATTAACCTATATCTTAAAAAAGTTATAATCTTAACGACCAATATTAATAAATGATGAATCAGAACACACGTAGAGCATCGCGAATGATAAAAGAAATAATCATCAAGGTTCGGGAGCAAGCACCCAATTTGTGGACCCAGCTGGAGGTATCTTAATCATAATCGTTCGTTTAGGATATCAAATATCAAATAATGAAACATAATATAAACTAGTCAATGTATGACTTCGGTTAGCAAAACTCTGCGGAGCAAGAAAGGTATAACATCTGAATGACTCCCAATACGGGCTTAGCCAAATAGCAGGGCATGCTGAAGCAAAAAATGATAACATAATCCGATATTTATAAGATATACAATGTTCTACCTCTCAATTTGACATATTAAATTCAAACAAGTGCCACAAGCACAAATGCAGTAGTTGATGCACATTTTTTCGTTATGTACATCTTCAGCACCAATAGTAATCTTATAAGAAAAACCCTAAATTATACTACCAAATCACTTATTGTCAACCTATTTGGTGCGACTAGATTAAATCTGAGAATATTAAAAAATAACTTATGGGCTTTCGATCTTGTCTTCTCTCCCTCTAGGAATTGGAGGAAAACTTTACGTCCTAGAACTTTGGCTAATAACTTGTATAGGCTGGTGATCAATAATGGGGATAATGCCTCATTCTGGTATGATCTTTTGCTCATCCCTACTTTTATAGTAACCCATTACTAGATAAAGTATCATAACTCAAGGTTTAACAAGAATCTCAGAGTTGCAGACATTATCCATGATGGGTTCTGGAACTGACCACCTCTTATTAGATATGTCAATGCTAGAAATTGCAGTAATCTTTGAGAGATCGATAACCTCATTCACTATTTCCTTATTCCCAACATCATCTACAACGATGTCCATTATTGAAATGTTAAGAGTGGAATTACAAAGTTCACTATCAAGGACACCTATAGTATTATTCATTTGTCATCCCCTATATCGGTTGAACTGGGTTAGGATGACATAAATTTAATAATATTCGACACACATTCATCATTTGTATTTTTATCCAGGAAAGTTGTCCACCCGTGAAAAGCTTCTGAGTTGGGTTAAATTTCTCCCCATATTGTGTCTTATGCAACTTTAAATATAAAATTATTAACCATGTCTTCTATAGCTATAGTTTCGCTCATAACATATGAAGTTATGCAAGCTCCAAGATTGGATTCTCTTTAAGTAATAATAACTTTTGGGTCTCTCGGTATCATTAGGCTTCCAACTGGACTTCTTCAAGTTTATGTCACCTTTGATGTTCCTGTTCTGGTACGGTTGTTTACCATGTCTGGTGGGGGAGGAATGCTAAAATATTTTGTTCATATATTGTCCAAACCTTTGCGATATCGCATCGCATGTTTTTGGACATTCGGTTCAGTTTTCTTGGTACCAAGGTTGATTGGTCAATCTAATCATATAAATCTTATTGTATGTTTGTTACTTATGTTGTTTGTAGCCTCGTCTCTCATAATAGATGTTGTTTTTGTTCGTTTGATTTTGTTATAGGAAATTATAACAAAAACAATGCCAAGTAGAAAAATCTTATTAATCAGAGAAGAGAAGTTACATTGCTTTTGGTTTATCTGTTTATTTATATCTCTATTGGCAGTTTGCAAATCGTTACTTAGTACATAACAACATTAATTGTAAATGTAGTCTAACATTTATGACGTGGGGCCTAAATTTATTGCCACTACTTTAGTCGTTACGCACTTAGTGGGTTGACTGGATATTTAATGTTATTCCCAACCGTTTTCTTATGCCCATGATTTACTTGCTCTTATACGTCCTATTGGCTCATTATAGTCATTGTAGTAGTCGTGATGGCACCAAAACCAGACATTAAGAAGAAAAGAAAACGATGAAAGCAGTAGAGTCAGAATACGAAGATCCAGTCTTCCTAGAAAGCTATTTTTCTCGATTGACCCCGAAATACAAGTACCTCGACAAGAGCGGTTCGCTAAGTTTTAGGGTAGGTACGGGATACCTAGTGATGTAATAGTAAGGGTACTGACGGTTAGGGAGCACCCTTATCAGGAAAAGTAAGACGAAACCTGCCTATATACCATCGTATTTGACCGGGGCCTGCAGTTGTCTTTGTCTTCTCTTATACAAGGCTTATTTAGTATTATATGCATATGTCCCACTCAATTGGTTACAAACGGATGGAGGGTGCTGCTCAGTGTGAACTATGCTTCCGCCTGTTAGGTATCCTGGTCTGTCTTGCAAATTTGCTTACTGTCATAAATATGGCTAAACTAGCGAAATATTCTTTCTTTTACACCCAACTGAGCGGAGTGAGAAAAATACTTGAACTTCCTACTTCTGACAAAAATTGGAAGCACTCGTTCGTATTCGTGTCAGGGAACTATGGGCAAAAGAATGTTGGGTTGTGACCGATTCCCGAGTTAGTGATTGCGGCAAACAGGATAGTGACAACGGCGAGCAGTAGCGAAGTGGCTACCACAGAACGAATACGGGCATTCATTAAGTAGAGGTATTGCGATCGCAATAACATAGAGGTATCACTGGTGGTACCCCAGAGTTGAAGATTAAATGAGGCAAAATGGTCCTTTTCTTTTCAAGGTCAACCGGAAAAAGAGAGAGAACTACTGACCATTCAGGATACTAGAGAGGTAAACCAACATGAGGTTAATACTACCCCAGTAGAGGATGAAATGGATAAAGAGCGCACTTGGAGCGCTCGAGAAGAGAATGAAGAAACAAATGAGGATTATGTCCATCTACTGAAGAAGTCGCGTGTGATTGTTGATGTAGTGCCCCTCAGGACGAGGAAGCTGCAATTAGTGGATGAAAAGAGTGATGATGAGGTTCCAGTACCGGAGAGACAGGGTGTTGTGGTATGAGGTGCTGAGGCAGATCAGAATCAGGGGAAGGCCCTCGAGGTGATAGTATTATATGAGGCTCGAGTGGATGGTCAACCGAGCTGAGCAGAAGAAATTAATGAGGGAGATGGGCAGAAAAAACAGATTCATAAGAAGATACCGCGAAGGATGGCGCATTTCGTGAAGACCTCAAGCATTCGACCTTCCGTTCCTTTGGTGCAAAGGGTGGGCATAAGGTCCTCATTTGTCAACATAGTTGTCTAGCATGAATAAAAAAGCTAAGGCAAGTCAAGTTAGTAACACAACCGAGGAGCTCCCACCCTCAAATATTGTGATGTTGCGTCCCTTGATGTCAATGTTTGAGCAAGTTAAAAAGTGCATGGAATCATCATTTTATTATGGCATGCCCATACACGAGATATTGCAGAGGCAGGTGGAGCTTACAATTGAGGTAATATACACGACAACCTATATTTTTATAAATAAATAAAAATAATGAAGCTGACCTTAACGTTGACATAGATGCATCACAATTCCATCGTGTTATCCTATTGGCGCATGTCGAATGCTAATTTCAAGGTCATGGATAAGTGGAAACCTGAGGCAATGTTCTTAGAGTTGGTGAAGGGCTTGACCACCAAGCTTGCACGGTTCAAAAATTCCTACGGGTCAGCCAAGGCGCAGAAAAATAAGACAGCTTTGGAAAATGAGGGGCTTCGAAAGGAAATGGCCACTTTTAAACGTGTTCGGGATGCGTACGAGGAAACAAATAGAGAGATGAGCATTGAAAATACAGCCCTAATAGCACAAAATAATGTGTTTATCAAGAGGAACGATGATTTAATGTCTCAGAGTGTTGGTCTACTTGCTCATAATATAGCCCAACCGGAAAGGGTGAAGTAGCAAGCAGAGCGCATTGCTGATCTCGTGGTGTAAAATGGGAAGTTGAAAGCTGTTGTAGATAAACTGAAGGCACAACTAGAGAAACAATTCATACAGTTCTTGAGAAAGGCATAGAATAACTTGGAGGATAAGGAAAATCAAGTGATGGAAGTGGTCCCTTGCTTAGCCCATAGGCATGGTCATAGATCCGTTCCGGATTGTAAGGATGGAGAGAACTTAACAAAGAAACACACAGATTATCGAAAGCATTAAAATTGTAATAACATAATAAGCAAGACTCAGATTCCTTATTAAAATAACCCTTTCGCGCTATCAGGGGGGAAAAATCGTATCCTCTAAATTACAAAACTTAGCGATACAACTTTAGGTGATTTATGTTCCAAGGGTGCTTCAGTGCGCGACCCTCTGTGTCCCTTTGATTTCACGGTATATGACCCTTTCCAATTTGGTCCTAACTTGTCTGCTCCTTTGTCTCTTGACCCTTGAAAAAACTTTTTCATAACCATATCCCTTACTTGGAAGCTACGGGGCTTAAGGCGTGCATTAAAGCGTCCTCACATTAGGCCCTTGTAATGCTTTGCGAGAACCCGTGTTTGGTCACGTTGTTCCTCGATGAGGTTCATGCTTACTGCCCGGTTAGTAATATTATCATCGTCATCATAACTAGAAATCTGGTGGTTTGGTATGATAATATATGCTGGTATCATAGCCTCAGTTCCATAGACAAGGGTGAAAGGAGTGTATCCGGTCGTAGTCTGAGGGGTAGTTCGATATGCCCATAGTACCTCGGTTAGTTTGTCTGGCCACTTGCCCTTGGCTCCTTCAAGCTTCTTATTAATTTCTTCGACGATGGTCCGGTTGGTGACTTTGACCTAGCCATTCGCATGAGAGAAGTATGGTGTGGAGAAGTGCTGGTTGATCCTATAATGTTTGTAAAATAACGTGACCATGATATTTAGAAATTGAGGACTGTTGTTCGTCATTAGGATTTGAGGTTTTCCAAACCTAGCCAATATTTGATGGTGAACGAAGTCGCATATTTCTTATGCTCGAGTATGAAATAAAGCTTTAGATTTGACCCATTTAAATAAGTAATCCACTGCAATTATCAAGAATCGGTGCTTCCTAGTGGCCATAGGTAGTGGCCCTACTAGGTCGATGCTCCACTTATCGAAACGACAAAGGACCACCACAGATTGCATCAACTCGCTTGGAAGATGACCAGTATTGGCGAATTGTTGCCATTGATGGAATTGTTGGACAAGTTGCTCAGCATCGGTGGCCAGTTCGGGCCGGTAATACCCAGCTAACAGAAAATGTTGAATAAGGTTGTGGTATCCATAATGTGCCCCAGCTTCTCCATCGTGTAGATCATGCAGAGATGAGGTAGCTTCTGACCGATCAAGGAAATAGAGCAGGGGTTGTGTTTCACTCTTTTGGTATAGTACATTGTCTAGAACTCAGTACTTGTCGGCCCTCAGTTGAAGTGCTCGAGCTGTTATCTTATCGGGCGGAAGAGTACTAGAATTAAGGTATAAAAGGTAAGGTTGTCTACAATCGATGGCGGTATTGATTGTGTGGATGGTGTCGCTCTGACTAAGAAGTTCTGTGGTCGGTAGTTATTGCATGAGAATGAGAGGGTACTCATCTGATGATGCAAGCCTTTGTCAGGGAACCTGGTCCTATATCACTGTTGCAAACTTGGACTCATATTCTTTGAATACTGCTAAATAGCCTCGAATTTCTTATTTCGTATCATCATAAGTACCCCTGGATTGATTTATAACCAACTGCGAGTTAGAGCATATACGGATAAGACGAGATCCACATATCAGTGCTAACCTCATACTACAAATTACCGCCTCATACTCCGCAGCATTATTGGTTACCGGAAAGTGGAAATTGATAGTTTGTCGGGTCTCCTCTCTTGTGGATAGTATAAGGACAATTTTTATGCCGCCAACTGATTATCTTGAATCCCCATGAATTTCAACAATCCATTCCATATGCTCGGTTGCAAGCGGTGCGTCGTGCTGAGGTGATGTTTCAGGGGGCGAGGAAAATTCCTTGAGGAAATCGGCCATGACCTGCCCTATAATTATAGTGTGCAATTCAAACTGAATGTTGCACTCTCCAAGCTCGATGATCCACTTAGTCAATCCGCCATATACATCGGAATTTTGTAACACATTATTTAGGGGGAATGACGTTCTGACATTGATTTTGTGTCCTTGAAAATACGAACGCATATTTCAAGCGGCTACTACCGGGCCTAGTGCGAGCTTCTCTAACTTGAGGTAGTGTGTCTCAGCATCAACCAAGGTCTTACTTGTAGTAAATAGGGCACTGGACACCGGTTGGTTCCCAAACCAAGACTGCACTAACATTGAAAAGGTAAGAAAGATAAATACAAAAACAACGACTCATCTACCATTGGAGCGAACAATATTTCCAGCGATCTGAGGTATATTTTTAGATCCTCGAATTCTCTATTGCACCCCTCTATCCATGCATTTTTTTTATCCCCTTAGCGATCTTCTTATAAAGCGGGACAGGGCTGCTAGGCGTCTCGTTAGACATTAGACCTCTTTGATGTTCCATGGTGGTGCCATTTGTATGATCACCTGCAACTGGGTGAGGTCAGCTTCGATGCCCATTTTACTAATTATATACCCCAAGAATTTTACACTTCGTACGCTAAAAGAACATTTCACCGGGTTGAGCTTTAAATTAAATTATCGTAGTAGGTCAATGATGGTTTGAAGGACCTCGAGCTGCTTATTAGTTGTGTGTGTTTTGATGATCATGTCATCGATATATGTCTCTATATATTTTCCTAAGTTCACGCTGAAAATATGGTTCACCAGGCGTCGGTTATCTCTGAATATCCCTCCATAATGGTGAACAACCACTATTGTCTTCCTACATCTGCTCGTTCATCTTCGTGGGGCTTGTCCTCGTTAACCGTCGTGTTTCCTCCCTCGGCTCGGGCTGGTGATGGTGATCTTGCTACTTAATAAACTGGACGAGATCATTGTTGTCTATTAGTCTCTGAATTTCCTCTCTAAGCTGCCCGCATTCGCCAGTCGTGTGGCCATGATCATTTTGATAGGAGCAGAAATACGTACTTGATCGCTTAAAATCGGGAGTGCTCATTACTCACGAGGTCTGGTACTTTGTTCTTCCATTTGTTCTGTCGTAAATGATCGAGATGGTATCGGTTAGCAGGTGAATCGTCTAACGGGGTTCTCGTAGTGCGTCGTTCGACGGATGCTATCCCAGCAAAACCCATCGTCAGTATTTTTGCGGTCGAATGATCCTCCATTAGAATCGGAAATCTGCATATCCGGTGAGTCCCATTTTTGGGCATCGTCCACTCGGATGAACGTGTCTGCTCAGGCTAGTAGATCTCCTATTTCTGTCGGGAATCTGATTAGGTCAAGGTACAATTCTCCTTGTTGATCGAGGCCTCTCATGAGGGAAGCAACGACCATATTTTCCTCTAAATCTGGCAAAGCATAGTGGACAAAGCATTTAACATAATGACTCACCTCGTCTTTGATATAGATCTATAATAGAATCTTGCTCCAGTCGCAGTTCCTTGTTACCCATGAATCTCTCTCTGAATGCTCTTCACAAGCCGGAGAAATCATAAATAGATCACTTGGACAGACTGTTGAACCAGTCAATTACGTTACCCTTGAAAGTCATAGACACATCTTGGCAGAGCATATCATCATCGGGATGAAAAACCATCATTATATTGTGAAATTGGTCCAGATGCCTTTCTGGGTCCCATATTCCATCATAGGCTTCCATTCTGAAACGATCAAATTTCCTAGATATATGGGCTTCGAAGATTCTTTCCACGAATTGAGACTCATTGAGGATATAAGTGGACATCTTCCATTCTGCTAGGTTGTGTCTCCTGGCGTGGTTCATGCTCTTTAGAGCGCTTTTTGCCCCCACTTTCGCCTTCTCCAACTATCTTGTCCTCACGTTTGGAAGATCGATCCCCCCTGTTAGCCCGACTGGCATCAGGTCCAGATTGGTGATTCACCCGTCTAGTTCCCCGTATTTTGGCCGTTAATGCGTGCAAAACGTCATTCATTCCGGCTATGGTGGTGTGCATGGCATACTCCCTTGCGTCGTGCTCACATGCTACCATAATCTGTTCATACTTCAAATTCCGGAGTTGTGTTTTTAACCGTTGGACAGTTGGTAACGCCACTAAATTGTCGGCTGGCGCGTCTTGAACATTGGGGACTGCTGCATCTTCTGCTGGTGAAAATTCCATTCCAGTTGTAATAGATGACTATCTTACTTATAGTATGACGTCAACGTGGATCGCTTCCACCATATTGGGGCTGATGGTTGTGACAATAGGCTACTGATCTTGCCTCACCGGCAAGTTTGATGCCGCTCTCTAATGGACTGTTGCTCCGCTTTGCTCTGGAATATCCTTCTCAATCCCTGACCTAGTTACTACCATGGTTGAGAAATATTATTGCTAAGTGTTTTGTTTTCCCACAGACGGCGCCAAGTTTGTTATGAGAAATTATAACATAGACAATGCCAAGTATAAAATTCTATTAATCATATAAAGGTAATTACATTTCTTATGGTTTATCTGTTTATTTACATATGTATTAGCAATTTGCAAATCGTTACCAAGTACGTAACTCCATTAATTGTACACGTAGACTAACATTTATGATTGTGTTACCTAAATTTAAATTAATGGCCACTACTTTAGCCGTTGTGAGCTTAATGGGATGACTGGATATTTAATGTTATTCCCAATCGTTTCCTTAGTCCTCGAATTTGATAACCGACCTCGGTTAGTCTTGCCCGAGCTGTCTGTTGACTATGTTCGGTCTTTACCCCTTTGCTCGGTTATGCCCTCTATTATTGCTTGACAAAGGCTTTGGCATTTATCTTCAGCATCGACTTTCATTTGCTTTGCTCGGTGATATCAGCTCTTGCTCGTCATGCTTGGTTAAGCGTATGTCTGACCCTGTTTCACTTATTCGTCGTTGTTTCTGGCGTTGTTCTCGTTTAATGACCCTCGACTGCTTCACTAATCCATTAATCCTCCTCGGTTGGGCCTCAACGAGATGCCATCTTTCACTTTGCCTTATGCATAGCCTTAAAATTTGTTTATTTGCAATATAGATGATTTTATACTGTATTGTTTGCGTCTTCGTGTTATTTTCATCTGTTCAGATATTCTTGATCTATTAGTTGATGTAAGTCTCCTCATCAGATTTTGAATCTTACTGTGTAGTTTATTTTAGTGTTTTGGGACTATTCACTTTCGTTTTTACTTTATTTTTTATCGTGTCTCGTTAAACTAGAATCAGTTTTTCATCGTAAAACTATTTCATTTTTAACTTTTCATGTCACTTCTAGAAATATTATTTGAATATTTATACAAACCATTTATCTTTATTTAATAAATTTATTTTAACGGTTCCTAATTTTATAATTGATAAGGGAACGAAAATATAAATAATAACAAGGTTTATTATATTGAGTATAAATACTAAATTCATGTATTTAGTGATTAAAGACAAAATTAAAGCAAACTTAAGAGAAAGAGAGGCTAAATGATATACCCTTAGAACTTGTTTTAAAGAGTAAGAGAGTGGGGTGATAAATTCACTTTAACAGGGGTAATTATGTAATTTTATTATTCAACACATGTGCTATATAAAACATATTTGGGCTAGGCTAATTCAAGACCCGTTTTTTCTATAACGAGACCCGGTTATAGTGAGACCCGACTTGGCTATAACGAGACCCCAAGTATTTACGAAATTGCCACTGATATAAATACCAAAACCCCCCAAAATTTTAGTTATTTCTCCTCTTCCAAACCCTAAACCTCTCTAAACCCTCAAATTTTTAAGCGACGTTTTTTCAAATCCAACACCAAGAACTTGTTAAGGTAAGCATTCTCTACTTGTTGGTGTAATTGTTTTTCAATTTTCATGGTTTGTTTTAGAAATATTTAGAGTTTAAGTTTCTGGTAGAAAAATCGGATTTTTATGTATTTGCAGGTGTTTTGTTGAAGTATAATTGCATATATTTGTTTAGTTAGGAGATTAAGATCATTTTGGGGTATTTTTTTGGATTTGGGGTAGATTATGGTAGGGTTTGGAGATCAGAGAAGAGTGATGGGTAACAAGGAATTGCGACTGGAGGGGACTTACAGGTCGCCTCTGTCCCTGTTCGACGTCGCTTATCTACGGACCAATGCTTCCGTAGATATAACCGCCATGTGGTCGACCTATACTCGACATTCCATGCCTACAAAGAGCATGAGGCTTACAATGTTTTTAAAGGCGATGCAAGTTTTTTTGGTTTACTTTATTTGTTATATTTATTATTATTAGACACAATGTGGTATGTGCTATAATTATAGGTTTATTTATTGTCTATTGCATTGGATTGGTTATTAGATTGGTTATAACACTGTCTATTGCATTTGATTTGTTATTGGTTTGTGTTATAACTTTTATTTCTTATAAAATTTATTAGTTTAGGTTAGAATGAATTTATATGTTATTAAATTTATTCGTTATTGGTTTATCTTATATTTTTTATGTATTATTCGATTTATTCGTTATTGGTGTATCTTATATGTTATACTTGTGATTTAAGTTATTGGTTATTGGTTTATCTCAGTTGTTATATTGCATATATTGAACATGTTGGTTATTGGTTTATCTTAAATGTTAGATTTGATATATGTTTATATATATTGTATTTTTTATGCAGCCGAGGGTACAATTGCATTGTTATGCTATGTTACCACACTCATCATGGTTGGGACTTGAAAGTCCGCCAGACACGGGTACATGAGCACGTTATGGCCACATGTTTCGGGCCAATTATTGACGCCCTGGGTAAATGGGCTACAAATGTCCATCTGATATAGGCATTTTTGGAGAGATGGCATCCTGAGACGAACACGTTTCATTTCTCTTTCGGAGAGATGACCGTCGCCCTCGATGATGTCCACATGATCACAGGGCTATCAGTTGTTGGTGTCAACTGTGAGATATACGAGTACCCTATTGTTGATGAGCGTAACGCGGCATACGCTCACTTACTTGGGTGCAGCGTTAAGGAGCTTGAGGCAGAGATTAAGGAGCACAAAGGTGGTGGTAAGAGGCATGTTCGCCTTGCATGGCTGAAGAGGAGATTTTGCAATCATCAGTATTACGACGATGAAATTACTGATACGGATGTTCGCCGAGCTACCATGGGTTACTTGTTGCACTTCTTTGGTTGTACCATATTGGCCAACAAGTCTAGGTAACAACATTAGCCTCTACTACTTACAGTTCATTGACGATTACAGTAGCTCGGGCACGTATAACTGGGGACAGATGATACTCGCGCAGCTCTACTACCAGCTAGGCAGAGGATGCCTACACGCTACTTCTCGTATTTTTGGATTCTTGGGCTTGTTAGAGCCATGGATTTACGACCATTTCACCTCGTTTTCAGTTCATCAGTACCCGAGGTATAGTATCGCACATCCTACTTTGTGTCGGCATGCGCCTCCACAGTTTCAACAAAGCCAGCAGGCTCGAAACGGCGTTCGAGATTACCTAGCTACATTCACCGAGCACAATGTAAGTTATAATTAGTTTCATTTTTAATTATCGTGATATTTATATTTAATATATGTTGCTAATTTTAAATGGTTTGTTATTATGTTGTAGGTATCATTCATGTTGTATATGACCATGCGGGATGCTCGAGGTTACTCTGATGTAGTTTGGATATATGCGACATTGAATGCGTCAGACAATGTCGAGGCATACTATCCGCTATGGGTGGCTAGACAGTTGGGTCGCATCCAACAGATAATATTTTTGGATACTCGAAATATTAATATTGTTTGTTTTGCGCATGTGTGTTACAGATTTTTTTTTAAAATACAGGTTCCTAGTGCACTGCGTCATATTCTTACCGGTTCTAGTAGGGTTCATCGTGCGAACACCCTCTACAACTGGGATGCATTCACTTGGGACAACTGGGAGTCATACTGTATACACCAGAGTTTGAAAGGTGCAGAGTTTATTCCTGGCCAGGAGGATGGTACCACTTTGATCTATTCTTCATTGATTACGAAGAACTTTTGCTACATCATATCTGATCCAAAGGCTCACCGAGATGATGCAGAGTTAGGGGTGAACCCTTCCCCACACACACATGACACCAGACTGCACGAGCTGACTACACACCTACTGGATTTACAGGCGTACGAGCAGAGTCACCCCGACATTAGTTTGGAGGACCTTCGGGAGCCTTTGGACGAGTGCTACTGGCTTGCTCACGAGTACAGAGATTGATTATTATTTATGTTTTCTGAGTTGACAGTTTAAGACTTTTTATGTGTTATTTACTTTTGACTAGTTCCAATTTTGTGTAATGGTATTGTGTTTTTGTTTAATTATGTGCTATGATGTTTTGTTACATTTGAATGATATAAATTTCAAACATTTGTTCAAACTCTAACTTTTAAAAAAACATCAAAGTGCACAAACTGCAACATAAACTCAAACACAAACCGAAACACAAATTCAAACATTTTTAGAAACACAAATAACAACACAAACTCAAACATAAATCGAATCAGAAACTCAGACATAAACTCAAACATAAACCGAATAAGAAACTCAAACATAAACTAAAACACATGCTAAAACATAGTCTGAAACATGAACCTTAACATAAGCATCCACTTGTACTAATCGGAGTTTATCTATCACACCAGTTCCATTTCATCAACTTCATTTCTTCTTTACCATCCTGGTAGTCACGCATTTCCTCTAGCCGGATGTCAATAATGTCAGCGCGGACCAAATCCAGCTGGTCCTCTATTATAGAATTCGTGACTTGACAGTTGAACCTGTTACACGCAACACGATGTTCTAATTATGTGAGGCCAGAAACTGGATATTGACGGAAGTGACTAGGACTGACCACCTAGCTCTCACTTCATCAACATGCCTTGAAATTCTAGGCGGGTGAACACCATCCCTTCCGTATAGGAAGTATATCTGGCATACCAATGCCTCGTAGTACCTTTTACCCCCCTATGGAATGTTCATGTTACCAGCTTCAACTGATGCCCTCATCAATTATTTATCTTCCAACTCAGTCCATGGACACATTTTTGCAATTGATATATTTGCTATAATTTTTACAGCCTCAAAAACGTCTTTTTATACCACTTTATGCTTAAGATAACGTAATTCAAGTAGACCTATCAATAAACGACAATTGTAAGATAAGGATAACGTAATCCAAGTTGATAAATGATTTTGCAACACCTAATACTTACAAAAGTACGCAAATGTTGCAGTGCAATAATATGGGTCTCATTATAGCGGAACTTACATTAATAGGTGTCTCGCTATAACGAGACCCCTAAATAATTTCTCGCCAAAAACTCCCGCCTTTAAAAATTTCTTGCCCAAACATCAACGAGCCTATAAATAGACGCTAAGCACAACATCTAGAAGACAATAACCAAACATTCTTAAACACTCCTCAAAGATAACCAGTTTAGCAGATGGAGTTTACCCCTCATTAAGACTACCATTTGCTTGAGGCGGTGAAACTTGTCTACCGAGAGTTGGGGGAAGATAATAGCAATGTATTTTTCAAACGAGTCTTGTGTAAGATGTACTACAACTACATCCGTTTAGAAACGGGAGGTGTAGTTGTGCGCAACCATGAACAAATCAAGCAGAGGTACTTTTTTTTGCAAACCGATGGATCGTTTGTTGTTTCTATCATTTAAAATTAAGCAAGAAGCAGCCATCGTATGGAGCATGACGGCGGTGGACTACATCACTAGGGATATGGTAGCGTATCTTCAGGATAGGATTACGGAAAGGGAAGAGAGGATTGACTCTGACAACAGCTTGGGATATGACTTCGACGATTGAGCATTAAGTTAATGTTTGAACTTGTTGTTTGTTTGTTTAAGTTAATGTTTGAACTTGTTGTTTTAGTTTTTATGTATTTCCATTTACCATGTTCTAGTTTTTAATTGGTAACCCCTTACGCCTTGATTTTGTGTTTTAGTTTTTATGTATTTCTATTTACAATGAATTTGAGTTGAAGTCCAATTTTTTCTTCTTATTTTTTAGATTTTCCACTTCAAATGTTGTTAAAATTATGTTTTATAGCCATTACCAACACTAAACGCCCTCTCAACAATTCATAAGTAACCGTAAACTCAATTTGTTTTTTAAAACAGAACCGTTTTTGGCACTCGCACGCCTGTGCATGTATAAATATGTGCACTCTTGTGTGTGGATATGTACATGCACACGCGTGTGAGTGCAAAAAATGACACTGTTTTTAAAAAAATAGGGTTTTCATTCATTTTGACCCCAAATTTTTATGTCAAACTTCAAAATATAATTTAGATGAAACATAATTTTAATCAAACATAAATAAAAGTCTTAATTAATAGAAACCAAAACAATAGTAGTCGGAGGTAGCGTGTTTGGAAAGGATTGAAAATTAAAAGAAGCAACACAAAATAATAAAACTACAACATTGCATTATGCATCCCCGGACAAATCATAGAACTGATCATCCCCATCGTGTAATGTTGGTGGTTGTGCTATTTTAATTTGGTGATACTTGTTGAGACGTTCGCCTAGTGGTATGGCCCAATTTGTAATTTCATCGGTAGTGCGGAACGCAAACCAGTTTGGGTATATATCCGGCAACGGTCCATCTAATACAATCTGCAAATTTCCATAATATGGAAGTATTAAATACCTAGCGGAATTAATGATAAAATGAAAATGAAGTAATAAAATGTACTAGTTTACTTACTTTCACAAAATAATTATCGTGTACGAAACAAATTCCAACTTCGACAATAGGACATGATCTTGGAGGCACACCACGCAAAGGAAGATACATGTATGATAGTTGGAGAGATACATGGTATACTATACATGGATATCGGGTGGCTATCACCAACCCGAAGTCGGGTAATGTTACGACCGCTCTCGTACATTTTGAAACAATCCAATCTCTGCAATGGGTTATCAACACGTTGTGCACCATCAAAAACCCTTTCACGTTGACTTCAAAGTCCATACATCAAATCCCTTCTCACTTCCTCCCATGAATCCGCATTGTCTTTAATCGTCAAAGCTACGTCCCTAAATCCACAATTACCGTCCGGAGCAACGTCTTCAACGCTAATTATGTAGTTATGCAAGTACTCGGGAAAACAACTCTCATAGGCGCTCAATCCTTTTCCTTTATTCGATTTTCTAGATCGAGTCGCTTTCTCCTTTTTCGGTGGGGCTTTAGATTTAGACTTGGTTTTGGGTACTAAAAATGCCTTAACCGCCGACGCGGCCGTGCTACCTAATGTGCCGGGAGTACTAGCGCCTAAACTATCACCGTATTCTCACTCGGATGGGTTCCACTTAGTTGACTTGTCGGAACCAGCTTTTTTTCTACCTTTCGTGACAACCGGTTCCTTAGGTTCCGAAACATGGATTCTACCGGGATCTAGGATTTGCATCATCCTATTTATTATGTGATCTTGCATTTGTAGACCGTAACCACGTATGATACCATCAATTAATGATAGCTTTCTTGTAAGCTCATCTTCGGTACCAACGTTTTCCCTAGGCTTGATCTCTAAAGTACTCCAATAAACATCACATTCACTCTTTTGAATTGACCTACCTTCTCTCGCGATTGTAGCACACTCACACGCACAAGGTAAATTTTGTGCTGTCCTAATTACACAACCACACTTTGCGGGAGTGAACCATAAATCCCTGGCCTTTTTAATAGTTTTCTCTAATATTTGAATGACCGTACATAAAAGTTTACCTTTGATGTCGCTGAAGATAGCTCCCCTAGATACTTGTCTAGGACGAAACAAACTTCGTTTGAATGTTTCAAAGATTGTAGAGTGTTGAATGCGAAGCAACGCATGAACTTTATCCCAAAATTTCTCAAACGTGCATAGGCTTGTGCCGATTGCCCGTTTTAGACTAGAGTGAGCACTCTCTGCCCTAAATCATAAACTTAAATTAGTTACAATTCTAACAATTAATTAAATAAATTAATGTATATGTATGATAATATAACTCACCGGTTGCTAGTGTGGTTGCCCAAATGTTTAATTTTGTTCGTGTAGATATTAAAGAATTTGTGTCCGTAAGGGTCTATCCATTGTTTCATCATATACTCGAGAACCTTGGGACAATATGCGTAGGCTTGGTGCAACTCATCGAGGTTTTTGTTATACTCTTTGATCGTCGCCGAATGTTGAACCGCGACATAAAATTCTAAGAACTCCTCACCCATGTCCGTTTTGGGCAAAACTTTCTTAGAGTATGAGCTAATGTTGTTATTTATATGCCAAGTGCATAACATATGACTTGCATCCGGAAATACCTCATTGATAGCGTTCATTAAAGCCAACTCCCTATCCGTAACGATAATATTTGGTAATGTGCACATGTTGTTCACCATCACTCTTCTTAGAATGCTCATTGCCCATGTGTAGTTCTCTTTTTTCTCCGAGCTCACAAAAACAAATGCTATACAAAAGGTCTTTTTCGTCGAAGTTTGGCCAACTATTTCTAGCAAATGCATTTTATACCTTGTAGTCTTGTACATGCTATCCATTATAAGCACTTGAGGAAAAGTGCGCAACAAATCGATCCTTGTGGGATGTGTGAAAAACAATTCAAGGATCTCGTTAGTTTCTTTTTTTGTGCGCTCCCAAACATAGTACTCGTGCTCCTTCAACTTACCGAACAAGTATTGCATTTGGGATTTGCCCGCTTTATCAACCAATTGGTGCTTGTGCCGCATGTTGTAGATGGTACGCATACTAGATACATTTTCCGGATCTTTTAACTTCAATCCACGGTATATATTTCTTGGCCGAGAACCGATTGTTGTGAGTTTACGAACATACTTCTCCTCTTCCGCTTTTAACCTCGCGGCCCGTGAATGACCATCCAAGTGCAAGAAGGATTGGTGGTTGTGTTTTCTATTTATAAGTATTAATTTCCAATAACCGGGTACTTCTAACACCGGATTGCCCCTAAGCATAAACGGACATCCGCATTTTTTGGATGAACAATCTCGTCGCTTCTTCACAATCCCCGGTTTCGGTCTTGGCTTGTAAACACTGTACCTCTCACACTTGAAATATAGCCGCGGAGTTTTACCGTTTTTACTATCATCGTCATCTTTATCAACCACAACAATGAATCCTATACTCTTGTTTTCCTTATCAACCCATTCGATCAATTCCGCCTTGGTGTAGAAATTATCCGTGGTAAAAATTTGGTTATAATTGGCCATGTTACATGGTGCTTGCGTCGGTTCCTACACAAACAAAAATCATTTCACTAACACAAAATCACAATTCTTTCATGTAACCAACAACAAAAATAACTCCATCGATTGTAAACATGTATTCACACTTCAAATAATGAAGACAAACGCAATATTCAACAAAAAACGGGCATATAAAACCGAGACATGTCAAATCTTCGCATGATCATGCAGAGATTTTGGTAAATCTTTGCACAATCATGCGAAGATTGTGCACAATCTTGGAATGATTGTGCATCTTCCACGCGTGTTCTTGCGTGGAAGTGTACATTTCAAAGCACGATTTCGTGCGAATATTTATTCTGTGCAGAAAAAATTAAAAATTTACCTCAAGGAAACTCTCCATATGGCCAGTAAACAGCTCCTCCTCCTCCGAAAGGAAATCATCAACGTTGCAGCTCCAATTGTCGTTATAGTCACTTAAATCCATTCTTGGAGTAGTTGAGTTTTAACTTTTAATAATTAAGGTTTATTAAATGTTTGGGTGGGAGTTTGGGATTGTTATATTCTGTGTTTTTTTTAAAATTTTGGAGAGATAAATGGTAGGAAAAGAGAGGAGGAGAAGAAGAAAATGGGTGGTTGGAAAAATTGATGATTTTTATATATGAAGTCATTTTGGTAATTTCAAGTTCACACAAAAAATCCAAAATAGAGATCTCACTATAATAATAAAGGGTCTCGTTTTAGACGTGGCCAACATATTTCATTTTCAAGAAAAAGTTCAATCATTTATTAGCCAATTATTACTACATTTATTCATTTTGCCCCTTTCTCTTTACAAAATACTCTTTCTCTTTACAAAATACTCGCTATCTGGAAAATTGAAATTTCTTAAACAACCATCTGAAGTAATCTAAAAATATCTGAATTCATTAATAATAACCCTTACAAATGGTATAATACCTGAAAGAAAAAATGACAATAAAATAATAATTGAATACACGAAATATTAAAATAAAAAAACATTTGCCGACTTGATTATATATATAAATAATTGCAGGTCACCAAATAATTCAACTTGATATTGATATTTGTATTATTTCTTTTATAAGTAGTTTCAGATCATCCACGCGGCCTCTTGATATGCAACACACATCCACGATACAGCAGAATTATAACGGCCAACTATAAATAATACTCAAAACAAAATAAATAATCCCTTATCCAATTTATCCTGTCGGATCGCCGTTAGATTGTCCTCGTATCAACGAAATCATCGGTCAGTATTTATCTACCCACAATAATCTCCATCATTTTTCTCTATCCATTAAAATCATATACTCCATAATTTTCTGACACGTTTGTGGTACCGACGTTATCATCGGTTCCTTATCCAGTTCTATAAGTACAGTATTATTTTTTTGAGATATTTTGACTCTTACCCATTCCTCTAAATTGTGAATATCTTTTTTTATTAAAAATATATTTTCATAATCTATTTTATCAAAATATAATGCTAGAGATTATTAAAATCTCTTATCGGTTAAACATAAAAAAAAGTTACTTGTATATATAAACAATATATTTCAATTAGTGTCGATTTTATTAGCTGTTTTTATTTATATACGGACATAATACTAATCTCCATAACATAAAAATACTATTTTCGGTAGTCGAGTTGGTTGAGTATGGTTGTGAATGATGTTTACCACGATCAATTTTTTTCGAAAAAAAAAAAAGAATTTACAAAAAATTTACAAAAACTCCAAAACATTATATATTATTTATAAAACAAATATATTTCACACAATCCAAAATAACCATTTAACATAATAAATAAATAAATAAACATTTCACAGAACTGATAAAAAAAACCGTATTTTAAGCGGTTTTCAAGCAAATGGATAAAATCCACTATGTCCTGTCCTGTTAACATTATTTCTCTATCCAACTTTTTAAAAACAATTCAGTGCCGTTAGATCCGATCCAACGATCCATCAATAACCCACGTAAGAGTTGGACAAGTTTCTTCAACTTTGTTAAAATACATTAAATGAGGTTCCTTTACAAACGAAGAACGCAATCCAAATTCTTTATCAACGTTCAACACCCAAACCAGTCTCAGATTACATACTTTTAATCCAAAATTTTAAAAATTTCGCGAAAATATGACGGAGGTAATTGGCAAAATCAATCTTGTTCCATCGATTTGTAAATATCGTCAGAATCGAAACTCGAAAGGTTTTGGGAGGTTTCAATCTCTGAAACTTAAATCGTCGTTTTTAAGGAGCGATTTCAATGGTAGAGGTTTAGTTGTAGGAGATAATAAACTCGTCAACAAGAGGAGAGATTTTCAAGTCTCCGTTAAAGCGCAGGTTGGTTTTTCTACTTCTTCTCGATTTCATAGCTAATCGATGGTTTTAGATTTAGATTTAGATTTATAGTTGTTAAAGATTAGATTTTGGTTATGGGTTTTATCATGATTTGATTAGAAATGGAGTGGATAAAGGTAAAACGAAGATTAAGAAGATCTAAGGCAGTGTTTGGTTGATGATAAAGATGTTTATTAGCATATTGAACTGATGTTGGACGTGTAACAGGGTGGACTTATAGGTAACGCTAGAAAATGGTGGGAGAAAGGGCTTCAACCAAACATGAGAGAAGTGGAATCAGCACAAGACCTTGCTGATTCTCTTCTTAATGCCGGAGACAAGCTTGTAGTTCTTGATTTCTTCTCTCCTGGTTGTGGTGGCTGCAAAGCTCTTCATCCCAAGGTATTGCAACTTTTGAATTCGAATTTGAATTTGAATTTGGTGTTTTTTGAGTTGGATATTGATGGTGGTCTTTGTTATGTTTTGGTAGATATGTCAATTAGCAGAAATTCATCCGGATGTGGAGTTTCTTGCGATTAATTATGAAGAGCACAAGTCCATGTGCTATAGCCTTGGTGTTCATGTGCTTCCCTTTTTCCGATTTTATCGAGGAGCTCTTGGTCGTGTATGCAGCTTTAGCTGTACCAATGCTACGGTCAGTCAGTCTTCTTCATAATCTTTCGCTGATACTCTTTGTGTTTGGAATGTTCAATGTTGTAGCTATTATAGTTGCTTATAGTTTGTATGAGATTTGAATGTTTTAGAGCCAAATAGATTTCGTTTGTAGAGTGTGGAGTTCTTTGCTTTAGAATCTATTATGTTATCATAATTTACTGTCTAGCTTAGAGTTTGCGAACATTCTCTGGTCCTCAATGCATGTTTGAGATGCCAAATACGAAATTTTTGGAACCTTTTCGGTTCACAAATAAAAAAGAAAAGAACTTTGTTAAATATTTATGTTTCCACAACAAAAACTTCAAAAATACTGCCCATGAAACCAGATTTCGGAACTCAGCCGAACATAGATTCAAAATCGTTTTTGTTTTTAACTTTTGACAAGTATTAGTTCGAATATTTTGTTATGTTTGTACTATATCTACTGAATCTAAATAATATTCTGATGATTTTTCAGATTAAGAAATTCAAAGATGCTTTGGCCAAACACACACCTGACAGAGTCAGTCTTGAGCCCACTAAGGGTCTCGAAGAAAAGGAGCTGATTGCATTATCCGAAAACAGGGATCTAAACTTTACCTACACACCAAAACCAAACCAACCAGACGTTGTTGAGCCGCAGCACGAAGCGCCTCTAAAGGAAGCAACCCGATTTAGCTCTAATCCAAGGACCTTCGACCCCGTCCCAAAAGAAACGTCGGAGAAGGTTTTAGTCAATTTGGAGAGATGACGTGGTTAGTTATTTTTTAGCCACTTATCTCTCCTTTCTTGCAATCATGTGTACAGTTTTAGTTTCCGTTTAGTAGAAAACAGTGTGATCGTGGTTTTTCGTTAATATGTAAGATTGGAGGAGTGTGGATGTGGAATTGCAGGCTTATGGATTTGTTTTTTTGTTACCTTAGCCTGCTTTGTCTTTTGGGAAGAGCAGCTAGCGGTTTGTTTCATTGGGTTGTTGCTCTTTCTTTTGTCTTCTACTTATAAGGAGGAAGTCCTTATCTTTGTTCAAAAGATTCAAATCTTATGGACTCAGTGTTCTTCTTACTCTTTGTGTATTAGATATAAGATCATGTTTTCTTACTCTTTTTTGGTTTTGGTTTTTGGTTTTGAGTTCATGTAGTAGTCCTACGATAGGGCAGTGACAATTTGAATTCGAATTCAAATACGGTTTAGCCATATCTGTGTCTTGTCTGTTTGGATGCAAAACATTTTTAGATTGATATGTATACTTTATCTGTTTGGATGCCAAGAAAAAATGGGTTTGAGAGAAAAAGTATGCAGAAAGCAACGAAAGCAATTAAAGTGCTGTTTGGTCCCCGCTTTCAATATGGCCTTTCTTGCTATAAAAAGCACTTGTGTTGTGGTTATCATATTAATTTGCCCAAAAAGTTCTTTTACTTTTGATTTTCGGACCCATGTGTACTTTTTGCTTTACATTTACATTTGCAATTTTTGATACTTTTTATTGGATTTGCCTATTTAAATATCTGCTTGATAACAAAAATTATAAAGTCTTTAATATTTTTAGAATTTTTTTAATTTGTTAGAGCATGTACAGTGATGTGGTATATGTTAACTAGTGATACGTAGGATAAAAAAATATAATTTATCTATTTTTTAGCTAACTAATTTGAACGGGCTTTAGTCGTATATATCAAAACATATTAATTAACGAATAAAATAATAAAAAAGAGAGAGTGGAGGAGAGAAAAAAGGAAAAATAAACGCTAAAATACAAAAATTACTTCCACGACATCTAACTTCAATCTTAACACATTTTTTTAGTGTTTTAACTAAAAATCAAATTAACGCATGATTTAACACTTCCGATGTACATACTCTTAGGTCTTTATTATTTTGTGTTTTTAACCGTAACATATTTTATTTTATCTTGTAGGGAATTTTGGATATACTTAACTTAAAAATAAAATACCTACAATTTTCTCCTAATCTTTTTCTTATACACAAAATTTGTTTTAAAAAATAAAGATATTAAAAAGCTCTCAAACCTTTAAAAAATTCTTCAAATCCTATAAAATGATTTTCGAATAGATAGATAGTGAAAAGAACTACTTTGGTTAGAGTATGAAACTCTAAATAAGATTGTTTTTCTAACCAATTCGTTAAAAAAAATTATTTTTGAAATTCTTCCCAGTTTAGAAAGAACTGAAATCGTGCAGCCATGTCGGTTGAGACCCTCTATCCCGACGGAGCTATTATTGTAGTCCTTTTAGATCTAGATTTAATCTCCGCTGGTTGGGTGTAGTGAAAACCACCGGTTGAGTCGAGTGAAATCCGATGGGGGATGGTTCAACCAGCGTCTCTTAGGACCCTCCCTGTCGGTTCTAGAAACGTATAACTTTAGGAATTTTCGTGAATTTTTTGGAACTGTTCTCCCGTGGAGGATATATTTTCAACCGCCCGTCGGGAGGAAACTTCTCCAGTGGTTGAGAATATTTCACCCACCGGTATGTGGCTTGTTTACCAGTGGGGTTGTTAAAAACCAATATTTTTTACATAATTTTCACTTGGTGAATGTAGGAGGAGGATGAGCTAATTGATTCTTGCATGGTAAAAAAGGAAGTTAAAGAGGACCCTTGCTCTGTCGATTATAGTCATTTATCAACACAGAATCACATTGCGCACAATAAGAGTCGATCGATTGGATTAAGCAAACCGCGACAGACAAGGGTTTGTAGTTATATTACAACGTCGCGACAATGCCAATAGTAGAAAAAACTCCGAGAATCATTTTTGTGTGCGAGAGATCCAGAAATTACACAAATTTGGTAGATCCGAATGATCTTAAGAGGAAGTCTACCGGGACCAACAAATATGGATGTCATTTTTCAGCCTTAAAAGAAATAAGGTTGATGATGATTTATGGGCGTTAAAGGTCGTATGCGAAGTTCACAATCATGATACTACAAATTTCAGAGAAGGTCATTCGTACTTCAAACAATTTTCCAAAGAAAAGTTGGATTTTGTAGTTAGTTCTACAAAAATAGGATCCCATCCTCGTGATATTCTTGGGGGAGTGAAAAAAATAAACCCTAAGAATTCGTTGTACATGCGCACCGTGTGCAATGCTCAAGCAAAACAACAGAAGATCGAGAAAGGCGGTCGGTCGCAATTCCAATACTTGTTGGGTGAACTAAAGAGGTTAAACTATTACGAATGACATAGATCGTGCGAAGACGGAAGCAATATCATAGGTGAGCTTTCTTCGCACATCTGGTGATTTGTTACGAAGATTTTCAAATGTCATTATAATGGGTAACACATACAAGGTAATAAAATACGAGATGCCGTTGTATGAGGTTGTTGGAGCCAATTCTACTGGGGAAACTTTCTACATCAGATTTACGTTTATGTCCGGAGAAAAATACGAGAGCTACAAATGGGTGTTCAAATGCTTAAATTCATTGATGGTCACTCACTCCATCGAACCACACTCCATTTTTTTTACGGATAGAGACTTAGTGTTGGTAAAGGCGGTGGAGGAAGTGTTCCCCAATGCAACCCACATTTTGTGTCGATGGCACATTAACATGAACATCCTAGGCAAAAAAGAAAAAAAATCATCGAGGACAAGAAAGTGACCAACGAATTTTTGAAAGTGTGGGTCAAATGATGTTGGCAGAAACGAAGTTATCCTTCAACAACTATCAGTCAGAATTGCACTGTGGCTTCAAAGAATATCTGAAAGCATTTGAATACACCAAAAGTTGGTTAGGACCATACAGTGATAAGTTTATCACGTGGAGAACTAACAAGTCGTTGCATATGGGTAACAAAACCACAAACCGCGTGGAGAGTGCTCATTCCAGTCTCAAGCGTTTTTTTAGTACGAGCAAAGGTAACTTTGAGTCCTTTTTGTTTAAGGTGCATACTTTGATCGAATTGCAATATGAGGACATCAATGGGCCATTTGGAAATAGCCGCTTGTTAGCTCTACATAAATTTGCTAACATTGTGTATGAGAAGCTAATAAACAACGTCTCTCACTATGTGTTGAAACTTTTTTCTAAAGAATTAGAATGTGCTCGCAACATGACAATCGCGGATGGCATGTCTTGCAGTTGTGCAATACGAACTACACACAAGGTATACCTTCCACGCATGATATTTACGAATTTGTTGCCAATGGCTTAGAGGTTCCTCAAGCTCTCCGGATCGGTGAGACGTACTTAGTTATGCACGAGTAGCTTGGGTACATCATCTTCTTCCTCCTCCTCCTCGTCCGAGGAGTCCCTAAGGGTACATTTCTCTCGTGAAGGTGATCGCTCTAAATTATGCTCCCTGACGCAACTAATTTTTTTCCGACGTACAGATCACTCAGAATGCTTAGAAGGCTCTCCCAGCTTGGCCCGATCTCCCTCCGGTTCCACGGCTCGGGGGACACTACCGCTACCACTACTGGTGTGACAAAAAAATTTTGACGTTGGTGGGACTTCTTCTCGTTTACGCCATCTTTCTTTATGGTATTTTTCCTTCTTCGACAACGATATTTGTTTCCTGTGACAATAAAAAACTATTCGAATTTACTAGAAGTGGAAAAAATTAGGTCTCCGCCGGGTGAATCTGGCAGCCCCGCATGGAAACATGTAAAACCTACAAAAACAATACTTTCCCCCGTTGGGGCTGTCCAGGCTCACCCGATGGGGTAGAAAAACAACGAGAAAAAACAATAAGCCTCTCCGCCGGTTAAAAATCTCTCACCCGGTGGGGACTAAGAACAAACTGGAAAAAATAAACGTCCCCGCCGGTTGACAATTTATCACCCGGTGGAGACCAAGAACACATGCGAGAAAAATCCTAAAAACTTCGACAAATCCAACCTAAAAACTCTATTATAACACAAATCCAAGCATCTAACATAAACATATCACTTAAAACACTTAAATAAACATAGATTTACCTATTATAACACCCTAAATAGCTTAAATCTACTAAAACCATTAAAACCTAAATAGAACAAAAAACTAAGAAAATAAGAAACTTACTCTTTTCTCTTATCCATTTAATGTTGTTGAGTGGATTGGATTACTCCAATGTTGATGAAGAACAAATTTTGGTAAGCTGAAATGAGAGTTTTGTCGTTTTGGTAGTTTGGTGATTCTAGGTTTTGTGAGGGAGATGGAAGGGAAGATGAGATGTTTGATTTTGGGGCTGTTTAGTTTTGTGGATGGTTAGAATATTAGGTTAGAAATTATTAAATTAAGAAGGGGTATTTTGGGTAAAATTTGGGCTACTTATAAATACGAGGGGGGCTAATTATCGTTTTGGTACCTAATTTAGCCAAAGCCTTAAATATATTGGAGGGTAATAAGATTAAGGTTCATGCTAAATTGTCGATAATTAAGATAAGTTATACAAAGTTGATTAAGTTGTCCTATTTTTAAAATCTTATTTCCTCATACTTCATCTTCTTTCTCGACCGAGATATCAAAAAAAAAATCAAAACTCTTAATTTTTTTGTATTTTTTATAAAATAAATCTGTCATCTTCTTCAATCAAGAACAATTATGTGCAAAGAGAAAAAGTAAGTATTCTTCCCCTATTTCTATTTATTTCGTTTCTAAGCTTTGAGTATATTGTTTGTTAAATTATAGATTGAAATCATTTAGGTTGTGAAATTAGTTATATATAGGGTTAAAATTGAGTTTGGAATGAAGTATTGGTTTGGTTGTGTTTGATTTATGTTATAATCATGTATTTTGTTAGATTTTGAATGGTTTGCGACTGTTCTTTATCGCCCTGGTGCATAGCTTGCACCCCACTAGCGTCAAGCCTTGGCGATGTTGCGAGGACTAAATTATATTGTTTGAAGAGGTTTTACCCCACCAGCTTCAAACACTAGAGCTTGCGGTGACAAAGCTAATATTTTTGCCAATATGGAACACTAGAGTTGGCGGTGATTGAGTCAATTTTTTTTTCCAATTAACTTTGTTGTCGTCAACACCAATTCTTAACACTAGTATGTACAAACATGTTTAAAAAAAATAATTTAGTCCCCACCAGCGCTAACACTTGACGTTGGTGGTGTGCAAACACTATTTTTCTATTTTTTACCTAACATTTTTTTTTGTTGCATGTAGCAGAATACTAGGTCTGGTAAAATATCTAAAGGTCGGAGGGAGAATGTTAGGAAAGATAAAAAATAACATACTTCAGAACAGGGTCGTACTTCTCAACCCGATACTGGTTCTCATGCAGCTGAAGCAAGCCGCACTGAGTGATCTGAAGATATGGAATGGTCCATACGACGTTGCAGGTTAGAAACCATAAGAGAACGAGGTACGGATAAAGGTGGTGGTGAACCTAATATTCGTGATGAATCACTGAATGAAGATTTAGGTTCCAAGGCAGCGAGCCTCAAGTTCGTCCCGAAAGACTTAGCACCGATCCCGACCGTCTCAAGAATTTATTCTTATCACAAAACAATATTATATTGTTTTGGGAGCACGAGTTGCATAACACATACATCGAGAATATAAGTTAGATCATTTATTTATAAATTTTTTTATTGATAGTAATATTATAACAATCTATTTGGTTTGATTTATTTTTCATTTTTGCAATCTCTGCCTGGTATTAGCGTTCATGTAAGTACGAACTCTTAGCCTAATATGAGCTAAGAAGTACGGAGGCTGTGAAGAATATCGTTGAAGCTAATCCACTCTGACCTAACATTAGTCGTTTGATTAAGTTCAACTCAAACCCGTAACTGTATGAAGTTTCATCGAACTGTGGCATTAAGAGACCAACATTTTTTAGTTCTCATTTGGTGATATGAGTATCACCTCAGATAACGTGTTCAGCATTATCGGCCTACCAGTGGTGGGGAGAATAGTCAAACCCGAGTGCAGCACCACTTATGGTGAAGTTTATGTCCATAGGTTGTTGGGGGTTACGACTTATGAGATTCAAGAGGAAATAGAGAAACATGACGGGCTCAGGTTAAGTCTTAAATGGATTATGGAACATTTTATGGAAGAGGCATATTGGGATTCAAATCTCATGTGTACCGGTGATATGACCATACATGCTGCATATACGTACATCATGTGTATGTTCGGTTGCACCTTTTTCACCAACACAAGCCAGAAGTATGCACATGCAGATTTTCTCACCTTTTGAACTATATAGATCAATTTGGTGAGATCATGTGTGGCACTTGCACATTGGCATGACTATATAGAGTTATGGGATGAGTTTCGA
The DNA here is from genome assembly GCA_036936605.1 of Limnanthes douglasii subsp. nivea. Taxonomy (NCBI): domain Eukaryota; kingdom Viridiplantae; phylum Streptophyta; class Magnoliopsida; order Brassicales; family Limnanthaceae; genus Limnanthes; species Limnanthes douglasii. The sequence continues at coordinate 338,978,691 of JAUPFV010000002.1, forward strand.
AGTCGTCGCTCAAGAGTCTTACCGGTTTTGTCGGATTGTTAAATTGTTGGATCTACGACAATTTCCCTTGTTTTCGGCCTTAGTTTAACGACGAATATACCTTATCAAATCCCAATCTTATTAGATGGTTGCCAAAAAATCTCAAGAATATAAATGTTCAACCGAAAACCTACTATCGCGATGTCATTGCTGGTTCAATGATAAAGATGTATGTATTGTTTTGTATGTATTATTAATTTTCTTATTTTATTATATGTTTGTTTGTAGGTGATATTCTAGTCATATGCGAATATGAGAGAGTGATGTATAGATTTGTATATTGACTTATATTATAATCATATATTCGTATTTTGACTATGACTTAAATGTATATGTCGGATCAAGTGATGCTGCAGTTTGGTTGGATCAAAGAGAAACCACTAGATCCTATTGCACTTCGAGTTGTTATTAAGAATTAAAAACATTATTTTTATTATGTTAACGCTCAATATAGGGATGATTGAAGGTCATATTTTTATGTCGTTGACAAGTTCACGCGACCACTAACGGGAAACCGCAGGACACCGATGCGTCAGTAAGAAGCATATGTCGTGAAATACATGTAATTTTTATAATACTCTTCATATTCTTGACGATCGTGCAGTGATAGACGCAGTTCATACAATAAATCATATCTGACCTCTTGACGACAGTATGGAAGAGACAATCAATTTCACGAAGTGAGTCATGCAAGTGGCAAATTTATGGCTCATTGTCAGTTTAGATATCATGATTTTATATTTATTCATTTAGCCACCACTATTCCTTGTCCTTATTATGTATGTTGGTTTTTCATAACTTGATTTTGTTATGTTATTAGTTGTTTTTTATATATTGTATATCATACGATTGATTGTTTTTTGTTAGAAATGTATGTTGTATAAGGTAACATTGGATATATTTTTAGAAATGTATATTGTATTGGAAATTTTGAATCTGTTGTTATGTATTGGTTGTTTTGTATTTTGTTATCGACTAATTACTTATAAAGGGTTATTTAAAATTAAAGCTTTATTTTTCATTTTTTCTTACGCACAAAGGTTGTGGACGCCACTCACACAGTCATTGGATTATCCACGCTGTCGGTGTGGAAATTCCACACTTACGATGTCCACACCGACAACGTAGTTTCTCACTACAGTGTAAAAATTATGCACTGCCGATGGGATGCATAGTTATTCTTACCTGATAATAAACTTTTTTCTCTGCGTACACCGATGGTGGAAACAACTAATATCGTCGGTGAATTATCTACGCTACCAGTGTGGAAGTTACACACCAACAGTGTGATATCTTTGGTGAATTGATAATTTTGAGGCTCACCGAGACATCCAATTTGAGTATCAATTTCGTCCAGAGTTGATACTCGAGTGACAAATAAGGTCTATTTGAATTTGTCCAAAAGAGCTACATAGTTGTGATATCTTTGAAGACACATCTCCTCGATAAAAGCTACTGCTTCACAGTTCTTCTTCAACAAAACTATGTAGTGATGCAATCTTTCTTCAAAAGAACCTCTATTATCTGTAAATTACCTCCATTCGCATGAATTTTATCTTCTTCCATGTCGATCTCTTTCTCAACACTAGTTCTCTTTTGTCTATCAATAGTTGATAAAAAACTTGGTTTTGAAATCTCTAACTTTTCTGGCATTGCTAATTCTCTTACAATAGTGATCTTCTCCTCAATCACATCATAGTCATCACAGACTGGTTTTTTAAATACCAGCCCAGATGCATCTTCAAAGATATCATTATCATAGACTGGCTTGTTAAACACGAGCTAAGATACAACTTTAGCGTCAAAACTAAGATAAGTAATTGGCGCAGTATGATCATGAAACTCATTACCTGGTATCGTTGGGTTTGAAGATACTTCTTTAGATGACACCAATGTAATCTTACGACCATCCATCATAACCCTGTATTAGTTTGTTCTATCATCATAAGTACAATTTCTCTTAAATCGTCATGGACGTCCTAAAACTAGATGGCAAACGTCCATAGTAACTACGTCACACCATGTTGTATCTTTATAACCACCAATAAAACTTGCAATTAAAAAATGTTCAGAAATTGTTACCTCAGTGTACCATGTTGGTCCCTACAGTATGTACGGGTTTGGAAGAGCTTCAATCTTCAATACCAGTTTCTAAACAACCTCTTTTGAAATCAGATTCTCATAACTATTCGAATCGATTATGAACTTGCAAATTCTTCCTCCAATTGTGCATGTAGACTGTAAAATATTATTCTTTATTCTAGTCTGTATCACTGTAGCAGGAATTGATGGCGCTCTGATACCAAACTGATATAGTGGAATTAAAAAAAGGATAAACGGATAAACAAAACCATATGGTTTCTTGAACACAATGGTTCTTTTAGACTCAAAGTTTAAAATTTTATTCAATAAAAAGGAATATTGTCTTAACATTAGGCTATTATATGCTTTATATATGAAATATCTAAAAACCCTAATCAAGTATTCGAAAAATAAAATAAATATATTAAAATAAAATTCAAATCAAATCAGAATGCAATGAGATTTGATTTACTAATTAAATATTTTCCTAAAATAAAATAAAATATGTAAAACAGTAAACTAGGATTTTTAGACCCTAAACAATAGAGTTTGAGGTATCGTGACAAAAACTATTACACTTAAGATAATTATGGGTTTCTCGAGACGTCAAATTTGAGTACCAATTTTCTCAGTTCTGAAACCTAAGTGACAAATAAGGTCCATTTGCGTTTGTCTAAAACAGCTACATAGTTGTGGGTCGGCTGGCCTACATCCGATGTCCAATTGTTGATACCATATTATTTAGTTTTCCCTATGTACACCGATGGTGGTAACCACTCACATTGCTGGTGGATTATCTACGCTGCTAGTGCGGAAATTCCACAACGGTAGCAAAATATCCCATCGGCGTTGTAACAATTCGGCATAGCTGGTGTGATGCATAGTTGTTGAAACTACATTACTTAGTTTTTTCATGCGTATCACGGTGGTGGTAGCCACTCATACCCTCGATGGATTATCCACACTTATGGTATGGAAATTCCATACCGAAAGCAAAGTTTTCCACCGAAAATGTAAAGATTTCACACCATCGGTGTGAAAATTCCACACCGCCAAATTGATACTTAGTTATTTTAAACCATATTACTTAGTTTTTTTCCTATGTACACTGGCAGCGGTAGCCAAGAATACCGCTGGTAGATTTGGCATACATAATGACAAAAACCCAATCCAAAAGAGCTTGTTTATATTGGTATATGATATAAAAAAAATCGTACAAACTAATATAATAATCCCATTTCACCGAGTTAAATCAATACAATATTGAAATAGTTGTATAAAGAGAAAAGTCGTAAAGGTTGCATATAAATATATGAATTTAAGTCAAGTTATAGGTTTAGTAGATTGAGAAAGACCACAAAAATTTCATAAAGATCGGACAGTAAAATCCCAAAAATGTAAGCAAAAAAACATATATTTAAAATAAAAAATAGTCGTAAGTTATAACAAATAAACCATTAACGGTTATAGAAATAGAAAAAAATATGCACATTACACAAAACAGTTCAAAATTAGACATTTTTTTCTAGCTAGATAAAATTTATTCTTTAGAATGTGAAATTTGGTCACCACCACCATTAACATTTCCTTTATTGGATAAAAATTTCTAGCAATGGTCTCAATTGTATTTATGAAAAGTTCTAGGTCAAGATGGTCTTCATCGGAGGCATAACAAAAAAAATCCAAATTATTTACTCAATCGAAGACTAACGTCATTCTGCCTAACCGTTTCCAAGTCACTGTTTGCTTTTCGATTTTTGACTTCTACACTTTGTTGCCAAACTAAAACGCGCAAAAGGTTCATAATTCAAACTAGACACGTATATAAAAGTAAGTTATCAATAAGCTCAAAAGAATTAAAATTTCTCTAAAAAAACACAATACATAATTTGATAAACTAACTAACAAAGAAAAAATCATAAATAATAGCGATTGAGAACAATATGCTTACATTAAACGCTATATATGCATGACATTTCAACTGATCAGATATCAAGTGATCCAAAAATGACGAAACTTATTAAAACAAGTTGAGATAATAAATAATTAATGATTTTGGATATAGTTCATCAATAACACTAACAAACCATTTATGAGAGAAGGAACAAGACACAATAGCCAATTGATGAGAGCTGGCATTTGCATAGTTATTCTTTTAGCTCGTGAAACCCGAATATAAAAAGTAGTCGGTTGTGAAATTTTTTGTTTGGAACAACCGAATTAGAACGAACTTCAATAATTTTAGACTTTTCGGCTATAAGCTATCCCTCAATCATTTAGAATCGTTGATTGTTTAAAATCTCTATTTGGGTTCAACCCCTCTTACTTTTCCCATTTTAATAAATATTGGCACATTTGCTCTAGATATCTCCAATATTGAACAATAAAAGTTTACGAGATATATAATATCTTTATATGGCCACAAGAATCTTCATACGTTTGCCATCGTATATACAAAATCGAGCCTCAATAACTTAAGTGGACCTTTTAATGATTATATTTCCCCATATGGGTGTCGTAATTTCTCTACTCTTAGTAAGTATAACTCTTTTTATTTTTCATATAAAAACAAGTTAAGTTCTCTCGCGTACATTAGTAGTTAAAGTAATGCTCACAAATCTTAACAATAACTTAAGATAAATTATTCAATTGAACGTCGACCAATGAACATATGATATAATAAATCTTCCTTAAATTAACTTGATTTACACCAAACAAAATAAAACCATACGACATATAATCTTGTATAACATAAAAATAAAAAACGACATAAAATGTATAATATTTGTGTTTCTACTCATTATTTACTTGGAATTGCACATATATCATAAGAAACCCATAATTATCACTCACATGAACGAAGCTATGTTTTCAATGGTTATTAAAGTCAATAAGATTATATAACACTCGATGGCTAAAAAATAATGTGAAATAATATAAATATGATTGTTTAATCCTAAAAAAGTTACAATGAGATGAAATATGAGGAATAAAAGTATGAACATTTAAAGTAACTAAGATCGCAATCAAACTGATAAACACGCTAATAGTTTTGGTAGAGTCGTGTGAGACAAATACAAACATAGTGAACAAATTTCAAGAAATTTTGGATATAAATAAAACTAACCTTCCTCCAATTCACAATGCTACAAAAAAAACTCAATTTGTTTCCACATTCATCATAAGATATCCAACCGGGGGTAAACATATAATTATATTTAAGAGAATGATACAGTTGTTTTGATAAAAATATATATAATTTAAACCCGCGAATAGCTCTTAATAAAAAAAAATCAAGGTGTGATTAGAGTTATCTTGCGAGTTATTTACATATTTGGCGTGTGAACAACTTTAGAATCTGAAAGCATGCCAACATCAATAATAAAAAGGTAAAGGTTTTCGATAGCAACAATATGAAAAATGTTAACATAATCACTACCACATTATTCTCGATCTCCAAAATTCCAATCGAAGGTATAAAGCTGGTTCAAATCATAAAAACCGATGATCTATCAAAAGAGGACAATCAAATTTTGTATATTTAAAAGATTTTTTAATATGGTCTGAGTTTTTTGCAAATCACCAAATTGGCCAAATGCGTGAATTCTTTACAAATCAGTATCACTGAAAGATCATTTTTAAACCAAATAAACTCTAAGGTCTATATTATTACATTTTCACACATATTTATTTTTAAAAAAAAACAAAACAAACAAAAAGTAAAGAAAAATACTTGCAAAACAGATTGGTTAGCGATAAAACTCGAGGTTTAAGATCTTGAAACATAAATAAAATTAAAATAAGAAAAAATAAATGAAAAATGCCAAATTTAATGTGAAGATGCAAGAATAAACAAAACATGCTGAACAAGGAAGAAAGTATTAAGAACAAGCAAAAAAAGAAGAAGATAAAAATAGAATATAATACGAGGAAAAATATAATAACAGAAAACCCCTTATATAGAACAACTAAACGAATTTTAGCCGTCGGTGAAAATAGAATGATCAAAGACCAATGAGTTTGCGTGACACATCAACACAAAAAATACGAAACGATGTGATAACAATATTTCTATTTTAATTTTTTTTCCAATCATTCTCGTTGAGCATAAACAACATAATCGACGAACCATAAACCTGCATGTCTCATCAACGGTGATGCACTACATGAACCACCACGTGTAAAAAATGAGCTAATACAACACAATGTTAGAGCAATGCATTCAATATTAACATAACTTTTCTTCATCAATCGTTTTCTAATCTTTGAGCAAACCCTGGGCATTATATTGGATGATGAAGAGAGCCACGACAAAGACATATATATCCCATAAATGAGTCTTGAACAACGAGACCCGCTAATACATATTAACGGTTCATCTAAACAAAATCTCATACTAAATGAGATATGCACTAATCTTGGATCTCGTCGAACGAAGCACTTTAACACTTCCGGCAGACCCCTTTAAAATGTGTTCCAAAAATGGATCTCGTACAACAAAACCCACATACACTTATGGTAAAACCATATGAATATAACAAACATCTATGCATATTAAAATATTTTCTAATCTCATATTTGTTAATGATAAAATTTTATATAATTTTATGAAAAAAAGATATGAAACTTTGACAAAACTGTATAATTTTTTAGTGATGAATAAACGTCATACATTATGTTTTATTACGCATACTATATTATAAATAGAATGTTTTACCCACTTTACAAAATTAAAATAATATCAACGAATAAAAATAAACTTATTTTAATATATCCATTTTATATTAAGTTTGTTATTTATCTTTTTACCTTACACGACCAAAACACATACATATAAATTAACTGTATACGTATAAGTTAACTACAACTTAACACAAAGAGTTTGTTTAATAGAAATATCTGCTTATGATGATTTTCAAACTAACAATTATCTAGACTCTTCTATACTTGAGCAGCCTGGCCGACCACCTTCAGCTACTACTACCCCGCTTGGGCTAACAACTGTAGTTAGGCTAGCCTAGACATAAAAACAAAGGCATAGACAGCGGCGGAGCCACCAACTGGCAAGAAGGGACTGCCGGCCCCTACTTACATCCTCATCTCACCACAATTTGAAGAAAACAGAAGGTATGTTTTCATTTGTTTTAATGTAAAAAAAATCATTTGTGTAAATCTCCATTAAATGCAATCCTTTTTAATTCTCATCTATGGCTATAACCAATAAATAAATAAATATTAAATCGCCATATACTAAAAAAATTAATCCACTCCACTATCGGTGTCTATCGACGGTTGCTATAATCTAGCATTTTAATTTTTGATTTTAATATCTCTATCAATCATTTATTCGATGGTTTAATAAAGAAAAATAATAAACTCGATAACAATTTGGACTAATTTTGCATTTTTGCAATATTGTATGTTTGTTTATTTTTTTTTATTTTTTTACTTTTTAAATAATATCGATAATAAAAATGATAAATTCTACGAACTATTGTATCAGATAATAAAAATTACTACCCAAAAATATGAGAATGATATTTTTATGTACATCAAATTACAGTATTTTATTTGTAATTTACCGTTTTATTAAAAAAGATAGAATTCAATAAAATCGATAGACTTCTAAACTAACGAAAACGTTATAAATATTTAAGTATTTTTTTAGAAAAATGTTGATATATTTCAAATAATAATTAGTCACGTGGATCTTCACTTAATAGCATCACTTTCACGCTATAAATTTTTAGACTACACTTTTCGATATTTTGATTTTGTGATTTCGAGATTCACAATTTTTTTGCTTCCAATGTTTTGAATAGTAAGCTGACCAAGAACTCTTGTTTTAAGGATTCGATTTCTCAGTTCACTGATATGTGGAACGATCGGATTCAAACCGAAAAAGTTGATGTACCATTTTATGCTTAAACTATGTACGAGGTGATAGTTTGGATTGTTTGGTAAATCTGTATATTATGGAGTTGTCAAATGTGGTGTTGGATTTTATTATTTCGCGAAAAAATTTACTTAGAATGTACATAAAATATATGGAGTTTTGTTCGATGAAAGTCCTTAATTGAGTAAAAAATAATGTTTTGTTGGGGAATGTTCTGATAAATTCTGTAGAATAAAATTTTAAAAAAAAATATTAGATTTTTTAAGAAGATGCACGAAAAGAGTAGTGATTCTCCAAATTGATGGTTGAATAAGTTTATGCGACAATTTAGTTAGAATTTATAAAAATGGATTCAATTAAAAAAAAAATTATTGAAAAAATAATGTAGCGTCATGATCCCTAATAAATTAATAGAAATTCATAAAAAGAAGATGTCTTTATATACTGAATTATTGAAGGAATATGCGAAGTAAATAAAACACAATCATTTATACTCTTAATGTTTGTACAAAAATTAGTATATTTAGAAGGGTTATGCTAACCGGAACTTTTTAAGTAGTAATTACCTTGTTTTTCTACCATCTTAATGATAAAAGAGATTAAAGTTTTTTAAAGACATCCTTACCCCTTTTTCTTCTATTCTCAGTTTAAGTTTTAACGTTACAAATATCATAATTAATAATCATAAACTATTGTATGAATCAATCCATTAAAATCTTATTCTAATAAAAACAAAAATATTAAATTTATTTAAAAAACACTAAATTTATTTTAGGTTTTGTTTGTTTAAAAAATATTAAATTTATTTTCCAAATATGATTTGAAAATCACTATTAACTTAACTTATTTTACAAACAAAACCTATTCACTTAAAAAAAAAATTCCACTTTTTAAATTAGTTTTAAGTCAGTTTTATTTTGAAATCTCTAAATAGAAAATGAAAAAATCAATTTCTAAATTATTTTTAGAAATCAGTTCTATATAATATTTTTTAAAATAAATATTTATTTTTTATATATTCTTTATAAAAAACTTGTTTTAAAAAAAACAAAACGGTTCTTTTTAAATCACTTATCTTTTTTAATTGAAAAAAAAAGAAACTAATTTTTAATAAAGAAATAAAATAACCTTTTCTTAAATTTCAAAAATTTAGTTTCTAAAATTACTTTTATTTTTGAATTTAAGAAATATATATATATATATATATATATATATATATATATATATATATATTATTTTTAATTTTTAAATAAAAATAATTCCTTTTCTAAAATAACAGTATATGATTCTGTCTATAAATTTTACTCGTTATTCTAAGTATAAAAAGTAGATTGATTACACTAAAAAGTAAGTTATTAAATGCTCATTAACTAAATTTATAGTTAGTCAAACCCTATTTAGAATTAGATGACACGTTCAAAACTAAATACTGAGCACTACTACCCGCTTGAGCTAAGAACGGTAGTCAGTCTAGCCTAGGCCTAAAAGCATAGGCATAGGCATGTTCAACTTGAAAAGACCTGTCTTCCTCTCTATCCAGACGACCCGTCACCATTTCTTACTATCTTCTGCGACAACAAGGCAATCTTCTTCACTGTCACTGCAAGAAAGAATCCATCAACCAAAACAAACAACTTTACTTTCTTTCTTGAAAAACAATCCATCAGACCACAAAACCGTCCAGCAAATCCACTCTCACTCCCTCACTTCTGCCTCTCTCACTAATGGCGTCACATTATTCAACGCATTGCTTCGTTGCTATTCACTCTCTGAGAAACCCATCAGGGCTTTCTTCATTTACAACCAGCTCTTACAAGCTCACTGTCTTTCCTCGTCTTGTCCGCCAAATTTGTTGTTTGATAGCTTCACTTACTCATTTCTTATTAAGTCGTGCGCTAATCTACGACACACTGTATTGGGAATTCAAGTTCATGCCTTGACGGCGAAATTGGGTTTTGGAATTCACGTATATGTGCAAACTGCTTTGGTTGATATGTATGTTGTTTGTGGGGAAATGGGGGATGCGTACAAACTGTTTGTTCAAATGCCTGAGAGAAACTCCGTTTCTTGGAATGTTATGATCACTGGTTTGATTAACTGGGGTGAACTTAAAAAGGCACGTGCTTTGTTCGAGCAGATGCCTTGCAAGACTGTTGTGTCGTGGACAGGTATGATCGATGGGTATACAAGGATGAATAAGCCTGACGAAGCTATAGGTTTGTTTAGGGAAATGGTCATCCGTGATGGGATAAAGCCTAATGAATTAACTGTTCTGACTATATTTCCAGCCCTTTCAAGTAAAGGGGATCTTAGGATGTGCAAGTCTGTGCATGGTTATGGGGAGAAGATAGGGTTTTACGTTTTTGACATTCGTGTCACCAATGCTCTTGTCGATGCATATGCCAAATGCGGATGCATAACAAGCGCATCGATGTTCTTTGAGGAAATAAGGAGCGATAGGAAGAATTTGGTATCATGGACATCAATGATCTCTGCATTTGCATCGCACGGGATGGGAAATGAAGCTGTGTATAGCTTTGACAGAATGGAGAAAGAGGGTTTGAAGGCAAATCGAGTTACGTTTTTGGGTGTCTTGCATGCTTGTAGCCATGGAGGTTTAATTGAGGAAGGGATAAACTTTTTTGAAAAAATGGTGAAGGAGGCTCGAATTATACCAGATAGCAAGCATTTTGGTTGTTTAATAGATATGTTGGCCAGAGTAGGGAGGTTAGAAGAAGCAGAAAAGATGGCATTGCAGATTCCAAATGACACCATTAATGTTGTCATTTGGAGGATACTTTTAGGTGCTTGCAGCTTTTACAATAATATCGATATGGGAGAAAGAGTAACTGAGAAAATATTGGCTTTGGAGAAACATTATGGAGGAGATTATGTGCTTATGTCTAATATATTTTCCAGTGCCGGAAGGTTTTCTGATGCTGAGAAGTTGAGGAGATCGATGGAAATGATGACTGCCCTTAAGGTTCCTGGACATAGTTTAGCCTGACCCCGTCACTTATGCATTATAGTTAAATAACATTGTGCCTACTAAGCAATGCCTGATTTTGACAAAACAGGCTAGAATTGCTTCGAATTCAACATAATTGCACAAAATCATGGAAATCAGCGTACAGGTTTGCTTTTGTCAGAAAAGCATGTCATTAGTTTTTCATTTGGATGCAAGATTCATTTAGTATTAATGGATTTGTTATGTACAATAAGGTCTTAGTTAATACTAAACATATGATATTTGCGGTTTATATTCCTAAATGTATTCGTCATTTGGTATTAGAGGATTTGCGATGTACAATTCAGCATCCTTTTTCATCCCCAAACGATCAACTAAGGAGTTGTTTAGTGTCATTGGGCCATTTGATTCATAGGCAAAATAATTAGTGCACTTAGTATGATATTTTTTCCCCAAAATTCTTCTTTTTCTAGTTTTTTCGGTTTTTTAATCTCAAATAGGCCTTAGCATCGTTGGTTTACATTATCGGTTTTATACCATATTTCAGTTTCGAGCGATGGATAGGGTAGTAACTTTAAAGCTATATTTTTCATTTGTTTATAAGCATTATATTAAGTTAGCTTTTTAGTGTATAGATTTTGCACTAAACAACCTCAATATGTGTTTTTTTAGACTAGTGAATCCGCACTACAAATTTTTTCCATTGTGTTTCTAACTATGCTAAATGTAAGATGCAGTCTGATATAACAGATCAAGCGGCAGGAGTTGCTCAAGAATCCATAGTCGTGATTGATCTGCAAAGGTTCTGCAAAAGATCGAGTTATTTGTTCTCAATTGAGGTTGGTCCAACTGCAGCTACCAGTCGGCTTACAGGCGAGAAGCTACCGCCATTTTGTTGGCAACTTATATTGGTATTTGCCTGGTTAAATCTTCTTTTCGTTTTTGTTAATAATAAAAACTTCTTCTAAATGGTAAAGACCTTAAAACAGAATCGGAGAAGTTTAGTTATCAAAGATAATAAAGTCGTGAGAGTTGTTCAAGTCTCCATACAAGCTCAGGTTGGTGTTTTTCTTTATCATACAAGATACGTTTTGATTTAATGTTTAGATGTTGGTTTTGTTAAATCTATAGGTTAATTTTCTTAACCAGTCGATGGTTTTTGATTTAGATTTTTAGTTGTCAAAAAAATAGATTTGTTATTAGTTTTTTTCACATAAATTTTCATGATCCAGTTGGAAATATCTGTGCCTTGATATCCATGTGCTTCCCTTTTTCTAATTTTTATCGAGTCGAGAAGCCCTTGGTCGTGTATGCAGCTTTAGCTGTACCAGTGATACGGTCAGTCAGTCTTCTTCGTAATGTTTCTGTGATACTCTCTCTGTTTGGAATATTGTAGCTATTCTAGTTGCTTATAGTTCGTAGAATCTTCAGTGTCCACAACTTTTTAAGGATTTGAATAATTTGAAGCCAAATGAATTTTTTGTGTTGCTGCTAAAAGCTCCTGACTTTTTGTTTAAATATTTAAAAATACTACCCATGAAACCAGAAGGCGAAACTCAGCTAAACATAGATTCAGAATAGTTTTTGTTTTTACCTTTTTACTAGTATTAGTTCGAATATTGGGTTATGTTTGTACGATATGTTGAATCCAAATAATATTTGGATCATTTTTCAGATCAAGAAATTCAAAGATGCTTTGGCCAAGCACACACCAGACAGAGTCAGCCTTGAGCCCACTAATTGCATTTTCTAAACACAAAGATCTAAACTTTTCCTACCAACCATATGTTGTTGAGCCACAAACCAAAGCGCCTCTAGAAGAAGCAACCAGGTGCTGCTGTAATCCAAGGAGCTTCGACCCAAACACCAAAGAAACATCACAGAAAAGTTTCGTCTATTCAGAGAAGTGATTTGGTTAGTTAACTTTTACAATCTAATTACCCATTAAATGAAAGCTCTGGACATCCCGGATGTCGTCGATTGATAGTCGGGATTTAGCTTCATCTTTATGTTCTAGTGTTACACAATGCAAATCTAGGGAGTATACTAATTTATCGAGTTGGTCACTTGATTCTTATTTTTTTGTATTGTCTTTGTAGGTCGTTCAGTCTCTAGTCTATTAAATTTGTAATTAAAAATTTATCCTTTACAAATTATCCTTATCCAAACATGTTTTACAGAGGAGTTCCTCCCTACGGCTCTCTTCTGTGGAGAGCGGAAGCCAAAAATGGACATTATGTGTGTGTTATTAGTGAAAACTTGACTTCAACATGTATGAACTTTTAGATTCCTTGGATTTTAGGAATGTTAGTATGATCCTCCCTACGTCCCAAAATAGTAGACGTTCTAAGTAAAAAATATTGTTCCAATTTATTTGACATATTACACTTATCTAGGTATAAATGTATTATTCTTCCAATTTTAACTTTATACTTTTCTTTCCTATTCTTCTTTTATTTATATTTTCTATTTTTTAACTGGTGATACTTTGTGTGTTGTCTTTCAAGTCTTTCAATCACTTCTCACTTTAGTCATTCATATTTTTTTTTTCAAATATATTTGGTTAATTAGAATATGTAAAGGCAGATGGTTTGCTGGTTATAAATAGAATCTTAGTTTAATAAGCATAACCATAGTTATGGGTTCTTACTCTCAAGATAAAAAAAAATGTTGCTTTTATTGAAACTCTTTCAAAGAAAAAAGTTGTTAGAAATTTTGATTTAAATGTTATTGATCGGGGTTTCGATTTAAATAAGTATCCAGAAGAAGAAGATGGAGATGCTAGTAAAAAAAAATAAGACAAGAAATAAGATTTCAATAAAACTTTGGAAGAAAAAATTTCAACATAGCCCGGATTACTTGTCTTATTTCTTTTTTACTAGCATCTTCATCTTCTGGATACTTATTTAAATCGAAACCCCGACCAATAACATTTAAATCAAAATTTCGAACAATTTTTTTCTTTAAAAGAGTTTCAATAAGATCAACATTTTTTTATCTTGAGAGTAAGAAGCCATAACTATGGTTATGCTTATGGAACTAAGATTCTATTTATAACCAGCAAACCATCTGCCTTTACATATTCTAATTAACCAAATATATTTGAAAAAAAATAATATGAATGACTAAAATGAGAAGTGATTGAAAGACAACACAAAGTATCACCAGTTAAAAATAAAAGTATAAGATTAAAATTGGAAGAAGAATACATTTATATACCTGGGTAAGTGTAAGGCGTCAAATAAATTGGGACAATATTTTTTGCCCATAACGTCAAGTATTTTAGGACGGAAGGAGTAAATCTTTTATCTTTAGTTATTGGGACATGTGCAGGTTCATGTTAAACATACAAGAGAAGAAGAGGTTGTCACGGATCATGCATACCTAAAAATGAAAAGTTTCATATTTTAAAAAAATTTAGACAATTAGATTTGTCAGCTAGTTTTGTGTGCGAACCCCAAGAGAGAAGGAGAACACAATGTCGTATATAGAGGAAAAAAAACATGTTGATAATTCAAAAAAATAATATCTATTTTATTTCGAACACGTAGAACAAAAATGGTACGAGTTCCATAAAAAAGTTCAAAAATTCTAAATATAATACCTTAATAAATAATTTTAAAACACCAATTTGTATATTTAGTAACACCTCTAAAACTACTAGAGAAACATTCTATAATAACTTTACTGTAAAATCACCCACAACGAAACGTATCTAAAGATAACACAATTCTCGATACAACGAATATAAAACGACCACGAAACATATCTAGACATAACACAATTCTCGCTGCAACAAATATAAATAAAACAATTTTTTCATAAAATACGTTTGAAAATATTTATAAAATTGTTATTTATTAAAAAAAACTTAGGGCACGACTAAGTTGAGAGCAATTTTTAATAATGAGACTCCAAAACTTAAAATATTTTACCCAAAAAATTTTAAAAACAATTTTGAGGCTCACATATAAACACTCTTGTGAAGGGTTTCAAAAATATTAAAAAAAAACAGATTTTAGATTCTCATTATAAGAAAACAAATACATCATTATAGCATAATCTCATTTTTCATAAAAGAAATCGCAATTTAACATAATCTTTTTATTTATTCTATTTGTTTACATTTTTATACAAAAATTTTATTCACTCAAAAAACCTCTAAAAAAATAGTTTATTTTAGAAATTCCCTGCTCTTAATTGTTATTTTTGTGTATTTTATTTCGAATTGTTATTTGTGCTCAATACATACATATATATATATATATATATATACGAATTGTTATTTGTCCCCTATATATGACAACAATTAAGACAAAATAAATAACTTTTCATAAGCCATTTCTGACTCGACCCATCTTTCTCTTGGTTCCATCTCTCCTAGGTTCGTTTTCGTATGTGAAACCACTGATGGAATAACAAGACCTATGCCATACAATCACTATGTTTTATAATAAAAAACACATCAAATTCAGTCAAGACACGTAGGATGTTCCATAGTGTTAATGATCTTCAAGTTTGTTCCAAACCATAACATTATTTTGCAATTTTAGATCTATACTGTGAAATCTGTAAACTTTGTGTCACTTAAAACTCTATTTATAGAGTTATTGCATTCATAATAGTTGTGCTAATCAAATATATCCAATGAATAGCAAACACGTTTATCTAATAAAGAAATGACATCTTCAGTTGCCCGTATTGGCGATAAAAATATAAACTGAACCCAATTTTGGAAAATAGGAGGAATTGAACTCCATTTTCACAATAATTTAGAGAATCGTATATAGAAATGAAAACACTAATAACCACATTAGACCAACGGTTAATCCTGCAACTCACAATCTAGAGGAATAGGCAGATAACGAGCGGGATCCGCAGCATTACAGCAACTCGCGCAGCGATGCAGCAAATTTCAATCGCACCACGGAAGCTACTTCCAATGAAGATTACGACCAAATGTGATGGCTTCTATTTTCGCTCAAACACAATGCTTTAAGCCCAAAAACCAGGCTTTAAAGCTCGAACAATGAACGTAAATACTGTGTTTCTACCCTCATTATTCGAGACTTAAAGCCTGGGGTTTTAGATGACAGTATAGTGTTCAAACAATAATACAAACCACCTCAGCCGGTTTGTTCGACCATTATCTAATTTTCAGCCACACCTTTCGCTTACAGAAATGCAGAAACAAATGGATACTTGTTCAAAAGGCTTGATTTCAAGCCTTCAACTTTAATTCTACACTAGCGGAAAAAAAGAAATAAAAATCACCTTACCAATTCAAGATCTTTAAGATGTTTTGGGATTTACATGAAATCTTGCAATCCCATGATCACATGAACCCTATATTTGCTCCCATCTTGCTTCATTGCACCCTATGAATCCGATTAATAGCTGGAAAACTAATTTGGTCATCCAGATTAGTAATACAATAAAACTGCATAACCTAAAACCTACATGAATGAATACATTTCAGAAAAACATACGGCGAGTGCATCAGGATTACCAACCGACTACGATTAAGATCGAAAATTGAAACACACCAATAATTTAAGATCGTGATCCAAATATCAAGAAAATTCCAAAATTTAAAATAGAATAACCTAGATTTAGATCAGGAATGAAACCGTGAAAAAATAGTATCAAGTTCAACCAGAATTGAAGCATGCTATTATACACTTCAAATAATTACCGACAAAAAACCGACATGTTTGACACAACACGAAAAAAGATATATCAGGTTGGATTGACAACCAAAACTATCCTGTCAAACCCTCAAATTGACCTGCAAAACCTGAAAGAATCAGAAATGACCTGCGAAATCTGAAAACGAAATGGACTTACTATCCACCAAGATCGAGAGGACACTCATCTAATGAGTCTATTATATGATAGCTTCATTCGCTCTTGTTAACGCGGCTAAGGAAGACGGCTATTACGGCGGACCTAGATCGGTTGGAGACGTTGGCGATTCAGATAACCCTAGGTCTGATGGTGGCGGAGGAGGCCATGAAGGGTTAGATAGACCCAAAACAAGGGTTCCTTAAGGTACCAAATGTTAAGAAAAAACTAGTAATTCATACCTTTGAGCTTTTCGATATGGGCCTGGGCCTCGGACCGTTTTATTTAACTTCAATTCATCCATCGTATTTTCTTTATTTTAATGACCATTTTTTCTTGGACCAAGCTAGAGAAAAAAGTCATATTTTGCTAGGGGAGCAAAAACCGAAAAAAACCGAACCGACCGACCAAACCAATTCGAAATTTGTCGGTTTGGTCGGTCTAAAAATAATAATATTCGGTTTCGGTTTTAAAATCGAATAAAACCGAAGCCGACCGAAGTTATATATAGTTGTATACCACTTATACTACTAATTAATCTCTTGTCCTAGTGGTCCTAGTTTTAATATCTAAACTGCTTGTGCCATTCATGGCATAGGTTCGAACCCTACAAACGTCTTCCTTTTGGACGAAAGACGAATTAAGTCGAAACTCTATCGTTCCGTTTCTGTTTTATATATTAAAGTAGTATATTTAATTTTTTTTTATGTATTTTCATTGTACAATATATTTCGTTTCTGTTTTATATACTAAAGTAGTATATTTATTTTTTTTATGTATTTTCTTTATACAATATATTTTGTTTCTGTTTCAATTTCTTTTATGTATTTTCTTTGTACAATATTTTTTTTTATTTGTTACACTTAAATAACAATATTATTATAGTATTTATTATATTAAAATTATAACTATAAATTTATTATTATAAATATAAAAAATTAATAATTAGTTTACATTTTAATTTTTTTTGCAATTTTTTTTTACATTCTTCAACTAAAAAAATAATTCGAAAAAAACCGCACCGAACCGTACCGACCAGACGGACCGAACCACACCTCTGTTAAAACCGAAAAACCGACCGAAACCGACCGAAACCGAAAAAACCGAAACCGAAAAAAATCGATTTTTTTATTACTAAATCGGTTTAATAATATAAAAACCGAATTATTTTGGTTCGGTTTAAAAATTTATAAAAAAAACCGACCGAACCGACCGAATCTCACCCCTATATTTTGCATACTTTTTTTAAAATTTGAATTTGAAATTTTTAAAAAACAAATCCGTCCTTCTATTTACAGGAATGTTATTGGCTCACAAACTAACCGAAATTAGAAGAAACCCCAAATTTTATCATAAACCCTAACATTTTACTATTTTTATACTAACATTTTACTACGAAATATCGAACGAAGGTAACGATTTCAACTTTAGTTTTTGTTTACATACGAATCGCACGATTTACACGATGAAATACATAAGTTTCGCATAAAACCCCTGACCATAACCTAGATTTCGCAAATCTTCATGCGACCACAATGTTTTTCTTGTCGCGTGATCTATGCAAACATACTGAAATTTTTGTTTATGTTATGCGATTGTTTAGATATCAGGTTCTTTACGCATATTGTTATTCGTTGTAGGAGGAATCAGGCCAACCACCATATATGATGACTGATTATGTAAAAATCATCACAACCGATTAGTTATTTACGAAGCCATAATTTGATGCTTTTGTTGACGAGGAATCCAAGAATATTAAATTCGCCACCATTATAAAGTTATATGTGATAAGGAAGAATAAAAGACAATGAGAAAATCGTAAAGAAGAAGCATGATAGGAGAAAATTGTAAAGAATAAGTATGATATGAGGAAAATGTAAAGAGGAAGTTGTGTTAGGGGAAATTTTTATAAATTATCAAAGAAATAGCTAGAATAAGAAGAAGATAAGATGTAGGGACTAAAAATGTAATAAATGGGAATTAAAGCGTGTGGGGCCCGCAATTGTACTATAAAAGGACCACACACGCTTCACAGATCCCAAGACGAATATAATATTACTTTCTCTCTCTACTTAAGCTAAGCTCCCACTTTCCCTCTCTAAACAGCTCCTAAACAAAGTAATTCAACCTACATTGACACTAAGAGATTCTCGTATCACATAATCACCCTCGGATATTCTTCAAACTCTTCAGTGGCGCCGTCTGTGGGAAACGAATATCATTCTGACGAAAATCGCTTCCTGGAAATAGTTTCGAGGAAAACTATGGAAGAGCAAGGGGACGATTTTGTCAACAATTGCGAGGAAAACCTAGTGGGCGATGACTATCGGAATGACATGGAGGATGAGGCGCATAAGGGCCAGCGAGTAGAAGACACTTTCGATGCCTCAGACCTATTGGCTCGAAGGAATTAACTGTTGCTGGAGATCGAAAGATTGAAGGCGAAAAAGGAAACCGTACAGGAAAATCTTCGTTCTGAGATACGGAGGGAGCCAGCTAGTGGGAAAGAGGAGCACGAAACCGATTTTCGTCCTAAAAACAGGGACGATAGATACAGGGGATACGAACGGCGATCGTCGAGGAGGAAAGAAAAGCGACATTTGGATTCGTCTGACTCAAGCGATTATTCTCGATATAGTTCGTCGGAGACATCTCCTAGGAGAAATCACAGAAAGAAAAAGCACGGCCGAGGACACGCTGATTATCGAAGGGGAAGAAGCTCGGAGAGGAAGTCTCCGAGGGAGAAGAGTTACCGTGCTCAAGTTGACGATCGGGCTTATGGACAAGCGAAGTTTCTTGTTAGAAAAGAAGACATGGGCCCGCGAAATTCGGAGTGACATCATCAATATATTATGTCGTCCGAGAAAGGGTTGTATTTTCCGAACAATGACAATTTAAGATCCAACGTTTATCATACGGGTCACAATTGGAGAGTTTCTCCTCTGTCCCCGGACATTTTGGTGGGAAACCTCCCAAAGCATTTCGATATCTCGAAGTTAGAAAAATTCGATGGGACGCAAGATTCAGATAATCACATCGAACAATTCAAAAATTTCATGATTAATTTCGACGATGATGATAAGTTGTTGTGTAGAGCGTTTTTTCAGACCTTTAAGGTGGTAGCTTCCAAATGGTATAATAGGCTTCCGCAGGGCTCGATAAAGAATTTCGACATGTTCTGGAATATCTTCAGACAACACTTTGTGGGGAGCAAAACGTTCAGAGCTAACGGAGACACGATAATCTATTGCAGACAACAGGTTGGGGGGAGCTTGAAGAATTACACCAATCGGTTTGTCAAAACGAAAACTGACATGGAGTATTGTAAAGATTCAGTGGCACTTGCAGCTTCCAGGATGGGCTTACTCCCCGGATTGTTGAAGGATACGGTGGCGGAGAGTCAGGCAATGACCTTTGGAGCATTGTTGGATCAGGTCGAGAAGAGAATTCTGGTGGAGGAGACTCATGCATCAGAGAAAGGATCCGGGGATCAGTTGGATCAGAATCAATTTCAAAGATCTGAGCCGAGTAGTCAAGGGCCCCGTGCCAATGTTCAAGCCAAAAGTACGGGTCGATATCCGCCGAGGCAGAAAACAAACTCACAGCAAAATTACAATTAAGGAACCAGACCCATGTCGAATAAGTGGGTTCGACCAGACTATTTTGCGGAGCTGACGGAAAATATTGCCGCTATATTTGACAAGGCAAGATCTACGGTACCATTCAGGAAGCCTTTTCCTATACAGACTCCGAGGGAAAGTAGATGCGTTAATAAGTATTGCAAGTATCACGAGGACATTGGGCACGATACCAAGGACTGCATAGCTTTGAAAAAAGAAGCTCAAGCTTTGATCGAGAATGGAATGTTATTAGAGTTTGTCAAAAAGCACTCCCAGAAGAACGTTGTGGTGAAAGCTATCCCAAAGAACACTGACACAGCCATGGTAATTTCCGAAGGGGTCGACGACTTTGACATTAATCAAGAATATTTGGATCCCAAGGAGAGGAGGAACAATGTGAATATGGTGGAAGAGGTTATTCCGAGGGAGAGGGTGAATAACCTTTGTGCTTTCTTCGATTCACTGGAAATCTTTAGAGGAGATACAATTGCGGGAAATTCCAATAGCTCGCGAAAGAGGCACATGGTCAACCTGACTACCCAGATCGAAGTGGGGGTGTCAGCAAAAATGCACCGATTACCCTCCCTCATCATTTGTTTTGACAACGATGATATGCAAAATGTTGCAGGCCTGCATGAGGATGCGGTGGTGATCGCCGCAGGCATCGCTGGGGATCAAGTTCAGAAGATACTTATCGATACAGGAAGTTCAGCGAATATCTTGTTTATGAGCACTTATAGGAGAATTTCTGACCCACCAGTTATCCGACGATCCGACAGGACTATAGTGGGCTTTACCGGTGCTACAGCGGTGGTGGTTGGAGAGTTTCAGTGTGTGGTCGAGTTGAGTCGCGGGCCATTCAAGAAAGAGTTTGAAGTATTGTTTATTGTCTTTGACGCGCCAACTTTGTATAACGCCATTCTGGGTCGCTCTTGGTTGTCCCGGATGCATGGCGTAATTTTGACGGTGCATTAGTGTCTAAAGTATGTGGTTGGGAACAATGTCGGGATAATCAGAAGTAGCCAGAAAATGGCTCGTGAATGTTACCAGATAGCTTTATCCTCGAAGGGAGTTTGGGGAGAAGCGTCAGATAAAGCATAGCAATTAAAGGGGCCTTCCTCTAAAGTCATCCCATGTGATGATCCGAGGGAGACCCCCGAGTTTCTGGTCCCGAAAGAAGATTCCGAGACACATGAATTTGCGAGTGGCAAATCTCTGAAGATCGGAGTAAAACTTTATTTGGACTTTAGAGAAAGGTTAATTGCATTTTTATCTAACAAACTCGATATGTTTGCTTGGTGTGCACAGGATGTCACCGGAGTGCCATCGGAGATCATATGTCATAAACTTGCGGTATGACTTGACGTTCGACCTATTATCCAGAAGAGGAGACCAGTCTCTCCGGAAAAGGCTTCCGCTATTCTTTTGGAGGTAGAAAGGCTACTAAGCATAGGCTACATTCGCGAGTCGCATTATCTCGTATGGGCATCGAATTCAGTGTTGGTACGGAAGAAGAATGTCAAGTGGATAATGTGCGTTGACTTCACAGATTTAAACAGAGTTTGTCCCAAGGATCCATTTCCAGTGCCCCGCATTGATCAGTTAGTAGATTCGACCTCTGGTAACCGACTGTTGTCTTTCATGGACGCTTACTCAGGGTACAACCAAATCTGGTTAGATGCTAAAGATGAAGAAAGCACTTCTTTTATTACCGAGAGAGGGTTATACTGCTACAAGGTTATGCCGTTTGGCTTAAAGAATGCAGGGGAAACTTATTAGCGCCTGGTCAATAAAACCTTTGAGGGACAGATTGGACGGAACATGGAAGCCTATATCGATGATATGCTAGTCAAACGTTCGTGGGATGAAGATCATTTTGCTGACCTTGAGGAGAAGTTTAACAATTTAAGTAAGGTCAATTTGAAACTCAATCCGGAGAAGTGCATCTTCGGGGTGAGGTCGGGCAAATTTCTTGGTTACATGATCAGCGAAAAAGGCATCGAGGCTGATCCAGAACAAATAAAAGCTTTAGTCACCATGAATCCCCCCGGAATATCAAAGAAGTCCAAGTTCTGACAGGGAGATTGGCCGCTCTGAATATATTTATTTCTCGGTCTTCGGATAAATGTGCACCCTTCTTCAAGGTGTTGTGAAATGCGAAACAGTTTCATTAGACCGGCGAGTGTTCAACCGCTTTTCACCAAATCCAAGAGTATCAGACGTCCCCTAAGGTATTGTCTAAAGCATTGGTAGGGGAGAAATTAATTGTCTATGTAGCAGTGTCAGGTTGTGCGGTCAGTGCTGTTCTACTCCGCGAAGAGGAATCTCTTCTGAAACCTATCTATTATGTCAGTAAGAGTTTGCTGGATACGGAAAAACGATATCTCAAGTTGGAGAAGGTATCGTTGGCTTTAGTAACGGCTGCTCGGAAAATTAGACCTTACTTCCAGGCACATCCTATAATCGTTTGGACAAATTTTCCCTTGAAGGGTTTGTTACAGAGGTCTGATATCTTTGGAAGGATGACTAAATGGTCGGTGGAACTATGAGATTTTGACATAGCATTTGAGCCTCGAACGGCGATAAAAGCCCAAGTTTTAGCTGATGTTTTGGTCGAGTTCCATTCAGATAAAGAGGATAAAGAAGTCATTGACGATTTTGATGAAACGGAATGGTCGGTAAGAACAGATGGGGGGTCGAACATTTCTGGAAGTGGGGCAGGCGTCCAATTGATTTCTCCAGAAGAGATAGCTATGTTCCAAGCTATTCGGTTCGGCTTTAAGGCCACTAACAATGAAGCGGAGTATGAAGCTGCATTAGCGGGTTTGCGTTTAGCTCGGATATATGGGGCCAAAAAGGTTAAACTGATCAGCGATTCACAGTTAGTAATAAACCAAGCTTTGGAGGAATCCGAGGCCAGAAAAGATAAGCTGATACAGTATTTGCAAGCATTAAAAGACTTAGTATCTGAGTTTCAGGAAGTTAAGTTTGAACATGTTCGAAGGGAAGCAAATGTTGTCCCAGATTCTTTGGCTTCGGCCACACGAACGGAGGGATACCCATGGGTCTTGATTCAGGAACGTCCCTCGATCATGATTGATGTGGAGCATGAAATGAACGTTAACGAGGAGAGCAATGTGATCAAAGACGATTGGAGATCAGCCATTATTGACTTCCTCGAAAATGATACTTTACCCATCGGAAAGTACGAGGCGAGGAAAATCAGGTTTAAATCTCATGGGTATGTTATGCTGGGAGGCGTGCTGTATAAGAAATCTTTGAGTCGACCATTACTACGATGTCTAAACAAGGACGAGTCACAAATCATCCTATCCGAATTGCACGATGGGGAAGGATCTGTCTATTGTGGGTATAAGGCATTAATTCGTCGGGTGTTTCTGGCTGGTTATTATTTGTCGACTATTGCCTCAGATGCAAAATATTTGGTAAAACGATGTGACACTTGTCAGCGCTATGCCAATGTGATCCACAAGCCGGGGGTATTATTGGAGAGTATTTCGGAAGCAGTCCCATTCGATAGGTGGGCATCGATTTAGTTGGACCTTTACCAATGGCATCCGGTGGCAGGCAAACCATAATTGTCGCAGTGAATTATTTCTCTAAGTGGGTAGAAGCAGAACCCTTAGAAGGGACAAAGGCCAAAGATGTAATCAAATTTGTGGTGTCAAACATTTTCTGTCGTTTTGGCGTGCCATTGCAAGTCACAACGGATAACGGGCCTCAGTTTGATAACAAGGAGTTTAAAAGTTTTTGCCTCTCTAGGGGCATACGACAATGTTTTTCTGCCCCATTTCATCCTCAAGCTAATGGGCAGGTGGAGGTGACCA
Source organism: Limnanthes douglasii subsp. nivea (assembly GCA_036936605.1). Lineage (NCBI taxonomy): Eukaryota > Viridiplantae > Streptophyta > Magnoliopsida > Brassicales > Limnanthaceae > Limnanthes > Limnanthes douglasii. Next base: position 339,002,988 of record JAUPFV010000002.1, read on the forward strand.
ATCGCACAATTCTGGATGGTTTGAAAAATAACTTGGAAGGAAAGGCAGGAAAATGACCTGATTATTTACAAGAAGTATTGTGGGCTTACATGACAACTCCACGAACAGCCACGGCTGTATCCCCATTTGCCTTAGTATATGGCATGGATGCCATTGTTCCTTCATAGATTGTTTTCCCTTCATATCGTGTGGCAACGTATACAGCGGAGGCGAATGACCAAAACAGAGCACTGGCGTTAGATTTGGTTGAAGAAAAAAGACAACGAGCACAGTTGACGTCCCTCCATTATCAAACTCTTATGCGGAGTCGATATGCGTCTAAAGTAAAGCATAGAGACTTCAATGTGGGAGACAAAGTACTACGAAAAGTCTTTTTGCATACTAAAGACAAGAGTCTGGGCAAAATGGGACCAAATTGGGAGGGTCCTTATGAGGTCACTGAGAAAGTAAAACCCGGAACATATCGGCTAAAAGACAAGGAAGGGCGATATCTCCATCTCCCATGGAATATTGAACATTTAGAGCTATATCTTGGAATGAGAAAGTTGTCCCTTTTGTATATGAAAGTTCTGAACATAGTGAGGGCATACTCTTTCCTACCCTGATAGACACTGGAAGGTTTTAACGAGGTGTTCAGTGACCTACTTAATATGACGTACTTTTTGCCTTAAACTATTTTTCGGGTCACAATAACTTGTGCCTCGAATTTGTCCCTATCTTAAACTATAACTTGGGTCACAATGAGTTGTGCCTCGAATTTCTCTTTATCTTCAACTATGATTTGGGTCATAATGATTTATGCCTCGAATCTTTCTTTGCCTTAAACTATAATTTGGGTCACAATGAGTTATGCCTCGAATTTCTCTTTATCTTCAACTAAGATTTGGGTCATAATGATTTATGCCTCGAATCTTTCTTTGCCTTAAATTATAATTTGGGTCAAAACAACTTGTGCCTCGAATTTTTCCCTATCTCAAAATATTGTTTGGGTTATGCTAATGAGCGCCTCGAATTATTATTTGGATACATTCTGCTTTGTACTTCAAACTATTTCACCCTTCAAATTATAACTTGGGTCTCTTCGAATTATTCTTTGAGACACAATATGTTATGCCTTAATTTATTTACACTCTTATGTTATTATACACGCTATGACTTTTCAATACAAACCACAGTTAGAAATGATACAACGATGTAAATTGTCACACACTAAATATTGCAGGGTTAAATGTTACAAGTTGGGGCATACACAAAAATCCGAGGAGTACATCTCTTCGTATAAAATTCGAAGGAAAACAAAAATCGCCTTATAAGGTCTTATACACAAAACACTTTGTCTATGATTAATTATTGTTGGGATTTTTTGGGGGAGTCACTTTCCTCGGAATTTGACGACTCACTCTCACTGACAACGATGTGAGGAGGACGGAGATCAGGGGACACAAGTTTCCAAAAACTGCCAAGGTCATATTTGGGGTACTCCGCATGAAGTTGAGTTATCAAACCTGCTCGAACTGTGGCATCTAGATCAGCAAGGTTGCTGGTACACTTGGCATTCACAACCTTCTCCTTCTCTTCCTCTACCTGCCGAGGGAAATCTTCAATGCACTTCGCCAAATGATTTATATTATTGAAAACTACTTCATAGTCCTTGCAACAGTCAGTAAAACCTCTGCGCGCTATTTCGCCAAATGATTTATATTATTGAAAACTACTTCATAGTCCTTCATATATTCAGCAATGAGTTTCTCCTGGCCCTCGGTCTTTTTCTGATAGAGATCCCTCTCCTCTTGACAACATCTCTCTAACATAATGACATAGTTCTCTGAGGCAGATAATCTTTCATATAGTGCATCTGCCTGACTCTTCACAATCGCATGTTGTTTTTTGGCCTCTTTAAGCTGTGCAGCCAACAGGGAAGCCTTGAACTTATAATGGTTTTTTCCTGTTCTTCAAATGTGCCATCTTCTTTCCCTTCATAACAGAGGCGTGCAGCAGGCTACGTATACTTATTGAGAATTTGTCATCACGAGGAATTTCGAAGGAGCTGCTGGGAGAGCCAAGGCCAACGACGTCAAAATCGAATGTCTCCCCCTCGAGAATCCCAAGATCAATGTGTTGGAGAGGCTTACTTTGAGGCATGGGAAGTGGAGCAAGTATGGGGGCTCCTCTGGGGGAGTTGGATGTGATGTTTGGGTCCGAGGAGTGCTGGGTGTTAACTTGGATTTTTGTTTGGGAGAGTTATCTCCCATTTCATGATCAGACACATCAAGAGCCCTTTGATCTTCAATCTCCTGGGCCGGTTCGGGGGCGTCGTTTTGAACTCTAATATCCTCGGACTGCTCCTGGATAGGCTCTAAGGCAGCCTTTTCTTTCCCTTTTGCTTTCAAGCTTTTCTTCTTCCGAGGGTGAATGGCCTTTTTCGGGGAAGGATCAGGACTGGGAGCTACTCTATTGTCCGAAGAGGCTGGGTCCGGGGCGATGTGAACTTCTAGCTGTAGCTGTTGTTGCTTAGCAGGAAGTTCCTCCTCGGGTGCATCTCGATGACTTTGTGCATAATCACGCTTCGGAAGATATATTACTATATCTTTCTTTGTTACTCGCTCTAGCACCTCATCTTGGGAAGGAGGGGTCATTAACTCTTTCAAAGACAGTCGATCAAAGGATTTAACCTCCACAGTCTGCTCTGAGCCATATTGTTGTCACTAAAACATAAGCGAAATCGGTTTTCCTATTTTTTTAGCCCATTCACTAAGCCTCGTAAAAACAGCAGTGGCACTCTCCACATAATCAGCATATGGCTTCAAAATTCCAGTCATAGCTACAAAAATGTTTAAGTTAAACTCTTAAACTCTCACAATTCGAAGGACTATTATAAATAAGGTGATTCGAGGACTTACATTTATTGGTCCACAGCAGAATTAATTTGTGAGGGTTCGAAGGGGTTGCTTCAGAGCCAGTCTCCCAGTGTCCTAAGAAGAAGATAAATTGTTGTCTCCATTTCTTGTGAGCTTCTAGCAAATCCTTTAGCACTTTCTGCCTTCGGTTAAACATTAACGAATAGAATGGGAAGAATGGATTCCTAGCCAACCCGGATAGTCCGATGAACTACTCCAAGGAAAACTCTTAGCCTGAAATTCTCGAGGCCATGATGCATGCCATTAATGTGAACCACATGTTGGGCCCAGCTTGAGAGGGGCAAAGGTCAATCTTAGCAAAATACTCGATGAAGAAGGGGTCTAAAGGAAATCTTAGTCCCCAATTCATGATGTCAGTGTAGTCAACAAGTTCATGATCTCTAACAGATAGTGGAGTCTCTCATTCGGAGGGAAATATGATGTTGATATACGAAGGGATGCACCAACGAGTATGAAGTAGCGTTTCTTCTGAGGGAGAAAATTATTTGTACGATATATTGTAAAGAGCAACAACATGCTTATTTTCAATCCCTCGAATATTGTTGCCCATGATGGCATCAAGTTCTAAGGGAAGGGTTACATCACCTTTTGACTTAGGGGCAATGCGTTCCGCTTGCTCATCGGACACTGTTGGAGGAGGAGTACGCGTCTGACTAGAGGATTCTGCTGAGATGTCGATTTGTTGGTCTAGATTTGTGGCTTGAATGGCTTGAGTGTTTGGATCAGGATTGATCGGGGCGGTAGGATGTTCACCGGACGACTCAGCAGAAATCTCGATGATATTACTTCTATCTGCAGCATGAGAGGCTGGAATAGACGACTCTGGGTTATCCGAGGCGATAGCTTTTCCTTTAGCAGCTAGGGCTTTGTTGCGCAGCTCTTAAATTTCTGCCTTGGTAGCCACGGTCTGTCCTGGAGAAAACCGGGGAGTCCCATTTCCTGTTATGGATGGAGTAACTGGAAGGCTTGACATAGGATCCTCGGTCCTCGGAAGAGGAGGGTCAGCTGCTGTAGTTCGCGGAGACTCAGGGTCAGCTGCTGTAGTTCGCGGAGACTCAGGGTCAGCTGCCATCGTTCGAGGAGGCTCAGGGGTAGTTTCTGGTACATCTTTCAAACGCTTGCGCTCCTGTGAATGCTTGTCCTTGTGGTGTCTCTTTCGCTTTCCCGAAAAATGTTTGTGGTGCTTTTCTTTCCCCATTTCTTCGAGGGTAATCTGGTTGTTGACTTGATTCTGATGAGATATTTTTAGAGGGATTATGTCGGTCGAATTAGCCGGATGGGGCCACGAACCGTAGAAGGTAGTCACATCAGGTGGAGGCTGAGGCTCAGTGTATTCACCAGCAGCGACTCGTTCCTCGAATTTTTTGCTAATAAGGAGCCACTCTGGAATTCGACGAGGTTTGTAAGCCATCTTTCTCTCTCTAGAAATTCTGGGTGGAAAGTTTGAGCCATTAATGAAAGAGATGGGTATTTATAGAGGCCAAATGGGCTTCTAAGAAAAATAGGGCCTGGGGACATTTCTTGTTGTTTGCCTAGGGGTATTATGGGAACCTTAGGTAAAAAATTGTTGATAGAGGCGTAGGAGAAGTTGCAGAGGCAAGATCTCTCTAAAGATACGCTGACACAAAAGCATAACTGCTGATGTCATGTCAAATTTTCACAGCCAATCATTGCAATGCCTTAGCATCGAATTCTAATGGTTGTGATATGCTCACAGGGAAAATTCCGATGGGCAAGGTTTTCAGGTATTGGCTTGTCTTTATTAAGTCATTGCAAGGATTGGGGGGTTACACTGGTTAATATGAAATAGAAGATGTTTTCGAAGAGATGCATTCGAAGAGATGCATTCGAAGAGATGCATTCGAAGAGATGTTTTCGAAGAGGTGCAGCATTTGAGGTATTTGTTTCGAGGAAAAGATGCTCGAAGAGATAATGAAGACTTTTTTTTTATAGTCTCAGTAAAATTATTTTTACTAGGACTGGGGGGCTACTGATAAGGAAGAATAAAAGACAAGGAGAAATCGTAAAGAAGAAGCATGATATGAGAAAATTGTAAAGAATAAGTATGATAGGAGGAAAATGTAAAGAGGAGATTGTGTTAGGGGAAAATTGTATAAACTATCAAAGAAATAGCTAGAATAAGAAGAAGATAAGATGTAGGGACTAGAAATGTAATAAATGGGAATTAAAGCGTGTGGGGCCCGCAATTGTACTATAAAAGGACCACACACGCTTCACAGACCCCAAGACGAATATAATATTACTTTCTCTCTCTACTTAAGCTAAGCTCTTATTTTCTCTCTCTAAACAGCTCATAAACAAATTAATTCAACCTACATTGACACTAAGAGATTCTCGTATCACATAATCACCCCCTGATATTCTTCAAACTCTTCAATATGATAGTGAGAAATAAGGAAGAACTCCTAGATTAGATTATGTTTGCGAGAGGTATGATATTTTTGTATCAAAAGCAAAGCTGTAAACTTGAATAAAATGAAAGTGTACGACGAATAAATGTCATTGTCTCTTTCAATTAAAAGGGCATCTCATTGATGTACTAGCTATGCAATGACGCATGGAAGTTATAAACGGTAAGTCCAATCACGAACCTATGTACGCTTAGATAGTCATTCCCATGCTTGTAGACTAAAACCGGATGAGGAAAAACTAGTTCGTAATTTGTATTTTCTTGGTTCGCGTCCTAGGGAGATATATAGTTATTTGAAAAATAATAACCCTAAGAATCTTTCGAACATGCGTGAAATCTACTATTGTCGCCCAAAATAACAAGATGTTGAGCACGGGGGTACAAACTTAAATGCAATATGTGTTGGCCAAATTGAAGAATCATGGTTACTCCACGTATGAGCGGTTAAAAGACGAATAAAAAATGATCACCGATTTTTTTTTCTGCATATCCTACGAGTATAAACTTGTTGCGTACATTTCATGATGTGTTTATCATGGATTGTAAATACAAGACGACGAAGTATTAGATGTTGTTGCTAGAGATTGTTGGAGTAAGTTTGACTTCAAATACATTTACTCTTGCGTATGTGTTTTTGAGCGGGGATAAAATACCAAATTATACGTGGGCTTTGGGTGTTTTTCGTGGTTAGTGATGGATAGTGTATGTGTGTGTATTTCCAAGCGTTATTGTTACCGGTCAAGAGTAAGCTCTCATACGATCTATCAAATAAATATTTATGGGCACACATAACTTGCTATGCACGTGACATATTAGTAAGAACATTCGTGGAATGGTTCGAAAGCGAATGCACGATGACATGATAGTAAAACAATTTGTTGAGTTTTATGGCTACGTTGTCGAAGCGAACACGACCAAAATTTATGAATTTAAAACCTAGATGCATCGAACGAAATGTTCGCATCTTATCCCAAGTGTATTGATTACGTTATGTTTGCATGGATAACGAACTATGGTGAAAAGTTTCTTCAACATCGCACATAATATTAAACATTACGGCTAAATAACAATGAATATGCATAATTCATTTATTTTTTATTATATCACTAAGAATATACGTCTTAATTATCTACTTCCTTTATGTAGGTGCAAAAATACTCACTCGGTCCTAAAAATACCTTGGGACGAACCACTGCAATTTTAAGCTTTTTGGGGAAAAAGTTCACAACCTCCTAACAAAGTAACATATAGGGATCCTTAAATTGTTTTAGCAAAGTATGTTTCGTTTTTTACCTGGTTTTGAAGCTACTATGGCCAATGACCTAGTCGGTTATGTATCTCATGCAGGCCTAAAAGAATTGATGCGTCCTTAGGAAAACACATGGGTTACCTTGTGCATGTGACATTATATCAATAGCAAGAGAAGGTATATATATTCCTAAGGAAGATGTAAATATATTTTGGAGACGATTATATATTGTTCATAGATATCCCACTTTGCGTGAAGACGCTTTGCAAAATAACTATCCATCATAAGTAGGTTTTTCTTTCTCCCTAGATCTATATTAATAAAAGGTAGTTACAGCGGGTCTGGTACTGACCTCCAACCGAAGAATGAGAGAATTCCCGCCCTTGTCATTTTGGGAGATTGCCTTTTTGCTTTTGCTTCTTTCTCCGCTCCGGAGCTAGGGTAATATAAAAGTGCACGATCCAAATTTATCGTAATCGATTAGTTAACATGTTGGTTAACCGTATTCTGAAACACGGAAAAAAAAAATCATTGGCTTATCAAATTATCAATCGAGCCTTGAAAAAGATTCAACAAAATAAAGAAACAAATCCATTATCTGTTTTACGTCAAGCAATACGTGGAGTAACTCCCGCGTGAATATGATCTCCACCAAGGCTTTAATAGTACACAAAAGTGTATATAATGGTTTTTCTTTCTATCAATAACTAGTTCAAGTCGTAGTTTTAGCCTTGAACAACAAGATCATATTATTAAAAGGGTTGTGAAACTTTTAAAGCCTATAACTAGTTATATTCAAAAGCCTAAAGAAACGGTTAGAGCTAAAGGTAGGCCAAAAGGAGGTGTGGATAAATCAACCAAACGAAACCCTAATTCATGGGAATATCTTTTTAAACAAACCACTAGTGATAGCACTCCCGCGAACTCGTTAGATAGTACACCTATTAACACGTTAAGGAGCACGAGTGCCTTAAAAGTGCCTTCGTTTTTAGTACCCAAACCATCACTCATAAAAAAGAAAGTTGGTCGACCAAGGAAAATTGTGAAATAGAGGGAGTTGACTTTATACCTGAATTGCCTCTCGGTGTTTCTACATCATTATATCACTAATTTAGTCGACGTTATCCCAGAAGGATAATGCGGATATCGGTCTGTATCACTTTCGATATACCTTACAGAGGATAAATGAGAAAATATAAGACACGATATGTTGAAGGAATTAAATGAAAATCTTGCTTCGTGGTTGGAGGTTTATGGTTCGTCTGATGTTTTGGATGATATGGTACGTAGGTTGGATTACTTCAAATTCAACCTTTCTAGCCGTTATTGGATGATATTTATAAACATAGGCTTATTTATTGCAGCAAGGTATTTATTCATGGTATAACATGTCTCTCAAGTAGAGTCTTTAACGAATGAACCAATTAGTGGAAGTCTACTTGTGAATGTTTCAACGATTATAAAGGTCACAATTGCTTTCGTATATGGTTGAAAATTTGTTAAATTAAGTATATCAATTTTATTATATTTATGGGGTTTTATATTTTATTTCATACTTAATTCACTAATTCGACATTTAATTTTACAGATAACTACTCCTCCCGATGGATCGTCGCCGTCATTATACTCGGTGTGGGGTACCCACGTCATAGATAAAGTGAGTCAATGAGCACATCCGTAATACCGTATGTTCAACAAGTTTACGCAAGTTATGTCGGTTATGAATACTTATAGAAGAATAATGAGGGAAAAATTGGGCAGATAAGATGAAGAGTCGATGACAACTATTAGGTGGAAGGAGTAGCACCGAATGGTTTCCTACTATTAAGTAGAGTGACATATGTATATTGTTATAACTAATGGAATGCTGCATACATATTGGAGTAGTCTATATGTTTCTAGCTATTAGTAGAGAAATGATTGAAAAGCCACGCGTGCGTATATTTCAAGCAAATTGGAAAATATTGTATAAATATTCGAGGAGACCTTATGTATAATGGTGTGAAGCTTTGATTCGAGGAGACCTCAAGTGTAATGTTGAGAAACTTTGATTCGATGAGACCTTGAGTACAATATTAGATATCTTGATTCACGGAAAATTTAAATACAATATTATACGAAGATGATAAGTGCAGAAAATAAACCGTTTTGATGCAATAATGAATGATTTGCATTCAAGGCAACCTAAAGTATGGTGGTTTGCAGTTTTAATTTGAATGGCTTCGAAGATTTCTAGTTCTTATTCATCATTCTTTCTAAGAATTAGGGGCTACCGATAAGGATACAAATTATCATGGACTTAAAATAATAACATTAAGGTTGTAATAAATAAATTGTAAAGATATAAGAGGAGATTAATATTATTTATAAATATAAATGACCGCAATGCAATTTACTATTTAGGTTTTGAACAGTAACTCGTCCCTCGACTATCGCACTTGGTGACAGATAGTCCCTTGACTATCCAGTTTGGATAAAGTTAATCCCCTTGCATGTGTTTACTATCAATTTTTGTGACAGATAGTCCTTCAACTATTCATTTTTGATAAATTTAGTCCTTTGACTTTCTATTTTTGATAAAGTTAGTCCTCTTAATAAACATGCGCATGGGACTAACTTTATCCAAACTGGATAGTCCATGGACTACCAACAGACTTTTGAAAGTCCAGGGACTATATGTCCCCAAAGTGGATAGTCCAGGGACTACGAACGGACTTTTGAAAGTCCAGGGACTATCTGTCACCAAAGTCGATAGTCCAGGGACGAGTTACTGTTCAAAGCCTTACTATTTGTGTAACCAAATGAGTTAAAGTCTTTTCACACTCCTATAAATAGGACATGAGATAATGAATAAAATATCCGACTTTATTTTTTCAGTTGAGTTCTACTTTTTGTTTTTTTCACTAGAATACTTCAATTTACATTCTCTCTCTAGAAATATAATTGCACTTCAAATTGTTCTACTAGAAATCCATAACACTTAACAATTATGGTATTTGTAAAACTTATTATTTTGTTCATCCATTGGCATATTTATTAGAGCTGGTTTCTAAGGTTAAAATGATTATTGGCTCTTTCAAAGATAGTTGCCATATTCTCATTTAACTCTCCAAAATATTCTGGTTTTATCCATTGGTTAGGCCTCACCCGAGGAGGTTAATAACTAGTTGGTTGAGAATGTACTCCTCATGTTAGATGGGGAAGACTGGTATTTGTCCTCGGATGAGATGGTACCTGAGAATTTGAAGAGCTTCCCTGATATTCTTGACCAATAGGTGCATGCCCCAAATTTCTTTAAATGGAACTTGATCCACCTCGAACTCTTATCAACTCTTCCAGCTTAATGTGTTCTTCAACTTGAACCATTAAAGCTTCAAATGTTAATATCTTTTTCCTCGTAATCTCGTTTTCAAAATCCCATGGAAGAAATCCTTGCCTAAAAGCTACCATGGAAATAAGTTATTCACAATCTTCCAATTCTGTCTTTGTAAACACAAATCATCTAGTATAATATTTTAATTTTTCCCTTGCTGCATGTTTGCATTGTATTATTGTATTACCATTCACTCGCATCTCTTTGGTTCCCAAGAATTATCTTCGGAATGCAGTGTTAAAACTCCTAAGGTTGGCTATTGATCCCTTCAAAATTTCTACTATACCACTTTAGGCTAATGCTTTTAAAAGTTACGAGAACACTCTACACACTAATCTATCATCATCTTCGAAGTTGTCAATTTTCCATTTTTATCAAAATATGAATATTTTTCTTTAAAGCTGTACAATCCGCAATATCATGTCTAATATTGTTATGGTATTTGCAGAACTTATTATTTCGTTCCTCATTTGGCCTATTGGAGCTGGTTTTCTAAAGTTAACATGATTTTTGGCCTTTTCAAAGATGGTTGCCACATTCTTAGTTAACTCCGCAAAATATTATGGCCTTATCCTTTGGTTGGGCATCACCCGATGAGGTTGATAACTAGTTGGTTGAGAAGGTACTCCTACTGTTTGAGGAGGAAAACTAGTATTTTCCCATCGGACGAGATGGTGCCTGGGAATTCGAAGAGCTTCTCTGATATTTGTTTACCAGTAGGTGCATGCTCTGAATTTCTTTTAATGAAACTTGATCCACCTCGAACTCTTTTCGACTCTTCCACCTTAATTTGTTCTTCAACTTGAGCCGTTAAGGCTCTAAATGTTAATGATATTATCCTTGTAGTCTCGTTTGCTAAATCCCCTAGAAGCAATCATCGCCTAAAAGCTCGCACGGTAACAAGCTCTTCAGAATCTTCCAATTTTATCTATGTTAACATAAATTGTCTAGTATAATCTTTTAATTTCTACCCTACTGCATGTTTGCATTTTATTATTGTATCACCGTTAGCTCACATTGTTTTTCTTCCCACGAATTATCTTCGAAATATAGTGTAAAAATGTCTAAAGTTGGTTATAGATCTTTAAAAAATTCTATTATACCACTTTAGGGCAGTGCCTTTAAAATTTTGCGAGAACACTCTATGTTGGGAATTTTGTTTAGAGATTTCCGAATAAACTCTGAAGTCTTGTTTTGACAATTTCAGATTGAAATTATTTTGGTGGTTCTCCAAAATTTTCAACCGGATAAAATCAGAGCGTATGTATTTGAACAACCAGAATGAATTTTTATTGTTATTCTTTTTTTCTTCAACAGAACCATACTTATTTATTCAACCAAATTTCAAAAACTGTAAAACAGTTTTAAGTCCAATAACGACTATAATTTTAAATAATAAAAACGGCCAAAATTATTCAAATTCAAATTTGAATTAATTTTCCAAATTCAAAATTTCCATGAATATTCACAATAGCCTTATCATTTAAAATAAATTTAACCACTACCAGGAGCCGCCATTTGGACCCACTAATCATAATATATTCTTACAAGCGTGTACTCCACACTCTCCGACTTGCTCGATAATATATTATGACTGCATTGGTCGACTAGTCAATCTAATTACACTAAAATATCCAACAATCTTCCCCCATTTTAGTGCAATTCATGATTAACTAAAACAAACTCACAACAAATAACAAATTTATGCATAAATGAAATATTGTAACGATTGAATTTCATATTAGTATATTATACAGTCCAAATATTCGAATATCAAGGTATCACTAAGGATTGAACCTTTACTATCCATAATGAATACTCGAAGATAATATACACATAAATTTACATTCTCAAATGTTCTTACTTGACACTATCTTTTACTAGCCTTGTGTCATTATCCTTCTTAAGCATATCAAAGCCAAGTCCTAGCTTCTTGAAGCGGCTAAACTTCATGCTTAAATAGGTAGATCTTTTACTCTTGCACATGCATATGCAATTTTTCAAAAGAGCTATTAAGAAGATAAACTTCAACCTCCACAACTTGCATGTCTGAACACATACTTTGGAATAATACTACTAATGTGTTCCAATCTCTAGATGTTAAGCTTTCCACATTGAATTCAACACCTAATGTCATATTAGATGGGAATTGGGTATCTTAACACGAGAGATTTCAAATGGACTTTTAATCCCATCCCAATAGCCGATTTGTGCACAAAATCTCTACTTAACCCTTTGGTTAAATTATCGACTAAATCATATCGAGTTCTCACAAACTCTACTGCAATAACATCATTCATGATCCGCTCCCGAATCATAATCTGTCTGACACCTAAGTGTCAAGCCTTACCTTTGTAATAGAGTTAGGTGGTATCTTTTGGACTACAACAAAATTTCATACATTAAATTTCTTAGCCACTCAACTTCTTTACTAGTTGTTGCTAATGCCACAAACTCGGATTTCATTGTTGAATCAGTAATTCAACTTTGTTTCTTAGATGCCCAAGAGATAACAAGTCCTCCAAGTAGAAATACACATAACTCGCATCCGAATATACTACTAAGCATTCTAACAACAAATCCAATATCCGACCTAGTTCTAGTCATCACATACATATACCAAGATTCCTTTCAGCTTCTTCCAAATCTTTCATCTCAAAACTAGACGATAAGAATTTCTAGGTTTCTTCAAGTTGATTTGGTCAATGCCAAAAATCAAAATGTCACTCACATACATATCAAAATTTACCAAATTTGTAAATTATGTTATATCCGAATAACATCAAAATTTACCAAATTCTTATATCTGAATAACATCAAAATTGACCAAATTTATAAATTATAATATCATACATACAACTTATATTCAATGCATGCATAAACCATTATTGTGTCATAAACTTTACATGCATAACAATTATTTAACAATTAACTTTTTACCTTTGATAAACAGAAACAATTTTCTGTTTATTGTACTAATCATGTATTAACATCATAAATTAAATATTTATTTATTAATTAAGTACCATTAACAAACAATCCACTGTTTCAAAACGGTATCAAATAAATATAAATAAACTTCATTTGCATGCAATCCATGAAATAAAGTTTATTTCCTGCGATTTATATAATATTTTAGAAACATTTAGTATATATATTCTAATTATATAAATATATATAAAACTTTACTAACCATGAGCCATATTTCTTTAGTGAAGGGGAGTCCAGCAATTTCCTTTTTAATATATATTAATACAAGCAACTTTACTACAATTCTACACATGCAGAAGTATTTACTATAACACTTTCATAAACCATTACAATCTCCACCAGCACTACAAGGAACTGTTGCGGTTATCCGTCCACAAAAACATGTTATGGTGACTGGAAATTCACATCTAACATCAGGACTAACATCAGGACAAGCAAGCGAAGGATGACACAGTGACATACAAGTATGACTGCAATCTCTTCTTGGAGCACCATATGTCTATCCACAAGTAGCTTTTAATTCTGTTTCACCTTGGTTGCAGCTATCACAGGGCGAAGGGTGGCACGTCCTCGCACAAGCATGCAAGCCACACCGTCTAGTCTTCCCGCAAAGCTTGTTGTATCTGATATCCTTCGACCCACAAGGAATGTTCCGAAGAACGACATGCCCACCGATGCATTTTTTCTCCACAGGAACCGAACAAGGAGGGCAATCTCCAAAATGGCAGCTGTGAGAAGATGAATGGCCACAAGGTTGGGGAACAAAGCACGGAAACTGGCAAGAAGGCAAAGGTGTATCACAGGGTAATGGAGGAGGTATTGTAGTTCTTCCACAAGCACATGCCAAATCAGTAAATATTGTTTCAAGGCAAGGAGGACAATGACCACTGTGACATAAAGTTTCACAAGAATGTTGTCCACACCTCAACTTCTTACCACAAGCTATTTGGCAAGGGCCTTTGAGGAGGGAAGCACTCCACCTCCAATAACCGAAGCAAGAAATGCACCTGGGAGACCCATTTCGAGAAGAGAAGGAAGACATGTAAGGTCTTTGTAAAGGACCAATAATGAAATAATACAAGACCGCTAAGGATATAAACGGGACCCACCTTCCCCACTATAAAAGGGAGCCCATTTATTCTTGGTAGGTGGACAATTCTTTTTATAGTCTCTCTTTCTACTTTCTCTCTCTACATTTGAAGTATTAGTCACATCAGGTTCAAGATCCAATATTCTCATTTCTTGTCATTTATTCTCTCACCATTGACGCCGTCTGTAGGAACACGTGATACCAAAAAGGAATTTTTTTTCTTTGAAAATTGCGATCTGACCTTAAAGAATGAATGACGAAGCAGTCGGGGAGAGGGTCGGGAGAGAAGTGGCCCGAGCCGTTTTGCTGTCTGAGGGCGAGGAAGCTCCGGGTCGGGAGTATTACGCGCAGGGTCAGGATAAGCGATCGAATCTTATCATGACCAGGAGACAGCTGCTAGAAGATATCGCGAAGCTAAACGCTGAAAAAGAGCGGGCACTAGATGATAAAAGAGTTCGGGAAGGCAAAGGAAAAGAACCGGTCATAGACAACCGCGGATTATCGGGAGTCTCGACCAGAAGACAGACATGATGGAAGATCAGAGCAATACCAAAAGGATAACCGGGGAATCTCTGCTGATTATACTTCAGATGACTCATCGAGAAGAGAGTACCGACGCAAGGAAAGACTAAACAAACGCGCGCAGAAGAACAATTCCCGATGGAATAGGGCGCCCCGTTCCGACTATCCTAAGTTCAAGAAGGGTAGCACTGAGAAGAGAACGCCGGTGTCATTCGAGAAAGAAGAGATGCTGACGGGCAGCAGAGATGAGCAGGTAGTACTACCCCAGGTCCAGTGGCAACCATCAAATAACCAGACCCAGGGGTACCGAGTCAGCAGTCAGTTCATCAACCCAGGAGATGGAGGTTTGTATGGGATTCAGACTAAGGGGCTTGGAGGCGGATCGTTCGGATTCAGAATGAATTAGAGAGCTTCACCGTTGTCTGACAAAATATTGTCGGGACATCTCTCGAAGAGGTTTGACATTTCTAAATTGGAGAAATATGATGGTAAGAGGGATCCAGATAACCATTTGGAAGCCTTCAAGAACTTTATATTGAGTTTTGATAATGACGATAAGTTATTATGTCGGGCATTCTCGATGACTTTCAAGGATCCGGCGTCTAAGTGGTATAACCGACTACCGCAAGGTTGTATAAAAAACTTCGGGATGTTCTGGATGATGTTCCATCAGCACTTTGTGGGAAGTAAAAGTTTCCGAGCCAACGGTGATACGATCGTCAACTGTAAACAAAGACTGGGAGAAAGCCTCCGGGATTACACCAGGCGTTTTATCGATGCTAAGACCGACCTGGATCATTGCGAAGAAAACGTGGCTCTAACATCATATCGCTTAGGGTTGCTTCCAGGACCGATGAAGCAAGTGGTCACTAAAAAGCAAGCTTTCACTTTTTCCGCCCTTTTAGCTCAGGTGGAAAAGCAGATATTGATAGAAGAAACTGAGGCCTCTGAATTGGCTGCGCAAATTCAGCAGAGCGCGCAAGCGTCGGTCGTTATAAAACAGGGTGCTCAATCTAGCTACGCTCAGTAAGTACAGCCAGTCAGCACAATACCACCGACCCAGTCCTTACCAATCAAGCCTTTGGCCTCCCAGGGCCAAAGAGTCAAGCAGACGAACCAAGTGGTTTCGCGACCCATGTTTAACAAGTGGATCCGACCTACTTACTTCGCTGATTTGACAGAATGTGTGTCCTCAATCTATGAAAAGACTAAGAAGAGCGGGATGTATCGGAGGCCTTTCCCCATACCAACACCTCGTGAGCACAGGAACAACCGATACTGTCGATATCATGAAGACGTGAGACACGACACTAAGGATTGTATCGCTCTCAAAAAGGAGATACAAATGTTGATAGAGCACGGAAACCTACTCGAGTATGTGAAAAAGAAAGCACAACAGGGCGCAACTTTGAAAGAAATCGTGGCGATACATGATGAGTCCGGATTCTGTTACCTCTACGGACATGGACAGTTCGGACAAAGACCACCTAACCGGACAGGGCAGTTCGAACACCTCATCCATTGGACTGTTCGAACAAGAACTAAATGACTTAAAAAACCTAAACACTTCTTCACTAAGCTGCCTGCTCTCCTACTAAGAGCTCATGGGTCCTTGAACTTGACCCAGGTCCATTAAACATGACCCGAAAGCCCATAAGGCCCAGATGTAAGGGTATAAATACCCAATCACCAACATTAAATGAGGGTAATGAAAATTAAATACAACCAGGCTGCTTAATTCTCCCTCTACTCTCTACTCAAACATTAAATACCTACAAACTTCCACAAACTCTAAACAAAATTACAAACTTACCCTCAGACGAGAATAAACCTCACCAAATTGGCGACCACAGTGGGAGCACGACGGTGCCTGAATCAAGAATTCGAAACCAACAGGAAAACTCAATCCGAACGAATCCGGACGCCCCGGAAGTACCACCAGCCTTGCTTGAAGTGGTGGGTGAAAATGATGAATATACCATCAAAGAGCGTGATAGATTAAAGGGCGAGATAAAATCTCTGAGGGCGGAGAAGGCTAAGATGGGCATGAAAGAGAAGTCAAAAGCATCAGTCGCTCATCTTACCGAAAGCCCTAGAGAGCATGAGCCTTCGAAGACTCATGTGAGTACCAAGAAGACTCACTCTAGCTCCAAAAAGTCTTACCGGTCTAAACCAGTAGAGAGTTCTGACTCAGATTCAGAGTCTTCTGGTAGCTCCTCGGACTAGGATGGAGTTGAAGAGTCCTTGTCCTCCAGCAGTGATGAGGGTCAATCCAAAAAGAAGCAAAAGTTGATTAAAAAATATTCAAGAAAAAGGGATAGATATTGGAAATTGAAGAAGAATATAGGCAAAGGATCATCTCACAGCCGGAGGCATGTAGACCGGATGCTGATGGATCCTTTTGCCTTCCACGACGAACCAGGTATCTTTGCAACTCCCAATGAGGATACTGTATTCAGTCGTGGCCGGAATTGGAGACAATCTCCATTGTCTTCCAAGATTCTGTCCGGAAACCTCCCTAAGAGGTTCGATAGCACCAAAATGGAGAAATACAATGGCAGTACTGATCCGGACAACCACTTGGAGTAATTTAAAAACTTCATGATGAATTTTGATGATGGCGACAAGTTACTCTGTAGAGCATTCTCCCAATCCTTTACGGGGAGTGCTCTAAAGTGGTATAACAGCCTACCTCAAGACTGCATTAAGAATTTTGATACCTTTTGGGTGGCCTTTCGAAGGCAGTTTGTTGGGAGTAAAGAATTGAAGCGCAATGTGGACACAATAATCCATTGTTCCCAAGAACCAAACGAATCATTAAAAGAATACATAAGTCATTTTGTAAACACAAAAAATGGGTTGACTGATTGCTTCGAGCAAGTATCAATAGCATCCTTGAGACAGGACTTAAACCGTGGAAATTTGGCTGATTCGGTAACCAGAAAGAAAGCCATGACTTGGGGAGGTTTGCTGAATCAAGTCGGAAAGCAAATCAATGTTGATGAAACAAAGAAAACTAGGGTGCACAGGCAGGTGAGGTCTGCCCCGGTTGCACCAAACCCTAACCAAAATCAGTCCGGGAACAAGGCAAGGGAGACCGGACAGAGGCATAACAGGGCTAAAGCTCAATCTCAGCCAGCTGCACCTGCCTAGAGTCAACAATCTATAAATAAGAGAGGGTCTTGGGTTCAACCGGAGTGGTTTGCAGAATTAAAATAAAGTGTGGCCACCATTTATGATAAAACAAAGGAAGAAGTGCACTATAGAAGACCGGCCGCACTGCAATCTCATAGGGAACATTGTAACAACTCTTTCTGCCAGTACCATAATGATACTGGCCATACCACTGACGATTGTATAGCCTTGAAACAAGAAGTTCAAAACTTGATTGAAAGAGGAAAGCTGGGGGCATATGTCAAAAGAAGAGGAGGAAATATGCCTGATAATGCTCATCGGGTTGGTCCAAGCAATGCTGCTCCGGAGGGAGTTATGGTTATTATCGAAAGATTTGATGTAGAATCAGAATACTTGGATCCTGATCCAACTCGAAATAGAGTGGGTGCCATTGAGGAATGTTGTAAAACGGTCTCCGGGCTTATCAAGCTTTTTGAGTCACTTACAATTTTCGGAGGGGATACTATGACAGCTCCTACTGCTTCTTCGAGGAAGAGGCCCGTTCATACTTTAACCACCCAGCTAGAAGGAGGCATGACCTCCTATCAATCACAAATTCCATTTCCCTTCATTGTTTTTGATAAAGATGACTTAAGGGATATAGCTGGCCCTCATGAAGATGTTGTTGTCATGGGAGCATCCATTGGGGGCAATGACATAAGACGAATCTTGGTGGATACTGGAAGCTCAACCAATATCCTCTTCTTAACCACGTACAAAAAGATGAAAAATCCAGCCGTAATTCAGCGTTCGGACATATCAATTGTGGGTTTCACTGGGAGCTCAGCAGATGTGATCAGGGAGTTCGAAAAGGAAGTTTTGTTGGGCAAGGGCCCTTTCAAGAAGATGGTCAGGATACTTTTTATTGTGGTGGATTGTCCCACTTGTTATAATGCTATTTTAGGGAGGTCTTGGCTCTCTAGGATGCATGTGGTGGCCTCGACAGTCCACCAATGTTTGAAATATGATGTTCAAGGACAAGTGGGAGTTGTCCAAAGTAGTCAAAAGGTTGCAAGAGAGTGTTATGCTACAGCACTAGCTCCACGGACGTTGGGAGCAGTTCGTATCAACGAAGAATAGCAGTTTGAGGGGCTTTCTGGGGGTGAGGATTAAATTGATGACCCCAGAGAGACCCCTGGAGTATTGATACCGGTTGAAGAAGTTGAAACACATTCTTTAGAAGAAGGAAAAAGTGTTAAAATAGGGTCCAAAATGCCGTCCGAACTGAAGAATAGAATGTTGGAGTTTCTAAAAGACCATCAGCATGTTTTTGCTTGGTGCAATGCTGATGTAACTGGGGTTCCAGCAGATATTATATCACATCACCTATCCATTCGGAGAGGCATAGCACATGTGGTATAAAAGAGAAAGGCTTTTTCCAAGGCAAAGGCTGATGTTATTGTTCAAGAAGTTGACAGGCTCACAAAAATGGGGCATATAAAGGAGTCTCAATATCCTTTGTGGACTGCCAATCCGGTCTTGGTGAAAAAGAAAAATGGCAAGTGGCGTATGTGCATTGACTTCACAGATCTCAATAGGGCTTTCCCAAAAGATTTATATCCAGTCCCCCGGATTGATCAGCTAGTAGATTCCACTTCTGGAAATAAGCTAATATCCTTCATGGATGCTTTCTCCGGGTACAATCAGATTCAAGTAGATCCGAAGGATCAGGAGCATACCACGTTTGTCACTGACAGGGGTCTTCATTGCTACAAGGTAATGCCATTTGGATTGAAAAATGTTGGGGCTACTTATCAGAGATTGGTGAATAAAGCCTTTGCTGATCAAATTGGAAGAAATATGGAAGTATATATTGATGACATGATGGTGAAAAGTGTGGATGAACAACTACACTTGGCAGACCTCCAAGAAACTTTTGCTAATTTAGTAAAAGTGAATTTAAAGTTAAATCCAGAAAAATGTGTGTTCGGAGTGCAGTCCGGGAAATTCCTAGGTTATATAATAAGTGAGCAAGGGATACAGCCCGATCCGGACCAGCTTAATGTTTTGTTCCAAATGGAGCCTCCTCGGAATGTTAAAGAAGTACAACGGTTGACTGGGAGGTTGGCTGCTTTAAACCGATTCATCTGAAGGTCTTCGGATAGATGTGCCCCGTTTTTTCAAACTCTAAAGGGTGCAAAGGGATTTGACTGGACTTCACAGTACGATGAGGCTTTCAATGAGATTAAGAAACATCTGTCATCCTCCAAGACTTTATTTAAACCTGTTGATGGAGAGACATTCTTCGCATACTTGGCAGTTTCAAGTTATGCCATCAGTGCTGTATTAGTAAGAGAGGTGAATAATTACCCCCATCCGGTGTACTACATTAGCAAGAGCTTGATAGATGCAGAAAAGCGCTATTTAAAGCTCGAAAAATTAGCATTAGCCTTAGTAATTGCTGCAAGGAAGATGAGGCCTTATTTTCAGGCTCATCCTATTATCGTCCAGACATCTTTTCCTTTGAGGAATGTCCTTCAAAAGGCAGACATTTCAAGTAGAATGACTAAATGGTCAGTGGAATTGGGGGACTTCGATATTAATTTTGCTCCTTGAACGGCAGTCAAAGCCCAAGCTGTGGCTGATTTTTTAGTTGAATTCCACTCTGATATAGATACGGAGCAGACTACTGAGATGAAAGACAAAAAGGTATGGGTCGTCCGAACGGATGGTGGATCTAGCACTATGGGATGTGGTGCATGGGTGTGCTTGACTTCTCCATATGGTGACAAAATGTACCAGGCTATATGTTTTGCTTTTAGGGCTTCCAACAATGAGTTCGAATACGAAGCAGCTATAGCTGGTTTAAAGTTAGCTTATATTTGTGGGGCCAAAAGGGTCAAGCTGATGAGTGATTCCCAGCTTCTTATCCACCATGCGCAAGGTCAATCTGAGGCCAAAAAGGAGAAACTAGTGAAGTACTTACTTCTTCTTAAAAATGAGGCTCTAAAGTTCAAAAGCGTTGTTTATGAGCATATACCCCGGGCAGAGAATGAACTAGCAGATTCATTGGCTACCATAGCATACACTGAGTCATATCCTTGGATCCATGTACTGGAGAACCCTTCCATTCAACTTGGTATGGGTAAAGAGGAACAAATTTTCGATGTACAGATGAAACAGCCTCAAGATTGGAGATTTCCTCTCCTGCAGTACCTCTCCGATGGCATCTTGCCTCCGGATAAATCATTAGCAAGAAAAATGAAGCACAAGGCTCGTGGATTTATCATACTAAGAGACGTTTTGTATAAAAAATCTTACAGTAAACCTCTTTTGCGATGTTTGGGAGATGGTGAGTCTCAAGTAGTCATCTCCGAATTGCATGATGGTGATGGATCAGCTCACTGTGGGTTCAGGGCTCTAACAAGGAGAGTTTTATTGGCTGGCTATTATTAGCCCTCCATAATGCAGGATGCTAAAGAGCTGGTGAGAAGGTGTGATCCATTCCAAAGATATAGCAATGAAATTCATGTCCCAACTATCCCTTTAGAGTCAATTTCTGAGCCTATACCTTTTGCTCGATGGGGGTTCGATTTAGTGGGACCTCTTCCTATGGCGTCCGGAGGGCGCAAAACTATAACTGTTGCTATATATTACTTTTCGAATTGGATTGAAGCAGCCCCCCTGGCAGGAAACAACATCAAAAGCTATCATAAAATTTATTTTATCCAACATCTGTTGCAGATTTGGTGTTCCACAAAAGATAACGACAGACAATGGGCCATAGTTCGACAACAAGAAAATGGAGAATTTATGTGCCTCAAAGGGTATACAGCATTTCTTCTCTTCACCTTTCCACCCACAAGCGAATGGTCAGGTCGAAGTGGCTAACAGAACTATACTATCCAGTTTAAAGAAGAATTTGGAAGGGGCTGCTGGGAAGTGGCCTAGCTATTTACAAGAGGTTTTGTGGGCCTACCGGACTACCCCTAGGGCTGCAACACAAGAGTCACATGTTGCCTTGGTCTATGGGATAGATACAATAGCCCCCATAGAGGCAACTCTCCCCTCATTTTGGGTTCACAACTTATCCGAACACGCAAACGAAGTGGCAGTCAGAGGTCAGCTTGACCTAATAGAGGAAAGACGAGTTAAGGCTCACCTTAGAGCTGCACACTATCAAGGTTTGATGAGAAGCAGGTTTGCTTCTAGAGTTAAAAGAAGAGATTTCCAGCCAGGGGACAAGGTATTGAGGAAAGTCTTCTTATACACTAAAGACAAGCTGCTCGGCAAACTGGCCCCAACTTGGGAAGGACCTTATATGGTCATTGAAAGGCTTAAACCTGGAACATATTGGCTCGAAGACAAGGATGGAAGGGTTTTAAATCACCCTTGGAATATTGAGCATCTCCGAATGTACTTGGAATAGAAGCTATGTAAATATTTACTTGTTTAAAAATCCATGTAAATATTTGGGGCATACTCTTTCCTACCCTGGTGGCACAGGGAGGTTTTAATGAGGTGTCCGGGTTTTTTAATAAAATTTGATGCCTTCTTAAATTTTTTTAAAGTGTTCTTACTTTGTTTTTTGTCATACCATCCGGATTGAATTAAGGGAATGATGACTACTTAAACATTTGTCATCGGAGAATTTAAACACTCTCACTTTAGAATGCTTATGAAATAACTAAGGGCTATTTAAACACTAGCCAGCAAATTTGAAACAAACTGTGGAAGAATGCAAGAGTTGTGCAAAATAAAGATATTCATTAAAGTAACCTAAGTGCCTTGGCCTTCCAAGGACTTTTCAATTGTCAAACAAAACAAAAGATCTATCCGGTCAAATGCCGGACACAATAACAAAAATGCCTTGGCCTTCCAAGGACTTTAGTTCAGGTAACATGAAAAGTGAAAAGATAATTCATAATTTAAGACTGAGCCTTTGAAGATGGCTCGGCCTCACTTATCTTCTTCTTCTTCTTGGGATCGTCTTTCTCTTCGTGAGGGCCCTCCCCGGTGTTTTCTTTTTCGTCAGAGGAGGAAGCACTGGAATAATCATGCAAGTCTCCATCAGCCATGGTGTGGAAGGGAAGGTCTTCGTACTCTACATGAAGCCACAAATCTCCCAGGTTCCTCTTCGGGAACTTCTCATGAAAGAGCAGGACCATGTCCGACTTCACCTTGGCATACATTTGCTCTTGAGTATCTATTACGTTGTTGGCATAAGCATCGATCTTAGCCTGAATTTTGGCCTCCTACTCCTTTAGCAGATCAGCTTTCTCCTCTGCAGCCTTGGACACTGAGTTCTCAAGTGCAATCTTGTCATTTGTCAAGTTGTGGATGACTTGATCCTTGGACTTTGCCTCCTCTTTTGAAGAGGTGAGATATTTCTCTAATCCGGACAACTTCTCCCAGAGCTCCTTGATAGTGTCTTCTAAAGTGGCAACCTTTGTGGTTCACCCCTCTTGTCTCTTCTTCAACTCCTCGTTTTCTCCCTTTAGAATGTCAGCATGTTGAGTGGCAGTAAGAAGATCATCGGGCAGTCTCTCTTTGTCAGATTTGAGATCTTTGATAGTATCTGCCTGACTTCGAACTTGTTTCTCCAACACAAGCACTGGCTGAACACTACTTAATATGGAGTGAGCTATAATATCCCTTTCACTTGAAACAGTAAAAGTCTTACCATTAAAAGTGACGGTGTTCGAAGTACTCAGAGGGAGGTAAGGCCCAGCAAAATCGTCTCTGGGGAGGTTGGCAAGTAGTCACCAAGTCCATCAAGCCTGGTGATGTCAACCCTATCAATGCTAAGGTCTCCTCCTCCAACCTCGTCGGTTTGAAAATCACCATGGATCTCCTCTGCTTGTGTTGGATCAGTAGGATCTACAGGGGGGAGAGGCTCCAGAGGCCGGAGAGAAAGTTCATCACCCCTAGAGGTCTTTTTCTTCTTAGCCTCCCTGTCCTTGCTTTCTGCTCCCCGTTTTCGGTCTCTCTTGGGAGCCCTTGGGGGTTTTGGGGATCGAACCTCTTCCCTAACACTCTCCTGCTCTACCACTTGTAAGAGAGCAGCATCGATCTGGCTTGGGGCTGGCCCCTCTGGATTTGTTGGAACAGCCTCCTCCACCTCAGCAGGGTTAGCTTCACCTACAACCTTCTTGCCCTTCTTTTTCTTGCCTTTCATTTTACTCGGGGCCTTGGCCCGGCCTGGTAAGTAAAGTGACCCATCTGGTTCGTGTGTTCTCTTGAGGACTACATCCGGAGGGGGTGGAGTGGTGAGTTCTTCCCAGGTCAAGTCCCTCTGGCCAGTAGTGTTCCAGAGGTGAGACCTTGCAAAGTTGCCTCTTGTGAAAGCATCGTGAAACCAGTTCCCCCACTTTTCAGCAGCCCAAGTGTTGATCTTGGTACAAGTGGTCTGCCCGGACTTTAGGTAGTCATTGAAGTCTTTGGACAGTTCTGCTAAGAAAAAAGACAAGACCAGTCAGTTTAAGCAAATTTCGATAAAAGAAGAAATAAGAATATAAAGTAGGAGCCTTACGATCACTCCTCCATCTGTTGGTGAGGAGACTTGGATTGACTCCGGCTTTGATTTTCCTCCCGTTCTCCCAAGCACCACTTACGAACAGGAATTAAGTCCTCCAATTTCTCTCAGACTCAAGCAGATCATCCACTGCTTTATAATTATCACCCACGTTGAAGTGATAGAAGGGAATGTGGTGGTTCCTGCAGAGACTAGCCACAGCTGCGAACTCCTCCATTGGTAGAGGAATCCTGGAGAGCTTGGAGGCCATAATGTAGGCCATAAGAGTGTACCAGGAGTTGGGACTCAGTTGACTAGGGCAGAGCCTGATGAGGTGGAAGTACCTAACTATCTCCGGATCTAAAGGAAACCTTAGACCCCAGTTAAAAAGCTCAGTGAAGATGACTATTTCACTGAGTTTGCAGTCCATTAGGGTCTCGGGGTCTATGGAGATTCTAATTTTTACATTCTCCGGAATCCCCCACTTCGTACGCATCCGACCCAACTCAGCTGTATGGATGAAAGCGTAATTGATCTTTTGCAAGGCAAGAAGATATTTAACATTGACCTTATGGAAACAAGGTCCCACTTTTCCTTCAAGACACTCCGGCAGATCCGGATGCCTTAAGCATAGCTTCTCTTTGCCTTTATCCTTTTGAGCAGCAACAACACCATTGGTCTGTCCGGAAGGTTCGGACTCGAATGGAGCCTCTTCGATAGAGTCCTTCATTATTTCCTCCATTATTGAGGAAGGGTTTTCATTTGTATTAATGAGGGGGGAGTTTGGAGTTGGTTCAGTCTGACCACCGGACTGATGAGCTTCAGTGCTCGCCTGCACTCTAGCCTCCGGCTGAGGCTCTAATGTGGAGGTTTCTCTTCGGGGGCTTGAGCCAGTGGCCTCCGGACCGGACAGCCTGTCCATGGGTGCTTTTATGGGTGCTTCTGACCCTGTACTGCTATCCTTAGCACCTGATTTCGAAGGGGTTCCCTTGGAAGCTTGCCCTTTGACCACCCGGCCTTTTCTTTGATCAACCAGTTTGTTGGGAGAAGTATCAGCATCTGACCCCATGGCTAAGAACGGGGAAGGTTTTTTAAAGCTAGTAACTGTTAAACCTGGTTCAACAGTGAGTTCTGACTCTTGAACCATAGAACTGAGATGATAGGAGAAAGACTGGTTTGAAACAATCTCTTCGGTTTGACACCCTTTGTGGAGGAAGAACCCTGGTCAGACTCTGTAGCTGAGATTGCTGGTTTGTCGATGGGGGAAGTGGGGTAAGCCTGCTGCGATGCGCCTTTCCCTTTTGATTTTTTGTGCTTTTTCTAGTTCAGATAGATTGAGCCACCCACCTTTGATTAAAGAATTCCTAGCCGTGAACATAAACAAACTAAGTAAAGAACTTGTGTTTGAGAGAGAAAGCTCTGAAAATTAGCAAAGTGAAAATGAAAGTGATAGTAAAATAGTGGAAAAGTATCTTAATTTATAGTAAACCTCAAAAAGATGTCTTGATTCCTAGGAGAATTCGAAAGGATTAACAATGATTAAGAGAGGGCGCTAATGTCACCTTCATTAATGAAGAGGTTGCTTTTCAGAGAAGGTAGGTGCGAAATTCAAGGTGAAAAAATGGCTAAAGCAACGAATCAAAGAGAGACACGTGTCCCATGAACTTTGGCAAAAAAACCATTTAGATTCAAGGAACTTTTTTCAGTCCGGATAAAACCATAACACAATTCGAAAGACTTGTCCGGATGAAGATGCTACTGATAACGGATTGTTTTTCAGGTTTTGACAAAGGTTTTTGAACAAACACCTAAAAAAGGGGCTACTGATGAGTCCGGATTCTGTTACCTTTACGGACAGGGACAGTTCAGACAAAGACCACCTAACCGGACAGGGCAGTTCGAACACCTCATCCATTGGACTGTTCGAACAAGAACTAAAGTATTTAAAAAACCTAAACACTTCTTCACTAAGCTGCATGCTCTCCTACTAAGAGCTCATGGGTCCTTGAACTTGACCCGGGTCCATTAAACATGACCCGAAAGCCCATAAGGCCCAGATGTAAGGGTATAAATACCCAACCACCAATATTAAATGAGGGTAATGAAAATTAAATACAACCAGTCTGCTTAATTCTCCATCTACTCTCTACTCAAACATTAAATACCTACAAACTTCCACAAACTCTAAACAAAATTACAAACTTACCCTCAGACGAGAATAAACCTCACCAATACAGAAGCCTGAGACGACCATGGCGATTTTCGAAGTGACCAACCCTTTTGATGTCTCCGTTGAATATCTCGATCCCGATGTGAATCGTAACCTCATCGGGGTCATCGAAGAAGAAGTTGCGGAAAGTAATGGGAACGTAAGAAACCTTTGTGAATTTTTTGAATCATTGATTATTTTTGGAGAAGATTCTATGGCAGGGATCACGCACTCCTCCCGAAAGCGACATATTGTGAACTTGGCTACTCAGTTAGAAGCTCGGCTCTATCCCCATTTGAAAGGCATCCCTTCTCCGATTTTGTATTCCGACGACGACGACATGCGAGACGTAGCCGGTCCTCATGAAGATGCCGTCGTTATTGGGGTGGCCATTGCGGGGAAAGAAGTTCGATGCATCCTCGTAGACACCGGAAGCTCAGCCAACATAATCTTTGCATCGACATTCGCTAAGTTCAAGGAACCCCCGGTAATTAGACGTTCAGACCAAATTATTGTGGGTTTCACAGGTTCAACAGCGGACGTGGTTGGAGAATTTGAAGGCATCGTTCAGCTAGGCCGCGGGCCATTCAAGAAGGAAGTCACCGTTTTATCCGTCGTGGTAGACGCACCAGCCTCCCATAATGCGATATTTGGTAGGTCGTGGTTGTCACGAATGCACGCGGTAACGTCCACTGTTTATCAATGCTTGAAATACGTGGTCGGAAACAATGCAGGGGTAGTGCGCAGCAGCCAAAAAACGACAAGAGAATGCTACCGAGCGGCTTTAGCACCCAAAAGGGATCAAGAGATGGAGCAAGCGCGAGACTAGCAATTAGTGGGACTTCCATTGGGGTCGTTACCCGTCGACGATCCCAGGGAAGCTCCCAGTTTTTTAACCACCGACAAAGAATGTGAAAAACATCAATTTATCAAAGATAGAATTTTACAGATAGGAATCAAATTGTCACCGGGCTTCAAGGAATAATTGGTATTGTTGCTATAAGAAAATTTGAATTTGTTCGCGTGGTGCTCAAAAGACGTGACCGGAGTCCTGGAGAACCATGCAATTCACAAGCTAACTATCAATAAGAATGTCAGGCCCATCTCCCAAAAGCGTCGGGCCTTTTCCCCAGAAAAGGCAGAAATCATTCTGAGAGAGGTTGAAAGAATGCTCAGCGTCGGGCACATCAAAGAATCAAGTTACCCTCTCTGGACGTCCAATCCCGTCCTGGTCAAAAAGAAGAACGAGAAGTGAAGGATGTGTGTGGACTTTACCGACCTTAATCGAGCATGCCCAAAGGATCCCTTCCCGATGTCGAGAATTGACCAGTTGGTGGATTCCACGTCGGGAAATAGATTACTATCTTTTATGGATGCATATGCAGGCTACAATCAAATCAAGTTGCACCTAGCGGACTAGGAGAGCACAACATTTGTCACGGGCCGAGGCTTATATTGTTATAAGGTTATGTCGTTCAGGTTGAAAAACGCAGGGGCGACCTACCAAAGATTGGTTAACAAGACCTTTGACTGCCAGATAGGAAGGAATATGGAAGTTTACATCGATGACATGCTAGTGAAGAGCGGCACAGACGAGGACCATCTCGCTGGTTTGAGGGAAACCTTTGACAATCTAAGGAGTATAAATCTCAAATTAAACCCGGAGAAATACTCCTTTGGGGTAAGGTCGGGCAAGTTCCTGGGATTCTTTGTTAGCGAAAAAGGAATCGAGGCAGACCCGATCCAATTACAAGCTCTTACCGACATGACACCACCGAAGAATATTAAGGAGGTCCAGATATTAACCGGGCTCCTGGCGGCCTTGAATCGATTTATTTCTCGTTCATCTAACAAGTGCGCTTCATTTTTTCAGGTCTTGAGAAACGCTAAGAATTTTGTTTGGACACCGGCTTGCAACACGACCTTTTTGGGGATCAAAACTTATTTATCATCCCCGAACCTTATAACGAAACCCCTGACCGGGGAGACTCTTTTCCTTTACATAGAGGTTTTAGATTTTGCAGTAAGTGCGGATCTGATCAGCGAGTCGGGAACGGTTCCCAGAGCGGTATACTTCGTGAGCAAAAGCCTATTGGATGCTGAGACACGGTATTTGAAGTTGGAAAAAATGTCCTTGGCTTTGGTGACCGCGGCACGAAAAATGCGACCATATTTTCAGGCCCACCCCATTGTCGTCCGAACCTTGTTTCCACTCAAGTACATACTTCAGCGACCGAACATGTCAGGGAGAATGTCTAAATGGTCGGTTGAGTTAGGCGATTTCGACATCAACTTTGAGCCAAGAACAACTATCAAAGGCCAGACCCTGGCTGATTTTATAGTCGAATTCCATTCCGATCGACCCAACCAAGAAGCACCTCCCGAAGAAGACAAGCTAGTTGAGTGGGTTATCTAAACCGATGGTGGGTCAAACGTCAATGGATGCGGCGCGGGCGTACAGATAGTCACCCCTACGGGCGTAAGTATGCATCAGGAAATCCGATTGAGTTTTCCTACTTCTAACAATGAATCTGAATATGAAGCTGCCCTGGCTGGTTTGAGACTAGCACACGTGTGCGGGGCTACACACGTACGTCTTGTTAGTGATTCTCAGCTTTTGATTAATCAAGCTTCGGGAGCGTCGGAAGCTAGGAAAGAGCACTTGGTTCAGTACTTAGCAGCATTGCGAGTGTTAGCCGCCTCATTCGCCAAAGTAACATATGAGCACGTCCCCAGAACCGAAAATGTAATCGCCGACTCCCTAGCATCGGCCTCTTGCTCAAGCAGTTACCCTTGGATAACCAAACAAGAAACCCCGTCGATTATAAAGAGGACATAGTTGGATAATCGACCAGAAATTGCTTGCCAGGTATCTTCGGTAACTATTTCAGACTGGAGACGGGATATTATAGCTTTCATGGCCGAAGGATTACTACCAGACGATAATATCTCGGTTCGAAATATACGAAATAAAGCCCGAGGCTATGTTCTGTTGGGAGACATACTATACAAAAGTCGTTTAGCAGGCCTTTACTGAGATGCTTGGGGGTAAATGAGTCACAAATAATCGTATCCGAGTTGCATGACGGAGAGGGCGCGGCTCATTGCGGTTACAAAGCGCGGATAAGAAGAATTTTTCTCGCCGGTTTTTATTGGCCAACGGTAACGGCTGACGCTCAACAGATAGTAGAAACCTACGACACCTATCAAAGATTCGCGAATGCGATAAATATGCCTGTGGCCCCTTTAGAATCAATATCTAAAGGCCTACCTTTTGACCGATGGGGAATCGATCTCGTAGGGCCGTTACCGATGGCATCCGGTGGAAGACAAACGATTGTGGTGGCGGTGGATTACTTTTCCAAATGGGTAGAATCCGAGCCGTTGTCGGGAACGAGAACTAAAGATGTCATCAAATTTATTTGGTCGAATATCTGCTGTAGATTCGGGGTACCTCAGAAGCTCACCATGGATAACAGACCTCAGTTTGACAGCAGCGAGATGAAATCCTTTTGTACGACCCATAGGATTAGGCAATGCTTTTCTTCCCCTTTCCATCCACAAGCGAACGGGAAAGTTGAAGTTACGAACCGAACCATCTTGGACGAACTTAAAAAGTTGGAAAATGGCCGGATTACTTACACGAAGTGTTATGGGCTTACCGAACTACACCTCGAACAACGACTAAAGAATTTCCTTATGCCTTAGTATATGGAATGGATGCGGTCACCCCAGCAGAGTCGATCTTCCCATCTTTTAGGGTCGGTAACTATGATGAAAATAAAAACGAGGGTGACAGACGACTAACTCTAGATCTGATAGAAGAAAAAAGGTACTGAGCTCAACTAAATTATTTACATTATGAGACCCTAATAAGGAGTCAGTATGCGTTAAAAGTACGTCGACGAGAGTTCAAGGTCGGAGATAGGGTTTTGAAAAGAGTTTTTCTGCATACTAAAGACAAAAGCCTCGGCAAGCTCGCCCCGAACTGGGAAGGACCGTACAAAGTAATGAAAGAATTAAGAGTGGGGCATATCGGTTGCAGGACAAGCACGGGAGTTTGTTAAGGCTCTCGTGGAACATCGAACATTTGAAGCTATATTTGGAGTAATTTTGTTGATTTTTGTAACTTTGTAATCATTGTTTGTGTAAGAACCTTTGGTCGGGGATGCACTCTTTCCTACCTCGGTGGCGCGAGAAGGTTTTAATGAGGCATCCATAGCAACTGACCTTTTTTAATCCAAAATTTTGCCCTTCAATCTCATAAGTATTAAACAGGAGTCCATTAGCTAACGAGCTGGTGGACAACCTTTGGCGATCTTAATTGACCAACAGAACCTTCATAGGTTTTTCAGTGTTTAAATTGATCCACATTTTTATTCCCGACCCTATGGGGAGATTTTCAATTTTACATTGATCAACAGAACCTTAATAGGTTTTTCAGTGTCTAAACTGATCCACATTTTTATTCCCGACCCTATGGGAAGATTTCAATTTTACATTGATCAACAGAACCTTAACAGGTTTTTCAGTGTTTAAATTGATCCACATTTTTCCCGACCCCGTGGGAAAATTTTCAATTAGATATTGATCCACAGAACCTTGAATGGGTTTTTCAGTGTTTAACCAATCTACATATTATTTCCGACCCTACGGGAATTTTTCACTTAGTTGTTGACCAACAGAACCTTATATGGTTTTTTGGTATTCAACCAATCTACATTTTATTCCCGACAAATATGAATTTATAAAAGCATAGGGAAAATAACGTCACGATTGTGGATATTGATTTTCAGAAACGTCGGTTACAAAAACGGTTTAAAAGGATTCTACAGACCCAAAAGATACAAAATTTAAATACAGAAACATAGGAAGTCAAGCGTCCTCTTCCTCCGACTCGGTTTCGGTGTCGTCCGACTCTTCGTCCTCGCAGACCACAGCAACGGGGCAGTCGGCCTCAGGAACATCTAGCCACATGGACCCAATAGGAAGGTCGGGGAAACGATGATGAAAGGACAGCACATAAGCGGCCTTAGCCTCGGTCGTCTCATTTTCCATCCACTTCTGGCACTTATTAGCAAAAAGGGCATTAGCACCATTTAGATCGGCAATTTCCTGCACCAACTGCCCAGCATGGTCGTCCCGGTCTTTTCTGACTTGCGCCAGGGTTTTTTCGACCATCTCCAGCTTCTCTTTCAAGAGCTTCTGAGCTGCCTTTCCTTTCTTCACTTCCTCTTCAAGCGCGACAACCTTCCCGTCCGCGTCCGTCAACTTCTGGCTTAGCTCCCCTGCCTGCTGCTCTTTCATCGCCATTGGCACGATCATATTATACAAAGATAGGGACAACTCGTCTGTTATCCGCAAACGGAATGTGTGCAGACTCCCAGGCACGGATAGCACAGGCAGCTTAGTACCGCTCGATGACGCTACGACATTTTTTGAGGCCTTTGAGGGACAAGCATCGTCGGGGACCACCACTACGGGATCTGCTGCAGTCACACCCTTAACCTCCCCATATTGCTCAAAAAGTTCCGGGAGGGTTGCATTATCAACAAAAGCAGACGATGTGGTAGATCTACCCTTCTTCTTCGAGCGTTTCGACATTTTGACTAGAGCACCGTGTGCCTCAGCCTTCCCCTTTCGCTTATTGGCCAGCTTCTCGGACCGATGGGCCTCGCCATCCTCAGCGGCAGCTTCATCCTTTTGTCCCTCTGTGTCGGCCCCTTTAGCCTCGGCATTTGCCTGCTCGACCTCTTCATCCGATTTGGGGCGCTTGCTGGGAGCCTTGTTGCGCTTCAGAAGAAACAATTGTGCGTCGGGCGCGTCCGTCTTCGCGACCAAGTCCACCAAGCTGGGTGGTTGGCGCAGCTGCTCAATAGTGAGCGGTTCAGACGAGCAACGCGAGAGGTTACTCGTGATCAGGTTCGTATTGTTGAAGGCGCGATGGAACGCCCGACCCTAGTGCTTCTTGGCATTTTTCTTCATAATTTGGAAGGTCCACTTTGCCAGGTTTGAAGAAATCCTTCTTCAACCTCTGGATAAACTCCTTCAACACTACACAAAGGATTGGTCCATTATGTAAATAATAATAATAATAATAATAAATACCATCAGGAACCCAGGTCTGCAGCAATCGCCTAGAGTTCTCCTTGCTATAGGGGTGACCATTTTACCAGCAGCCACTGAGGAAGACAAATCGATGCTTCCAACCTTTGTCGCCTTTGAGGAAGTCATTTAAAATATTCCAAGTATTGGCCAAGCAAGAATAGAAGAAGGGGGACTTTGAAGATTTCGAGAGCCCTGACATGGCTATGTACTCAGTCATTGGCATAACCCGACCCGATAGGCGTGAGGCCATTATGCATGACATCAACGTATACCACGCGTTGGGTGTTAGCTGTGAGGGGCAAGTGTTAAGGGTCTTGAAATACAGAGCAATCTCAGGATCCAGAGGAAACCTGAGGCCCCAGTTGAAGAGCTCTGTGAAGATGACGATCTCCCGTGACCGAACATGCACTCGCGTCTCCCTAGGAACGGGGAATCGAACAGTGACGCACTCCGGGATACCCCACCAGATTAGAAGCTCTGCCTGTTCCACGGCAGAGAACTAAAGGTACTTGCCCTCAAAAAGGGAAATGACGTTGTCCCGGGGCAACCAACGATGGTAGGTTGTAGTTATGACTGCCTCAATCTCCGCGGGAAGAGGCTCTTCGGAAGGAGCAGCAGTGTTGCCAACAGCGGCAATACCTTCCTCAGCAGCCAAAACGTCGGCTTCTGGCTCCTCGATATTTTCTGCCGGGACCGCATCAGGTCTAGGGGGCTGACCGCATGAGGATCGGACGGTTGTGCAATAGGTTCGGTAAAACTAGAGCTACTTCCGGTACGGGCGAGTTGCGATTCTTTTCGCTGTTGACGAGCATGCTCGTTCTCCAGTTCTAGACGGTCCAAATCTTGTTGGGTAACGCCCAAATGGGTACGCGCGGTATTGACACCGGTCCGATACCCTTGTATGTTGGGTGTACGCTGGATTATTTCGGGAGAATTACCCCCTACTGGCGAAGTCGATGTATTTTAGTCTCCCATGGAAAGAAACCTGGTTTTTCCTTGACGTCGAGGGGGAAATGGGCCAAAACAGTATAAGAATTCACCGACGAAGGCGTCAGGCGGTTAACCTGAGTAACCGGGGAGTGTGGAGAGCTGCTGCTAGAGGGAATAACGATGACTTTGAGGTTTGGAGCGTCAGACGTTTCAGGTACAATAAAGGATTCAGAAGGTATTGGATTAGGAAGGACAGGGTCGTGGGGAAGCGGCACGGGCGTAAAGGGCTTCGTGTCAGAACTCCAAATTAGTCCCGCAGCTCGGTACTCTTCAGCACGGTCACCAATACTGGCCCAGTCGACAAATCCGAACGCAGGCTCTTTCTTCTTCTTCGCTTTTTGTTTTATCTTCGGGTTCCTACTTTTCATAAACCTTTCTCTCTCTCTCTCTCTCTCTAAAATAGTCAGGACATCACTTTCTCTCTCTAGAATTCCGTTGAGAGTGATTCTTGCGAATGAGGTATTTATAGGCTCCCTTACTTAACCGCTTCTCGCATGGGGGAGTCCAAACGACGAAAAGCAGCGGGAAGTCGAAATGCCTTTTGGAAAGATGTGCAGACGAGCACGCTTCGAATACTCGGATGACACGTGTAGCTTTTTGCTCAAGTTAGCATCATAAATCTACACCAACTAGCTCTGTTAGATATGCTATTTGGGCTTCATATACCTGGTTTGCCTACTAAAAAATCTGATTACCCGTTTGGGCCCATGGGGAATCTGTCAATCAGGGTCGATAGCAGACCCATGAAAAGGGTTTGAGCATCAGGACGATTCGCAGCCGTCCTAGGATAGAGCGGACAGTCGGGGAACCCCAGGGCAATCGATACCAAGGTTGTCCGGTCGTTCGGTATCGGGGCGTAGGGGATAGAGGCGTTTCGAACCAACTCGGTACCAAGGCGTAGGGGCAGAGGCGTTTCGAACCAACTCATTTTACGAGTCTTCATTCCCGACGCTCTTGAAGACTGGGAGGCTACTGATAAGAGAGTAAGGTGGATCTTATTAGAAAATGAGTTAATTGTAAACGGGAGAAGGGAAATATGCCTATTGTTGTATTTATTATTTATTGGGAAGCTATTTGTAAACAAAATAATTTGTAAAAGACCAATAGTGAAATAATACAAGACCACTAAGGATATAAACGGGACCCACCTTCCCCACTATAAAAGGGAGCCCATTTATTCTTGGTAGGTGGACAATTCTTTTTATATTCTCTCTTTCTACTTTCTCTCTACATTTGGAATATTAGTCACGTCAGCTTCAAGATCCAATATTCTCATTTCTTGTCATTTATTCTCTCATCAGTCCTGACTTGGAGGAAAATTTTACGTCTGAGGCATTTGATTAGCAAACGACACACGATAGCGATCAATAATGAGAAGACTACCTCTTTTTGGTACGACCGTTGGCTACTCCCTACCTTTATGGTAACCCGTTATAAGCAAAAAATTATTCATAATTAAGAGTTTGACAATACTCTTACAGCATGAGACATCATTTTGGATGAACTCTAGAACTCGACGACCCAAATAAGATCGGCAAGTACTAAAAATCATCGCAACTTTTTGGAGATTAACAACTTCATTTTTGCTCTCACTTCTCCTATTATTAGTTATAACGAGGTTCATTGTTGGACCGCCAATAGTTGAAACACAAAATTCACAACCAAAGACACCTACAATGCAATACGTACTTCCACTCTTTGTGTGGGGTCGCTGAGTTAGTATGGCATAAATACAATATACCTCGTCATTTTTTTTATTTACTCGTAATCCAAGAAAAAAATTGTCAACCCGAGAAAAATTTATAAGTTGGAGACTAAGCTTCCCAACAAACCGTATGTTGTGCAAATCATGTGCTAAATCCATCAATCCTATTATTTATGACTATTGCTTCACTAAGAGTATCTGAATCGCAACTAGTTCCGAATTCGGGTTCACACTAAACTAAACGACACTAATTAACTGTGCTCGAGAGGACTGTTAATGGTTCCAGAGTTTCGAGAATCGAACCGGTGAGAATCAGAGTGTGAAACTGACATGCAAGAACCGCCCGTGGACGAGACCGATTCATACTAGTTCGGTTTGTAGTTCTATTCGAAAAACTGAAACCGATAAAAACCAAATTATTAAAACCGGTTTGAGACCAAATCGATAAAATTTGTAAATCGGTGGAATCAATAAAGAAACGAATCGATAAAATTCCAGTAAACGGTTTTATTTTTTAATTAATTTTTAATAATAATCATAAAATTAATTAATAATTTTATAAATAATTGTTTAATAGGTCTTAATAATTAATATACTGTAAACTTATTTATTTTATGACAACTAATTATTATAACTATTGACTTTATCACTATTATAATAGCTAAAAATTAACTATTGATTTTATGATTGTTGTAACTACATTTTCTTTTAATTTGTTTTAATGTAGTGAAAATTTATTTATATAATATAATTTATTTAATTAAAATTGGACCAAACCGAAAATACAACGAAATGAATTCATCCGGTCCGAAACATTATATGTATTAATCCTACCCGATTAAGTAAAAAATCAAAATGTTTGATCTTTACGATTTGACGCGATAATATAAAATTTACGATGGAAGCTGAACTGCGGAATGTAATTTTTATTTAT
Source organism: Limnanthes douglasii subsp. nivea (assembly GCA_036936605.1). Classification (NCBI taxonomy): domain Eukaryota; kingdom Viridiplantae; phylum Streptophyta; class Magnoliopsida; order Brassicales; family Limnanthaceae; genus Limnanthes; species Limnanthes douglasii. The sequence continues at coordinate 339,039,136 of JAUPFV010000002.1, forward strand.
TTATTATGTTTTCGCCTATTTTTTTTTTTTTTTTTTTTTTCTTCGGAGGGAACCCGCAGCCGCTACTCAGAGTGCAATGAGTGCGCACAGGGTAAGAGCATCCCCAACAGCTACTCTAAAAATTTGGTAAATATACCTAGGATTTTGATACTCTAAAATTTTAGATTATCATATAATCCAACAGCTATTGTATAATTAAGGTAGTTTTTATTTTAGCAGGTGGAAGAGAAAAAAAAAGAATAATTATAGAGAGTGGGTAACTTCCACTCTAAATATACCTACCTAAAATTACGCAATTAAATATAACTAGCCTAATAGATTATCTGTTGGAAGGAAAAAATTGGGGAATAATCTCCAAATTTGCTATCTAGTCCCATATACCTACTCTGTTGGGGATGCTCTAAACCCTCAGTCTGACGCGATAGCCTGCAAACCAACGCCAGAAGATAAACCACACAAGGTGACAGGCTCAGCCGAGAAAGCGTATGCAGAGGGACTCGAACTCATGACCTTTTGGTTATAAGAATGTCATGCTCAACCAACTCGGCTACCCCTTGGGGGCGTTTTCGCCTATATTACAGGCTATGCTTCGGGATTTTTTGAGTAATCTTTTGTCCTACATTTTTTTAATCAAAATATTTATTTTAAAAACGCGTATGTGGCATTTTTAATATGAAATGATACTATTTTATATAAAATCGAACAAGAGACATCTGATCTACCAAACACACCGAATAAACAGTGCACAAATCCGAAAATCGAAAGAAAAAAATATGATATAAACTAAACTTATATATTATCAATCATTTATGGATAAATGTCTAAAAAGATTTCGTACAAAATAAGAGCGTATCACCATCATCATCCCACTACCTTTCTATACCATCAATAGTTATAGTGCTATAATTTTCCAATCAAAATTGCAGACAAGTTGATATAGAAAATTAAGAAAACCGAACTAACAAACAGACAAACAAACGGTAAAGAATACGACCATGCCCATCCATCACTGTCTCATTCTCTCTTTACCTTTGTTTCTCACCGCATAAACCCTAGCCTCTAATTTCCTTTCTTCTTCTTAATCTTCGCCCCCGGATTCTCCGATTTTGATCATCAAGGTCAGTTTTTCCGATTCCATTTTAACCAAGCTCTTTCTTTTTAGGTTAAAATTATATATAACTTTACTCTGTTACTCCCGTTGTTGAGCTTGTTGATACCGATGCTTTGTTGTGTTTAGTTGGTGCTTTGCTCTTAATCTAGGTTCAAAATCTGAGTATAAGTATAGTAAATGACTCTTGTTAATTTAATTTACAATATGATTAGGGTTCTTCTAGTATTTCCGATTCGGAAACTAGTTTGATTAACTGGCGTATCTCTGATTTTGATTCAGTGTATAGTGAAGTCGGTGAATCAGTGAAGGTCTCACTTGAATATATTGCTGATTTTTGCAGTGACCTATCAAGTCTCAGACGACATAGCTATTCTCTTTTGCTTAACAAGTGAGATTTTCAAGACCCAAGTTTGGTAGATTTTGTTTTGGGTGCCAATAAAAAATAGCGAAAACGGGTGCACTTTGTTGCGTGGCCGCTAGGCCACACGGAGTTAGTTCGCCTAGTATCGAAAGGGGGTCTTACTTAGATAGCGAAGAACCGCGTTGGCGGACAAACTCGAGTTTTTCGCCTCCTCATATGAGAGTATGGAATAATAGATTGAATACGATTGGAGTTGGTAGTGGAAGTTTTTCTAACCATCATTACTCAGTTTCTGATGGAGTGCTGTCGTACACGGGAAGCCCATCTTATAGTGTACATATGCCACAGCGTACTTCACCAATGGATGTTTCTCTTACTGGAGGTAATGATGATTTCCTTCTACTAAAGTGGTTAGTTTTGTATTCGTGTGAGTTCCTTCACCAGTGTAGCTCTTTTGTCTCCTTTACCTTAGTGAATTTTTTATTTTTTGCATAGCTTAGCATGACTATCAATCAAATATCGTCGGCTAAAAGAAAACAGCTGCTTAAATTAATAGTATTCAAGCCCGAGCTAAAACTTCTACATAAGCTCGACTTTCGGATCGAGACGAGCTCGAATATGTCTATATGACTCACGAGCTATTTGAGAGCGGTTCAAAATACAGATCAAGGCCGAGCTCGTGTAGGTTTGGCTCAAATGCAGCTCAACTAAAATGATAAATGTATAGAATTCTTTTAATATAAAACCATTGAATTTCTCAGTAATTCTCTTAAATACATCATTCCTGCTTGGATTTGGGCTTGAATGTGGTTCGAGTTAGGAATTCGAGCCTAGTTATAGAACTTGAACAATTATAGAGCTGAGACTATAAAATAAAAATCGAAATTTGAAGCTCGTAAAGCTAGATATTTGACTTCTCGCTTGAATCCAACCCCAGCCCCTTGCATAAACCGTGTGATACATAGATTTCTTTTTTCTTTACAAAAAATGTTTCCATTTTCTGTGGTTTGCAATTGCAAAGATCTTACAATTGCTTAATAGTATAACTCCTTTTTTGTTTCTCAGAGTCAAGGTCGGAGACCTCTTGGTTTCCTCGTTCAACCGAGGTGATTTTTCATTAAGAGTTCATGTTGCTTCTTTGTGTAATTCTTTTAGCAGGAGTTAGTGAATTATTAAAAAAATTATTCCTCTTTTTTCAGCGGCAATATCATTTTGGGCCGACTGCTGAGTCTCCCAGTTTTGGGTCCCCATTTTCACATTCGGGTTCATTAAATTTTGAAGTAACAACCAAACAACCCTACTCTTTTCCAACTTGCAATATCTCATGTCGCCGCTCTTACATGTCAAAAGCAATTTATCCGTTAGTTTTCCGGAACCCTGTATCAGACTGTAAGAACCTTAACAACGCAGAGATCAGCAGCGACACCAGGTCAACTTATAGTAATGATCGTGCCTCACCATCCACGTGGCTAGATAACAATTTGAGTGCCGAGAACATGGTTTTCAAATCTCCTGCTGAACTCCAAAGGTCAGCAATCTCACCAGACGCTAGTGTTAGCTCTCAAAGAGACGGACTTAGGTCGAGCGGTGCGAGTAGTTACGATTTTGGGTTTGATGATACGTTTGATATAGCTAACCATATAGATCCGAGGCCTCGTGCCGAAGTTCAGAAATGCGGAGTTTGCCGGAAACTTTTGTCGCAGAAGTCTCCTTGGTGTTCACTTCGAATCGTGAGAAGTAATGATATGCCAACGGCTGGGGTTTTGTCGTGCTGTCACGTTTTTCATGCCGAGTGTTTGGAACAAGCGAATCCGAAAAGTCAGGTTCACGACCCTCCTTGTCCGGTTTGTTCGAAAGCCATAGAAGAGTCCACCCCCATCACGGAATCCTTACAAATGGCTTTGAGATCTCTCAGAAAGAGCAGTGTCGTTGCCGCTACACCCGAGTCTCCTGGGAAACTTGGTAACTACATTAACCAAAGTCATTTAAAGAAAAGTTTGGACGATCGTGATTCGTCAATGAGCAGCCGACTTAAAAGGCATTTGACCTGCAAGCTCAAAGCTAGCAAAGAAATATTCCGAAATACGTCATCCTCTTCTAGCTGAGAGAGCTCAACTGATGTTAAGTTCATTCCAGATCTGTAATTTAGATTGTTGTGTATTTTATGTTTTAATGGAGTCCTTGTTTTGGAGAAGCAGAAAAAGAGCTTTTTACAACTTTTTGGATAGAATGCTTAGTGTCATGTATAGTCACTGATGAATGTATCCTATCTTCTCTGTTCTAGTAGAAACCCTGTTTCAGGCGTTGTAAAAGTACAAATTACATGTGCCCAAATATTTATAATTTTCATAGATTTACACTATGTTTAAATTTAAAAGTTATTGATTGTATCCTTATTTAATATCTGCGCTTTGTGAACAACCAAGGTTCTTTCTGGAACATAGTTAACCAGTTTGACGCGGTTGACCTTGTTAGCAAGGTAAGATAGAGTTATCGGAGGAAACCTGAATCCACCAAGGGGACAAGCAGACAACCATAAAACAAATGAAATTGTAAGATAGAATGTAGTAGTAAAGTAATGAATGATATATGAATCCCCAATATTTTAGAAGACTAGGTGCCAATAAGAAGCACCAAAATGAAGAAATTACTGCTAAAAAATATGGATATACAAGGCCAAAACAAAGAAATTAGTGTTCAAAGTATGCATAAACAGCGCCAGATACAGAAACACAGTCACCTCTTATTTCGGCAACGAGATATATGCTCAAATGGTACAACAGGAAAAACCTTAATAGAAAGATATTATATCTTATGTCACCGGAAACATTGTATCTTGGGGTTATACCGGGGAGTAGTCCTCTATCATGGTCGAGTCTAAATACTCATAAAAATAGGGAGCTGAAAGTGCTAATATCTATTTATCACAAATGTGAGAGATCTGCTTATTTACAAAAAATGATTTGTTTGTTTTGTTTTTGAAAACGTGAGAGATCCATTTATTACAAAGGTAAAAAAAATGGACTCTCGTGAGACAACCGGCAAACATGAGAGACTTGTCATGTTTTTTATTCATTGTTCAGAATTGAAAATTGAAATCGTCGAGTGATGTTACTGATATATGTGCTCATTTTTGGGGCTGACTCAAGCTCTGTTATCTTGCAAAGTCTCGACCACAGTTGTTCATACGTATTTGTGTGTGGTACCTGAAGCTTTATACGGTCTTATTGGTATAGCCGAAGGTTGTCAACATTCCGTCCATATTGCTAAAATAAGTATTGAAAAGAAGGTTATAGTTTCAAAAATTTGGAGTATCGTATACCTGGTTTAGTATCTAGCATTTATAAAAATATATATAACCGATATAATACCATTATCAATATATACATATTTAATGTACAAATATACATTGTGTATAAAATATATATAAAGATTAAATTATAATATTAAAATTTCAAACGACTATTTTAATTATAATTATAATATATCAAATTATAATAGTATAACAATTTTATTACTATAAATAGAAAAACTACAATATTATAATATATAATTAAAAGTAAACTACACAATAAACTCATAATATTTAGCACAACCAAATCGGTTACCCCTTAAAAGCAATTCTCTACTTACAATTTTTGGGGATAATTTCCTTCCTATTAGTTACTTAATATCAGAATAGGACAATATTGATTTTCTAAAGTATCTTTAAACTAAATTAGATTAAGAAACGGATACTACCGTGGCTGAAATTCAAGTATTTTTATTTGTAATACGGATCCGATACTTGTTTTTGTGTGTATTTTTTTAAAGCAAAAGAGAAACATATTCACAATTCATTCCCCTCTTAATATTATTGTCTACAAGTTGTCTTAAAGTATTAACTGATTCTAGTTTGCTTACTCATTTATTTTGAATCAAAAAATTTATTTGATAAACCAATCATATTTGATTGTGTTAATATTATAATAGTTGAATTAATAACTTAACCTTTTCACTTATTTGGTTGTATTAGTTTCGATATTAGTTTGTATTACTTGTTATTCGTTGAAAAAAATAATATTTTTATTGATGATATTAATTAGTATTAGTTTAAATTTACAGTTTATTAGTCTAAATTTACCGTTAATTTAAGCTTTGAGGACACAAGTGGTGTATTTCCCTTTCAGTTCCACCAACAATTGCTGCCCACTCGAATATCCAAATTGATTTTTGATAAGGTGGGTTTTTCGTCTCGTGGAATAAGCATAGCAATATAAAAGTAAAGATAATTATAAATAGTTGATACTATTTGAAACAAATCGAATTTCGAGAGTTTTTTTTACAGTAATCCCAAATAACTTAAATCATCTCTAAGCTATAATTGACTTGCCGACCTTAAACAGATTTTCAGTATGTCATTTTTGATCGATAGATTTCATATTCTAGACATTAGGTATAATAGATAGAGATAATTTATAAGAAATTCACAGTTGTTCAAGTATTAGTAATTCAAAATCCAACAACATAGACAAATTTAACCAACCAATAATCTCATTGTGAAATGAAATGCATTATAGAAACTAATCGTTTAATCAACAAATCAATACAATTAACACATCAGTATAATTCATTGAAACCTTCTACATGCTGAAATTTGGTCATTACCTCAAAGTCTATACCATCAGTGCCTTCGTTTTTCTTATGTGTTAGAATCGACTATCACAGGAATCATACCAAGCATCATCACAAACTGATCATATATATATATATACATAAACCGAGAGCTCTTCCAATCAATACCTGCTTTAAAATGACATGGTTCAAATCTTACCACACAAATCAAAAACAAAAAACAATAAATTATAAAGAGAAAAAATAAATTAATGTTTATACGTGTTTTAAAAACAATATATTTTATACTGGTTTCTCATGCATCTATCATATGCTTGGTTCTGCATTTATTATAGTGGACTTGGTTTCACATCTATCATAGTGGGTCTGGTTATGCATACAAAATTTAAACACGTTTTGTATCTATAAAAATACAAGGCTTCGCATCTTCTTTAAAATAGTCTACTCCGTTTACAATGTAAAATTAAAAAATTAAAAAAATTGTATCTTTTGAGCGTTAATTCTAAAAAATTCAAAAAATACTATTGATTTATTTTTTTAAGACAAACAAAACTAGATCAATTCATGATATGTTTTGAATTTGTTTAAAAATATATATTTTACACTGGTTTCTCATTACCTTACATTGTTTTGCATCTATCATATGTCTGGTTTCGCATCTACGATCTAGCATCTTACATAAATAACCATGTTTTGCATATACCACTACAGACAATAAACGTGTTCCGCATCTCGAATATAGTGAATAGACATGTTTCCCATCTTCAAAAACTTTGTCTTCCTTGTCGAAGCTTGAACTGGTTCTCGAACCAGATTTTCCAAAAAAATAAAAAATACCAAAAACGATCAAAACATTACTGCAATACAACAATTCAACTAAAAAATCAAATAAATATCAGATAAATTAAAAAAAAAAACGAAAAAAGCAAAAATCTAGTAACCTATTTCAAAATAATAATAAAAAAATCGAGTTAACGAAACAACCAAATTGACTTACCTAAACAGAAATATAAAATCAAATGTTGAAACAAATAAAAACACAATCTAAATCATACGAAAAACAAGGAATCGAACCTGTTATTGTTATGGTATAGTAGCCTCACGTAAAATAGAGAGAGAAAGAAAAATGGAAAAAAATTAAGTTGGAAAATCAAAAGGCTTTTATATAATTAACTAATAGAATTTATGATATTATTAAGTCTTAAATGATAAATATTTGAGAGAAATGAGTCTTTATCAGAAATACATAAAAATATGGGTATTAAATGAATAACATCTAAATTATATATATAAACTTCCGTTTTGGGTTCAGTATTATTTAAGATCCAAAAGCCACACTATTATCTACCACTTAGTGTCTATATTTTCATATATGTTTTAGGAAGACAAATTTAACTACTCTATTTACCATATAATACCAAACTTTTTTTCTTAATACCCTAAATACCCGTAACTAATTATATATTGGGGTTTCCATCGATTGATATATGTAAAAAAATGTTTATCTATTAATCCGACCTCAAATCTTATTTACTTAGATGTACCAAAATAAGTTTGCATCTACCTACTAGTCCAAAATAAAAAGATTTATTCAAAATTACTCCTCTTTTACCCCTACTTTTTTTTATTTCTTTGTGGCTCAAATCGTTGTATATTTAACCTTGTCTTTATTCTATCACACTATTTCTCTCTATTTTGTATGGTGTCGATGATGCGTTAGCTCCCCCACCCTCATATTTCACCAGTCGCCTTTGCATTTATCGATTCATGATGGAGTAAAAAGAATCAAGGTAGCTACAATCATGACCTATGTGATCTTTCTAAGTAAGGCCATGTTTATCCATTGCTCAACCAATTAAACCAGAGATTGCCATTGTTGCCGCCATAACACCTTCTGCATCATCCAAACTACCTCGGTTATACAATCATCCTACTCTGGTGTACGACCTTTCACTGCATCTCCTCGAAAGTCATACTCCCACCTCCACCGTTAAGTTGCTCGGGTGGGTTGCTCACAGGGTAGGAAAATATTTTTGGTTTTATTCTTGATTGCATACAAATTTGGTAATTAGTTTACACAAAGTCCATATTTGATAGAATTCGACACAAGGTCGATGACATGTGAAACTAGGTATAAACAAGTCTTAAGGATTTGTGGCGAGAATCAGTAATGAGAATTTAGCAGCAGTTATGCATCTCGGTTTATTTACTGCATATTTCTATAATATATAAATTATAGTTTTCATTTATGGCAACCCAGTTTGGAAGAACTCGATATCGGAAACATGCTTCACCAACAACGAATTGTCTTCTCGGGCTCGCAGGTCTTGTGGTTTTTATTTTTGTGGATGAACTGAAAAATTAGTCTGGTGCTGCAAGTTGGTCCCTTTAACTCAAGGCATTAATAACTGAGCACAATATCTTTTTGTAACTAGACTGACTAGCATGGTTGAAAATTTTACCAATTTATTTGAAACACTTCGGATATGGTTTGCATTGAGTCCAAATAACATTGCTTCTATTTCGTTGACCACCAAAGCCCTCACGGGAGGAGTAATTATAGACATATTCATTAGATATTCCTCGAATGTATTTTTGGTTGAATGCATGCATTGTCTTTGGCTAAGTAGATGACGTGACAGCAGATTTGATCTTTAGTCAACTATTGTTCATTGATGTCGAAGATTAATAAAAAGACATCAAACAGTTTATCAATTCACATAGTGGATCGATCACGGCTGATACATCATACATGTATACATAGTTTTTTATATTATTTTAACTTTCTGTTTACTTCTCAACCAAACACATTATTTATGTGGGATATTATATCTTGTATAAGGTATAGACCTCTTGAAAAATTATGTGTGCCTTAGACTTGTGTGTTTTATGACCATCTCATATATGATTTGTAAGTGCTTAAACTAAACACAGTATCCTTTCTATTATCTTATTTTGACTCAGAATAAACTTATTTATTAAAAAAATATATTGATTTTAATCATATTACAGGTTAACAGGTATCAAACATTATATATTGGTTAACATAGTATCAAATATTGTATAATAGTTGATCACACCAAATTGATCGCGAATAAGTGTCTAAAAGGAAAAATATGGAAAAATATGATGGTTTGTATTTTTAAATAGGAATGGACATATATGATGCAATGAAACTGTGCAAGGTAGGTTTTTCGACAGTTTGCTTTGGCTTTGCTGCATTGATGAGTGTGTTTCTTCTTGCATATGGCTCTAAAAGGAAGAGATATTGCATGGCCAATTTCAAAGTTATGATCCATCAACCACTTAGAACTGGAAAAGGGAAAATATGTACTTAAATTTTGGGGCCGTTGACAATCAAAATACAAAATTTCATGTTTTTAGTTGAGATATTTGTTTCATTGTTTTGAGGTTGTCTGGAATAGAATAATTATCTAAAGTGTGAGAAATTGGATAATATTATTTTTTTCTTGTGTGTTAGAGCAAGTTTAAGTTGTTTATTTTTCATTTAGGCTACCGATATGAGTATAAGGATAAGGGAAATAACGTACCACAAATTTAAGTTAAACAAGATACTATCAAGAATTACAGGGAAGCCTGAAAAGCAGGTTTGGCACCAATTACTAATCTTTTTTATTTTTATCTTAATTTGTTTCTGGTTTAAAGGCTGGAAATATATCATCTTTTGGGTTTTGTCTTTTTTATGAGATACTTTAGGTTCATCCAAAACAAAAACGTTATGACACATTCTACGCATCTGTTACTATTTGAATTTTATTCATTTCCCGAGTTACACTTTTAAAAAAACTAAAGCATAAGAAAATCAATGAAAAATAACAATAATCAGGTAATGTGCTTGATATTGAACTTACTACATCTATCACATATGATGGAATCTGGAAATGAACTTACTTATTATAACAACAAAATCCCAAATAAAAGTATGTCATGGAGCACTGCTAGTTCAATATTTTTTAGACCAAATGAACAGTATATGACCAAAGTATGAATCATCAAATATGATCCAAAAATAAATTATTTGGCTTCTTTGGTGTATTTTTATATTGAATTTGACATGGATCGGGAAAATTTCTTGAACCTATGAGAAGCGAAGGAACACGGGTTGGTAGATAAAGTGAAGGAATACAAGTTGGTAGATGTGATGATCGATGATGGCAAGGCAAGACTAGTTGCACCTATTAGATAAATCACCTCATTCAAAGAAAATGGTCCTAGAATAATATATATATATATATATATATATATATATATATATATATATATATATATATATATATATATATATATATATGAATAAACAATTTTTTACCAACGTGTAAAATTTATAAAGCTACTAGTGAATGAATTTATTTTTTATATCTTAATGTATATGTTCACATAAATGAAAGATCTCTCTTTATATATCAAGTCATAACCAAATCTAAATAATTAATAACATAAATAACAAGAATAAATATAACAGTAATAATATTATCATGAATAAAAATAAGAGAAACTACCCATAAATACACACTCAATTATCTTATTACCACCCAATACCTAAAAATTCCATACTGCCAATAGATACATCGGTGAAAACCCACATTTAACGCTCTTTTTTCATTTGAACCAAATTTCTCTTTCTTATTTTTTTATTTTTATTTTTATTTAAAAGGTCCGTATCTTTCAAACCGTAGTGCGAAAAAAAATCAGAAAGTTCCATCGACTTTGTCTTTTTAAGACGAACAAAAGTAGATCAATTAATGATGTTTTTAGAAATTGTTTAATTGTTGTTCAAAAACCTCACATGGTTTATTTTATAAAGAAGTAGCATGGTTGATTTTTCAAAGAACTCGCATGTTTAATTTTCCAAAGACGTAACATAGTTGATTTTTCAAAGAGCTCGCATGTTTAATTTTTCAAAGAACTCGCATGGTTGATTTTACAAAGAACTCGTATGGTTGATTTTACAAAGAACTAGCATGGTTGAATTTTCAAAGAAGTAGCATGGTTGATTTTATTCAACACCCCGGATCTCTAGTAGATCGGATAAGCTTAATGATTGGTAATGACTACTAAATATATGTGATTGGAGATATTAAACACTCACAATTCAATGCTTCTGGAATTCTAGGGGCTACTTAAACATTAGCCATAAAGGATTTAAACCAAAGTATTAAACGAAAGGGAAATTGGATAAATTAAACCTGTTCGGACTTAAACCGAACAATAGTACAAAACATTCCTTGGCTATCCAAGGAATTTGATTGTTAAAAAAACAAAAAATACATGATAAAACATTAGGGTTTGTTCCCTTCGGATTTTTCTTCACCACCTTTTGAGTCAGCACTTGAACTCTCACCCGTTCCTTCTTCATTTGTAGAGTAGGGTAAGAAGGAACTGGAGGTGGGTTTTTTGTGGGGCGAAGGATTATCTCTTCCCCCCAGAGTAACCTTCTTCTTCTTGGAAGCTTGCTCGTCACTGTTGGCCTTGCACTTTTTATCATTTTTGGGAGGCTTTGGTGGGTTCTTTGACCCTCCGGCTTCCCTTACAGTCTCAACTTCTACCGCTTTTAGCAAGGCCACATCGATACCACATTGGTTCCCATAATCAGTCCCCTCTGTAGTTGTTTGTGCCAAATCTGTTGTAGCCTTCCTCTTCTTGTTCTTCATTTTGTTGGGGGCTTTGGCCCTGGAAGGCAGGTACAGCTTGGCATATTTGGCCTCTGTCCTTTTTAGTATTATGTCAGCATGAGAGGGGGTGGTTAGCTCTTCCCATGAAAAGTCTCTTCTGCCTGCAGTGTTCCACAAGTGAGACCTCATAAAATTTCCCGATTTGAAGCAGTTGTGGAAGGAATTCCCCCAATTCTCCGAGGACTATGCATTGAGCTTTGCACAAGTCTTCTACCCTTCTTCCAAGTGGCTTGTGAACTCCTTCAGAAAAACTGAGGAGAGATAATAAATTAGCTAGAATAAGAAAGGGTGCATCTTAAGAAGTAAAAAGGAGAAGACTGAAAACTTACTAGTACTTTTCCATCTTCTGTTGAGAAAGCCAGGGTTTGTGTTGGCCTTGATCTTCCTACCATTCTCCCTTATCCCACTGACAAAAAGAAATTGTGTCCTCCAAGGTTTTTCAGACTCTAGTAGGTCATCCACAACCTTGAAATCATTCCCCATATTGTAGTGGTAGAAGAGGATTTGGTGGTTCTTGCACAAGTTTGCTACAACAACAAACTGCTCCATTAGAAGAAGAATCTCTGACAGCCTAGACGCCATAATGCAAGCTAAGAGTGTATACCAAACGTTGGGGCTTAGCTGACTCGAGCATCGTTTGACCAGATGAAAGTACCTGACGATCTCTGGGTCTAAAGGGAACCGAAGTCCCCAGTTCAGCACTTCGATATATACTACCACTTCGTTCAATTTACAGTCATGGGGGTCTCCTGAGTGATTGGTATCCTCACTTTTACAGACTTCAGAATTCCCCATTTGGTCTGTATTCCACCCAACTCAGCAGTATGGGTATAAATGTAGTTAATATTTTGCAAGGCTAGCAAATACTTAACACTGACATGTTTAAATCAAGGGCCTACCTTACCCTCTAGACACTACGGAAGTGCGTCCGGATGAGTCAAGCCAACTTTAGTTTTACCTCTCCTCTCTTAGGCAGCATCCCCTGTCTGACCTGAAGCCTCAGTCTCAAAAGGGGCTTCTTCAATGTTGTCCTCTATATTCTTCCATCATTATGGAAGGCTTTTCAGCTATTTTTGAAGAAGGTTGCTCCAGTTCCTTCATCGGAAGTTGTGACCTTCAGTCCGGACAGATTGTTGGTGGAGGAAACGAAGAAGTGGACCTTTCTGCCCTTCAAGACATCGGTCTTTATTTCAATGACTTCCATAAGGATGATTTTGCAGGTCCTTACCGTCCCTCAAGTTTCTCTAACATGGTAACCTACAATGGGAAATCTTTCTCTATATCCGGAGATCAAAATACCTTAAGTCATGCTCTCCTCGGTTATATCCGGCCAGTACTCGATCTGGAGAGGTAGGTAAAAATTCAAACCAAGGAGAAGGAGACCCAGGAACGTCAGCAAGAACAAGCTATAAAAGCAGGTATTAAAAAATATGCCAATGGAGTAGTAGACTCATTCGAGAAAAGAGACGATGTGATTAAATCCGACATGGTGTTGCTGTTCCATGAGACATTCCCTAAGAGAACGCTTGGTCCCTTATGGAAGTATGTGGAGTATGAGGACATCCTATTTCATACATTGGCAGATGATGACAAGCACAACTACACTAGTGGAGTTGATTCTACTTAACTCACATGTTTGATTTTTCAACAAACTCACATGATTGATTTTTCAAAGAAGTAGCATGGTTGATTTTTCAAACAAATAACATTTTTAATTTTTCAAAGAACTCTCATGGTTAGTTTTCAATAAACTCGCATGGTTAAAAATGTATGGAACTCTCATGGTTGAACTCGCATGTTACTGGTGACTTTTTAAAAAAAATTCAAAAAATATCATCAATAGATCTAGTTTTATTCGTATTAAAAAAACAAAGTCAATGGTACTTTCAGATTTTTGTCAAGCTCCAGTTTGAAAGATATAGACCTTTTAAAAATAAAATAAAAAGTGAGAAAGAAAAACTTTAATTCAATAATTAGAAATGGTTACATGGCTCGTGATAAAGCATTGGTATTTGTGGTATTATTAAAGAATTGGGTCATGAATGAGAGTTATTTAGTTGATGCGGGTCTTAAATAAGAATAAATGATAGTTTGGGTATTAGATGGCACTTTAGTTTGTGAGTAAGTACATTTGGTGCCATTTCTCTAAAAATAGAAGGAATAATAACTATTTCTTAATTTCCTCACCAATTTTAAAAAAACATGAATAATATTATGAGTAATAAAAATGAGAAAAGTACCAGTAAATACCTAATCAACTACCTAATTACCCAGTAGTACCCGTTTTGGGGATGGTGTTAATTGATACCTCAACTTGAATTTTGGACAAAATCACCCCAGACTATATATAACCATATTTCTCTTCCCTCCACAGAACCCTTCAACCCGAAATCTAGTCCATCTTCACCCGATTTTGACCGGTGACTGGTGAACAAATTCTACTCCCGATTTCGACCGTTGGTCCTACGCCGATCGAAGTTGTTTATCTCGACCGAAATCAAGTATTTAGGATCGACAGTAGGCATTTTGGTTTATGGGTTTATCGTCAAACACAGTAGTTTCTTAGGTTGCATGTAGTGATAATCGTTTTGTGCGTGTTGTGATGTATATTAGATTAGTTTTGGGTGGTTGTTTGTTGGTTATGGTGCTCCTTCCATATTTCCCAGGCCCCTACAACGTGCATGTAAAAAGTTGAACAATTCGCATCTGGGTGCATGTGTGTTATAGTATAATTTGCATCTTCATCATGTAAGAATGCACATAATTCGCATGAAGTCCTGAGAGTTGTGTACAAGTTGCGTATGGGTACAAGTTGTTTACATACAATTCGCATGTAGTCCTGGGAGTTGTGTACAAGTTGCGTCTGGGTAAAAGTTGTTTGCATACAATTTGCATGTAGTCCTGAGAGTTGTGTACAAGTTGTGTTTGGGTAGAACTATTGCACATAATTTGCATGTATTCCTGAGAGTTGTGTACAAGTTGCGTCTGGGTACAAGTTTTTTGCATACAATTCACATGTAGTCCTGAGAGTTGTGTACAAGGTGCGTCTGGGTAAAGGTTGTTTGCATACAGTTTACATGTAGTCACGAGAGTTGTGTACAAGTTGTGTTTGGGTACAAGTATTGCACACAATTCGCATGTAGTCCTGAGAGTTATGTACAACTTGCGTCTGGGTACAAGTTGTTTGCATACAATTCGCATATAGTCCTGAGAGTTGTGTACAATGTGCATCTGGGTAAAAGTTGTTTGCATACAATTCGCATGTAGTCATAAGAGTTGTGTACAAGTTGTGTTTGGGTACAAGTATTGCACACAATTAACATGTAGTCCTGAGAGTTGTGTTCAACTCTCGCGATATCCTGAGAGTTGTTTGCAACTCTCTCGATTTCCTCAGAGTTGTTACTAGTGAATTTTTTTTAAATAAAAAAATATGTATCATTGGTCGGTGTAGGAAATTACCTACTAAGGGACATGCTTGAAACATCAGTAGTTACTGGTTCTTCGATAATTATATAAACATCAGCAGTCCCGGACTTTGCATAGAAGTTGACCATCAGGTTCAAGTCTTTGTCATTAAATTCTTCTTGTTACCAGGAAGAAAGTACTTTAATGATACCAACATTACAGTTGAACATTTCAGTTGATTCGTCCTTAAAATTAGTAAACTTCATTTGGGAATCAACGTCTATAGCACGTGCATCACCATCCTTATAGGTCAGGGAGCCATCATTTTCAGATTGAAACTCCATTTACATATACAAATCTCAATAACTCGATTTCTCGCCATACCGTATAACATACCAACGAAAAACATGAATGCATGTATGAGTATGAGCGTAAAATCACACAAGGAAAATAACAAAATCTCTAAATTCAAGAAACAAAGATGGATACATAGTAATAATGAGATGGCTACGGTGTAGTATACTATACTCCTAATTAGCAAACCCTAGATCATTTGGAAGCAAAGTGCAAAATCTTAAAAATAAAAAAGAATAACTAGAAATTGATTACCTTAGAGTTAAAATAACGGATATGTGAGCGAACACCATGATCTACGCTATTCCAATTACCTTGAATTGGTAATCCTCGAAACTTTTGAGATAGCAACGGAGAGAGAAGAAAAAGATGAGTGTTTTTTACCGAGGAAAAAAAGAAAGTTATTGTTGGGAGTGGATGGGGGTAGATGAGTCTTTTGTTATTTGGGTTGGAAGCATTAGTAGATACGATCTGTAATTGTACGAATCTGTAAATAGCAACAGATTCTGAACCCCATCGGTAAGTCACCCTTATATATAAAACCTTTATATTTAATATTTTTTTATTTTTTTATTTCTCTCTCTAAGATTTATGAACTACACATACGATTAGGCTTCGACTTGATTCTTTGGTTTTTCTTTTGTTTTTGTATGATTTTCTTTATAGTTTTCGATTTTGATGGTGTTTTTGTTGGATTTTAACATTTAATTATTTATTTTTTATTCATGTAACTCGATTTTTGCTACAGATTTGTTCTTGAGTTTCAAACTCTATGTTACTCGTGATTTTTGGTATTTCATTTGTCTTTACTTTGATTTGGTAGTCTAAATTTTCTATTGTTTTAGGTTTTAGTCGTTTTTTAGTGTTTTTTTGTGTGTTTCTGGAAAATATGTTCGAAAAAGTTTTAATAGTGAACCGAAGAAGACGATTATCGAAGAAGATGCGAAACCTTTTTTTCTAGATGCAAAACCTCTTTAATTTTTGTAACTGCTAGATGAGAAACCATACCAACTATGATAGATGCTAGCTGTTGGTTTGGTTAATTTTGGGCTGGGTTAGTTTGGTAAAAATGTTTTGTGAAGTTTAAAGTGTTTAGTGTTTAGTGTGGAGAGTAGAGAGATAATCAAGCAGCCTGCTTGTATTAAATGATGACCATCCTCATTAATGAGAGCGGTTGAGGTATTTATACTCTTAATTAGCGACTCATGGCCTTATGAGTCAAGTTATGAAACCGGGTCAAGTTTAAGGACTCATTAGTCTTTTAAGTTGATTAGCAAATAGCTTAGTTAAAACGTGTTTTACTTTTATCCTGTCCGAATTATTTAGTGGTGTGTCACTGTCCGAATTACACTTGTCCAGATTATGCAGGGGCCTGGGTCTGAAGATTCCAAACTCATCCGTAACCCCTTTTTTAGGCCTTGCCAAATATCTTTGGTAGGGCTAAAAAATTCACTAAGCCAATCTCAACTTTATCCGACCTGCCCGTGTAGTTCGTATTATGAAGTTTGCTATCAACTCAGTTCGAAGTTTTTCAGAACTGGTTTCTCTTTCCAGAATTCTAAGAGTTTTTCTTCTGGGATCATGGACACGTGTCGATATTTGGTTCGACCTACCAGCCGTTATTTTTCCTAGACCGGCGCACCCACTAAGTCTGGAAATCTACCCAGGCCTTTGATTCTTCACACGTTTGCACAACCTTTAATCATTGCAAAACCCTCTTCAACTTCTCCTAGGTAACATTTACTTTTTTACTGTTATATAAATTCTCTTTCACTATTTTATTGTCTTCCACACTCAAATATTTTTTAGAGAGATTTTCATTTTCACCTTCAACTTGTTTTTGAGAGGTTTTATGTTCACAGCCAGAAACACACTAGTTAAAGGCGGTTGGTTAAATTTATCAGAGTTAGAAAGAGCGAAAAAGGTAGAATGGGAGAATCGCATTGATGCCGGCCTCTCAGTTTCTCCAAGTGAGAAATCTAGTGAATCGACTCAGGAAGTCGATCAAGGGTCATCTTCATCTAAAAACCCTAGGCCCAAACACTTATTCAAACCAAGCCTTCCACCCCTTCCCCCAGGCTCTTCTGTTCAAGAGTCTCAACCTTCTGTGCCTAAAATAAAACTTGTTTCAAGTATCAGAAAACCCCCCCCCCCCTTCATTGCTATGGGTTCTGATGCTGAGAAGTCTCCGGAGAAGATAACCCCTCGCCAGACGACCCGTCAAACTAAAACTCAATCCACACCTTCACTGCTAAAGCCCTCCGGATCGGAGGCATCCAAAACAGCTCCAAGGGGTAAGCCCTCCGGATCCCAACCTCAACCGGACACCAGGCCTTTAGAGGCAACAAGTGCTCAACCATCCTAACAGCCTTCGGTACCAGAAACTTACATCCCTCCATCTAAAGCAACATATAAACCTTCCACAGTGATGGAAGAAATAATGGAAGATAATATTGAGGAGGCTCCCTTTGAAACCGAGGCATCAGGTCAAACGAGGGATGTTGCTTCTGATAAGAAGGGAAAAAGCAAGGTTATGACTCATCCTGAACTTCCGGAGTGCCTAGAGGGAAAGGTAGGCCCTTGATTCAAACACATTAGTGTCAAGTACATGTTGGCTCTACAAGACATAAACTACATTTACACCCACACCGCTAAGTTGGGCCAAATCCGGTCAAAATAGGGGATTCCGGAGTCAGTGAAGGTAAGGGTACCTATCACTCCGGAGACTCCCATGGAGTGAAAGCTTAACAAGGTGGTGATCTTCAACGAAGTGCTAAAATGGGGACTTCGGTTTCCATTGGACCCAGAAATCGTCAGGTACTTCCACCTAGTTAAACTCTGCCCTTACCAGCTAAGCCTCAATTCCTGGTATTCTCTCCTTGCTTGCATAATGCCATCAAGGTTGTAAAAAATCCCACTCCTAATGGAGCAGTTTGCTGTTGTGGCAAGCTTATGCAAGAATCATCAGATCCCATCCTACCATCACAATATGGGGAACAACTTCAAAGTGGTAGATGACTTGCTGGAGTCCGAAAAGAACTGGAGGACACAATTTCTGTTTGTCAGTGGGACATGGGAGAACGTCAGGAAGATCAAGGCCAACACCAATCCTAGTATGCTGACTAGCATGTGGAAAATTACTGGTGAGTTTCTTCCATATATTTGTTTCTCATGCTTTTCCTTTTTAAATTACAAGTGTTCCCATTCTGATGAATTTGTTACTCATTTTTCAGTGCTACCGAAGGAGTTCATCGGACACCTAGAAGAGGGGCAAAAAAACCTATGCAAAGCTTAACGCATGGACTGCAGAGCATTGGGGGAATGCCTTCCACAATTGCTTTACCTCAGGAAATCTTGTAAGGTCCCATCTGTGGAACACCATAAGCCGGAGAGAACTCTCATGGGAAGAGCTAACTACACTGCCTCCTCCTGGTGTAATTCTCAAACGGACTGAGGCCAAGGATGGAAAATTTTTCTTACCTTCCAGAGCAAAGGCTCCCATCAAGATGAAGAACAAGAAAAAGAGAGCTGCAATAGAGTTGGTTCAAGCAGCCACAGAGGGGACCTAGTTCGGGGAACCAATGGGGAATTGATGTTTCCTTGCTCAAAGTAGTAGATGCCGAAACATTAAAGGAGACTGGAGAGTTGCAAAACCCACCAAAGCCTCCTAAGAAGGACAGGAAAAGAAGGGCCAACAGTGACGAGAAGGCTGCTAAAAAGAAGAAAGTCACCTTAGGAGAGGTTGATAGGGGAGGGAATGAAGAATTTGACATTAGTGCCCTTCAAGACATTGATTTATACTTCACTGATTCTGAGAAGGATGATTTAGCAGGTCCCTATCGCCCCTCCAACTCTGCCAACATGGTGACCGTAAATGGTAAGTCTTTCTCCGTCTCCGAAGAGCAAGATGTTCAGAGCCATTCCCTCATTGGTCACATCCAGCTGATACTTGACTTGGAGAGATAGGTGAAAGTCAGACCACCCTTAGCAATTCCCTCACCTCTGACATGGAATCTATATCAACCAGCCTCCTTAATACCAATCAGAGTATCGAGGAACTAAATAAGGAGATAAAGGCATTGAAGAAGGACAAGGAAGATTCATCAACCAAGTTGGCCACCTTGGAAGCTGCCAGAACTGAGCTCCAGACTAAGTATTCTGGCTTAGAAAAGGACCTCACAAGGTTAAAAGAGGAACTGAAGACCAAAAATGGTGTCATTCAAACCCTATCGGATAAGAAAACTAAGTTAAAAGGTACTGTATCAGAGATGACCAAAGAGAAAGAGGATTTGAAGGAGCAGCAGGAGAAAACTATTCAGGCGGGCATTGACAAGTACACCAATGAAGTGATAGACTCCTTAGAGGCAAGAGATGATCAAGTCAAGTTTGACATGGTGTTGCTCTTCCATGAGATTTCTCCGAAGAGGACCCTTGGTCCCTTATGGAAATATGTGAAATATGAAGGCATCCCATTTCACACTATGACTGATGGCGACAAGCACAACTATGCCACTGGAATATATTCCACTTGAAGAGGGAACTAGTGAGAGTTCGAGTGCCGAACTCAAAAGTCCCAAGAAATGTGGTGGTGGTGAAGGAAAATCCGAAGGGAACAAGCCCTAAGGTTTAATAATATTTTTTGTCTTTTTTGAACAGTTAAAGTCCTTGGATGGCCAAGGCATATTTTGTAATGTTATTTGGTCGGAGTCGGAATAAGTCTTTTAAACACCTAAAGTCCTTGAATGGCCAAGGCATGTTTTGCTTTTCCTGTTTGGTTAAAGTCCGAATAGGTTTAATTTATCAAATATTTAATACTTTAAATCCTTTAAATTTTAATGGCTTATGTTTAAATAGCCCCTAGTATTTCAGAAGAATAATAGTGAGAGTGTTTAATATCTCTGATGGCATGTATTTAATGGTCATCACTTAACCACGTTTATCTGATCTACTAAAGATCCAAACTGTTGAACTAGTTATTTGTACTTGAATTGAATTGTAGTAAAACACTTCAGAATGTTTTAAGAAGGCATCACATATTATTAAATAAAAAACCGAACACCTCATTAAAACCTCCCCGCACCACCAGGGTAGGAAAGAGTATACCCCCTAATATTTACATTGATATCTAGCAAGTAAATATTTACACACAACTTTTATTCTAAATATAACCTGAGATGTTCAATATTCCATGGGTGCTTCAAAACTCTTCCTTCTTTGCCCTGAAGCCTATATGTCCCAGGCTTAAGTTTTTCAGAGATCTTATAGGGGCCTTTCTAGTTCGAAGCCAGCTTACCGAACTTCTTCTCCTTAGTGTCTAAGAAAACTTTTCTTAACACTTTATCTCCCAGTTGAAAGTCTCTTCTCTTGACCTTGGAAGCAAATTTGCTCCTCATCAAGCCTTGGTAGTGAGATGTTCTTAAGTGAGCTTTAACCCTTCTTTCTTCTATTAAGTCCAACTGATTCCTAATTTCTATCTCATTAGCTTGTTCGGAATAGTTATGGACCCTGTATGATGGTAGGGTAGCTTCTATGGGGGTAATAACATCCATCCCATACACCAAAGCAAAAGGAGACTCTTGTGTAACAGTCCGATGAGTAGTTCGGTACGCCCACAATACTTCTTGCAAATAACTTGGCCACTTCCCAGCAGCTCCTTCTAGATTCTTTTTTAATCCGGTCAGAATAATCCTGTTGGCAACTTCAACCTGGACATTTGCTTGGGGATGTAAATGAGAAGAAAAGTAATGCTGAATGCCTTTAGAGGCACAAAAAATCTCCATATCCTTGTTATCAAACTGTGGCCCATTATCTGTGGTAATCTTTTGAGGAATCCCAATTCTGCAACATATATTGGATAGGATAAATTTAATGACATCTTTGGAAGTGGTTCCAGCCAAAGGAGTTGTCTCTATCCATTTTGAGAAGTAATCAATAACAACTATAATAGTTCCGCACCCTCCGAACGCCATTGGCAGAGGCCCAACTAAATCTAATCCCCAACGAGAAAAAGGTACTAGCTCAAAAATAGAATCCATAGGTACTGCTGGCACATAAATTTCATTGCCATACCTTTGACATGGATCACACTTACCATTTCTTTAGCATCTGCCATTATGGATGGCCAATAGGACCCAACCAACAATACTCTCCGGGTTAGTGCCCTGTACTCACAATGTGTTGATCCTTCTCTATCGTGTACTTCATATAAAATGACTTGAGATTCTTCAACCCCCAAACAACGTAGGAGAGTTCTGTTGAAGGATTTTTTTATAGAGAACTTCCTTTATGATCAGAAAATCACGAGCCTTGTGTTTAATTTTTCTTGCCATAGCTTTATCCGGAGGAAAAAACCCATCAGTTTATATTAAACAAGGGAAAACCTCCAATCTTTAGGCTGAATCACCTGTATACTCAAACTTTCCTCCTCTTACTTGTTCTGACTAGATTATATAGATGGGCATTCTTGTATGTGAATCCAAGGGTAAGACTCAAAATATGCTATGGTTGCCAAAGAATCGACCAGTGTATTCTCTGACCTAGGAATATGCTCATAGCAAACACTTTTGAAATTGACTGCCACCTCTTTCAAGACGAGTAAGTATTTGATCAGTTGCTCTTTTTTTTCCTCAGGCTGACCTTGAGCTTGATAGGATAAGAAGCTGAGAGTCACTCATCAACCAAACTCTCTTAGCCCAATATAGGAAATCTAATTTTAGACCAACTATAGCTGCTTCATATTCAGACTCATTGTTGGAAGCCTTGAACCCAAAACATATAGCCTGGTACATCTTATCACCATATGGAGAGGTTAAGCGAATTCCAGCTCCACACCCCATTGTGCTTTACCCACCATCAGTTTGGACTACCCGTTCTTTCTTAGTTTTCTCTTCTGAAGTTTGTTTGGAGTTCTTGTCTGAATGGAATTCTACCAAGAAATCAGCTACAGATTGAGCCTTGATAGTCGTTCGTGGGGCGAAATAAATATCATAATCACCAACTCCACTGACCACTTGGTCATTCTGCTTGATATGTCTGCCTTTTGAAGAACATTCATTAATGGGACATATGTCCGGACAATGATGGAATGAGACTGAAAATATGGCCTCATCTTTCTTGCTGCAATTACTAATGCTAGTGCCAACTTTTCAAGCTTCAAGTACCTCTTCTCAGCATTCTATCAAACTTTTGTTGATGTAGTACACCGAACGAGGGTAGTTGTCCACTTTCCTCACCAATATTTCGCTTATAGCATATTCTGACACAGCCAAGTATACATAGAGTGTTTCTCGTTGAATGGGTTTAAATAGAGTCATTGGTGAGGATAAATCTTTCTTTATTTCAACAAAAGCTTGGCTGCACAGCGGAGACCAATTAAAATCTTTAGCATTCTTCAAGGTTTGGTTAAACGGAGTACACTTGTCCGAAGAGCTTGAAATGAAACGATTCAAGGCAGCCAACCTTCCAGTGAGTCTCTGGACTTCTTTAATATTCTGAGGAGGATACATTTCTAGTAGAGCATTAAGCTGATCCGGATCGGGCTGTATCTCTTTCTCACTTATCACATATCCCAAAAAATTTCCGGATCGAACCCCAAAGACACATTTTTCTGGATTCAGTTTCAAATTCACAGTTGCCAAATTAGAAAAAAGTCTTTTGAAGGTCAATTATGTGCAAATCCTCCTCCAAGATTTTAACCATCATGTCATCAATGTATACCTCCATATTTCTGCCAATCTGACTAGCGAATGTTTTGTTCACCAAACTCTGATAAGTAGCCCCAGCGTTTTTCAACCCAAAAGGCATCACCTTGTAACAATGGAGACCTCTATTTGTTATAAAGGTAGTATGATCTTGGTCCTTCGGATCCACCTGTATTTGGTTGTACCAAGAGAAAGCATCCATGAAGGACATCAACTTGTTTCCAGACGTTGAGTCCACCAACTTATCTATCTGGGGGACTGGATAAAAATCTTTTGGGCAAGCCCTGTTGAGGTTAGTAAAATCAATACACATACGCCATTCACGTTCTTTTTCTTGACCAACACCGGATTGGAAGTCCATAAAGGATACTGGGATTTCTTTATGTGTTCCATCTTGGTAAGCCCATCAACTTCGTGGACTATTTCATCAGCTTTCTCCTTAGAAAAATCTCTCATTTTCTGCACAACAGGTGCAACGTCACTCTAGATGGACAGCTTGTGTAAGATAACGCTTGCAGGTACTCCGGTTACATCACCATTGCACCAAGCAAAGACATATTGATTGTTCAATAAAAAGGACAAAAATTTCTTTTTCAACTCTGGCGCCATCTTGGAGCCAATCTTGATACTTCTACCCTCTGCCATGGAGTGGGTTTCAATCTTTTCAACCGGTATTATAACACTATGAGCCTCTCTGGGGTTATCAATCTCACCCTCTCCCTCAGACGGCCCTAGTAACTGCTAATCCTCATTAATCTGAACTACTCCCAAAGTTTTAGGCGTAAGTGCAGTTGCATAGCACTCCTATGCTATTTTTTGGCTACTTCGGACAACACCCACTTGCCCTTGAACTACATACTTCAAACACTGGTGAACTGTTGAGGCCACAACATGTATTCTAGACAGCCAGGACCTCCCAAAGATTGCATTGTAGCATGTGGGGCAATCTAGTACAACAAATAACACCCTGACCAGCTTTTTAAAAGGCCACTTGCCCAATAACACATCTTCCTCAAACTCCCCGATTACATCCGCAGAGCTCCATGTGAAGCCCATAATGGTTTTGTTTGACCGTTGAATAATGGCCGGATTCTTCATTTGCTTGTAGGAACTCAAGAAGAGGTTGTTTGTCGAACTGCTTGTGTCTATCAAAATTCGTTGGATATCATTCCCCCCAATAGATGCTCCTATCACCACAACATCCTCATGAGGCCCAGAAATATTTCTCAAATCATCTTCATAAAAAACTATAAATGAAAAAGAGGTTTGGCGCTGATGAGAAGACATGCCCCATTCCAACTGAGTACCTAGACTATGTACATGCCTCTTTCTTGATGAAGAAGTGGGCGCTGTCATCGTTTCTCCTCCAAAGATGGTGAGTGACTCAAAGAAACTGATCAGTCCGGACACCATCTTGGTCTTCTCTGTTATGACCCTCACTTTATTCCGAGTTGATCGGGATCCAGACACTCAAAATCAACGTTAAATCTTTCAAGGATCACCATTGCCCCTTCTTGAGCAGATGTTCCCACATTATTTGTAGGGCCTGTCCGATGAGCATTGTCATGCCTCTTTCCACTTGTTCTTTTGACATAGGCTCCTAGTTTTCCTCTTTCAATAAGATTTTGCACTTCTCGTTTCAGAGCTATGCAATCTTGAGTATTATGGCCTATATCATTATGATATTAGAAAAAACAAGTATTTCAATTCTCTCTCGGGGACTGTAATGCTGCTGGTTTTCGAAAAAAACTTCCTCATTGGTCTTGTCATATATTATGGCTACATTCTCTTTCAATTCTGTAAACCATTCCGGTTGAATCCAAGGACCTCTTTTATTGTTTGATTGCTGGCTCTGAGATTGATTCTGGGTGGACTGATTTTGTTTAGCCCCGTTGGACCCTTATCCGGTCTCCTTAGCCTTATATCCGGACTGGTTCTGAGCTGTTGTGGTGGACCTCACTTGACGGTGCACCCAAGTTTTCTTGGTTTCATCCACATTAATATGTTTTCCTACCTGATTCAATAGGCCACCAACTCATGGATTTCTTCCTAGTCACCGAATCAGCCAGATTCCCAGGGTAACTCTTGTCTCAAGGAAGTAATTGCCACATGTTTGAAGCAATTTGCTAACCCGTTCTTGGTATTCACGAACCGACTTACAACCGTATCAACCCACAAATTATTTTTTTTCAAATAAAATAAGATTAATTTCTAAGCATACCAAAGTAATGAGATTACCTTTGGCTTTCATGTAACCCCAATACTTTGTAAAATCTCTTTTGATGTGCCTTTTGTCTTTGCAGAAGAAACATCGATCGTCGTTTGACTTCTTTTATCTCTTCTTACTTGGGCTATATTCATATCATTATTTATCAAACTTTCTCTTTTTCTCTATCCTATTATTAGAGCTTACCATATTCACCTTAGTTGGTTCACCTTTTAGATTTTCTCCTCATATGCAATATAAAAAAAATCAGCGCACTGATTTTCCACTTCTCACACATGTAGTTGTAAGTAGATTAATAATCATTATACTTAGTACAAAGCGACTGAAAGACAAAATTGACCACGCACTTCTCGATGAGATCTATTTTAATTGACCTTAACTCTATAACAATCATAGACATCTCAAGAATATGCTCTTTGATATTTCATTTTCATTGGTACTTTATGATATAGATCTCGTTCATCAAAATATACATCTCCACCTTCTCATTTGTAGCAAATCATTTCTCAACTTCCATAAAAAACTCAAAGGCGATGATAATCTTTATTGGGACAACCCTATATTATGAAGCTAGAATCACTTGTCTTATTAGGTCCAAGCACAACCTATTGCACCTCTCATAATTCCCTAATTCTTTTGTCTCAGTGTGAGTATGTGCTTAAGTAAGAGGATTAACCAACATCATTAACCAACATCATTAACTACTGAACATTTAAACATACTGCACATAAGATTCACACTCATTGACATATAACACTTAAACTTAAGCGTGTTTCAAAAAGTGGCATAATACATGTAAAAACTATAAAGATAATAAGATACTGTTGGGCAAGCATAAATCAATTATTTATGAGTTTAAAAAATTATTATTAATCTAATTTTTATTGGTTAAGTACCGACAAAACCTTTATTTAAGCCGATTCAATTATTTCAATTAAAAAATTAATGATTAATTTTTGGATGATTTTCTTTTCTTCATGATTAATCGTCAACTGTTGACATTTTTAGGCCAGAAATACTTAAAATAAACTTAATCCGCAAACTATTTAACCCTATTATCCTCAATCCATCAAGTGATCTTTCTTTGAGCCGATTATTTTATTTTATGATTCAGTTAACCGTAGTTCGAAGAACCTTAATCATGTATATCCACATAAAAAATTGAACACATATCTCATTCTAACCAAATACGCATAAACCAAGCATGCTCAAATCTATATCACTGGGTACAGGTCAAAAAAAGAAAAACTACCTAAGCCAAACAATCCTCATGGGTCTGCTTTTACAACAAATAACTTATATGCTGCAGCAGCCCATGTTCGTCGTGACGAGTTGATGTTGATCACTGCGAACAAGAGCACTTCGTCGGGATCACATAAGAGGTCATCATGACGAAGGTCTGAAGACATTACTTTGGTATTTTTTAGTAGCAAATTAACCCCAAATTAAGGTGGAAACCATAATTCAATCTTTTAAGAACATCGAACACCAAAACATACAATCTTAAACATACTTTTACGATTCAATAAATCAAAACATGCTTGCATATAACTTTAAATTAATGCCTTTAACCAACTCAATCATTAATTAATCTCAAAGGCACATATTATTTTCATAAATTAAATCAACATGCTTTGAATATGATTAATTGAATAATATATACATTTTTATATCAATTCAAAAAGGAGCCTTAACTCTAAAAACGGAGGCCGTTATTGAAGAAGTAGATAAACTCACTCTCATAGGCCATATTCTGGAATCATATTACCCATTTTAAACAACCAATCTATTATGGATAAAAAGAAAAAAAGATAAGTGGAGGATATGCGTAGAATTTACATAACTTAAAAAAAATCGTATGAAGGACGATTCAATATCCCATAAATCGATTCGCTTATATATATAACAGTTGGGAATAATATATTTTCATTCATGGATGCTTATTCTGAATATAATTAGATACATGAGGATAATTAAGAGCAAAAACTCTTATCACATAGGGGGGAATATATTGCTACAAAAGTAATGTTATTCGGGATGAAGAACGTCGGAGCTAAGTACTAGCACCTTATCAACAAGATTTTATCAACAAGGTTTTCTTGACACAAATTGGCTAAAACCTACAAATCTATATTTATGACATGTTGGTTACCAATGTACAAGAAGAGGATCACATATCATACTTGTCCAACATTTTTGCAAACCTGAGGCGCGTCAATTTTAAGCTTAATACGGAGAAATCCAGTTATAGCGTCTGATCGGTAAAAATCCTTGAATTCGTGGTGAGCAAAAGGGCAATAAAGCCGCTCCTAGCCAAGTACCAAACTTGGCCACCATAGGCCCTCCATACAATATAAAATAAGTACAAATATTATCAGGGAGATTAGTTGCATCAAAACCAATTCATTTTCAAATATAGAGACAAATGTCAACATTTCTTTCAAATCCTGCAAGGGTAATGAAAATTCTAATAGACTTCATCTTATGAGGAAGAATTTAACGACATCAAGAATCATATTAGGCTGTATAATGAACGTAAAAATAAAAGCATAGAAACAATACATGTTATCAACACATCTAGTTGCACGATAGTGCAATTAAGAACATGTAATAGATATATTATATGTCGTCACTTCAAGTTCTCATATAATATCTTCTTTTTATAAATAAAAAACATAAATGTAATAAGCAACGAATAAAAATATAAAATACTACTAGCATACATGATATTATCATATTTTTCATATTATGTGATTATTATTGATTTGATTTGTTTACTCGATTCTATTTACTTATTTATCAATTATATCATCTTCAACCTTCGATCTCAGTTAACCAGAATTTGCATCATCAATTGGCGTCGTATGTCAAAAGTGATTGTTACGCTCATATTCCTTGCGAAGATTTTTTAAGAAGATTAATTCTGGAACCGTTATAAACTTCACTCTTATCCTCACTTCAGATTGTAACCAACACCAATTGATCCAATCAATTCTAGCTGAGTAACTTTGCTTTTGATTATCATCGCTCGTGTGTATTATATTAATAAATTATTCCATCCACGCACTCAACCATTAGTGGTGAAGCATGACAAAGCTTGAAGAAATTTATATATAATTTAAATATAATACATAATCTAAATAATATCAAAATATATCTATATTATAAAAAAATAAAAATAAGAGTCACTCAAATTATATAAGAGAATGTAAAGTGAATATGGTAAAGTATCTCTTAAATATATATGCTTAACAAATTCATCAAATTATTTGAAGAATTATTTAGCAAAGCTACGTCATAATTTGTTCTTTTCCAGTTTTTTTAATGTTTTTTTTCACTAACTTTTTTTTTAAATTTTTTATTTCCATTTTTACTATGTAACAAAGAGTAAAATTATAAAATAAAATTGAATAATAAATCGAACAGAGAGAGAAGATCCAAGATTTGCTCCTTCTTCTTCGTCTGTTTTGAATTTTTTGCTCCTTCTTCAATGGCGTTCCCTTCTCCACTCTTCTCTTCTTCTTCTTCTTAATATTTTATCGCTGTTGTCATATCTATCATAGAGATTTACAATAATGAAATCTTCAAGGAAGAATACTTCCTTGTTCTTAACTCAAGAAACATAGTACATGACAAAAATGGTGTAAGTATGAAGTCTTTTGCAGATGTTGTTAAAGATAGAAGTGAGGAGCCTTCTGTTAATTTAGTTCCTGAAAGAGTTAACTCTATCCAGTTTTCTGGTGATGTCAAAGATTTTCTAAGTTTATCGGTAAAAATTACGATTGTTGGAAAGTTTTCATTGGGATTACCTAGAAGAGTTCAGTGGATCTTTTCTTGTCTTCTTTTAAATTTAAAGGTAGTTATAGTATAAGCAAATGAGACTCAAGACATCTCATCATGGAATTCGATTCGAGAGATGATGTTATCAAATTTTGGTCTAAGAATGTTTGGCGAATTGGCAGCTCTACGGTGAGAGTTCTTCACTGGAAACCCGATTTTAGTGTTAAGTATGAATGCCATGTTTTGCTGGTCTAGGTCAAGCTTGGAAGGGTTCCGGAATTTCTTTACAACAAGAAAGTTTTAAGGGATATATTGGCTACCACTGGTACTCCTTATAAGATTGATTTTTCAGAATAGAATAGAGGTTTGAATAATGTTGTTGTTGGCTTGGTTGAGATGGACGTTTCATCTAAAATCCATGATAGAATATGGGCTAGTTTTGGTAGGAATGATGGCTGTTGGCTCTCTGTTTCCTATAGAAATCTGCCTAGTTTTCGTTCTTCTTGCTATCATCTGGGTCATATGGTTGATAATTGTTTGAAGAAGAAAAAGATTCAAGAGAATAGAAATATAGATACAGGAAATGATATGATAGCTAATAAAAAAGAAATTGTATTGCCTATTAATGAAAATGTTTACAATAGTATTGAGAAGAGTAAGAATAGTAATTTTAATTACAATCAGATATATGTTCCTAAAGTGAAGTCTTTGGTGGTAAATAAGACTATTTCTTCTTCAAAAGTTTCTGGAAGTTTGGAAAACTGCAAGGATGTTCTCAGCTCCAACAATGTTCTTTATGTTTGAGAAGGTGATAACCTAGTTCAAGATTCACAGCAAGACTCTGTAAATGACAACAGAAATCAAATTGAAGATATTGAAATTATAGATGCCTTAAAGAACCTCAATAAAGACATGGATTCAAAGTTGTCTCATGATTATAGTAGTCTGCATACAGAAGATAATTCACCTAAAAAAGGTAACATAGGGAGTGAATGTACCTCTCCTACCAACCAGGGGTTTAATAATATCCTGAAAAAGAAGTTGAAAGCTGTGAGTAAAGGAAAAAGACCAAATAAAAGAGCCCTTAAATCTCTGAATCTTTCAGGGATAAAGAAAAGGTACAAGTCTATATCTAATCATGATTAAAATCCTTAATTGGAATGTTCGTGGCGTCAATAACATATCTACTATTGGTAGATTGAAAGAGATTATCTTAAAATAGAAAGTAAAGATTCTTATTATTCAAGAACCCATGGCTAGAATGGAGGTTATTAGTGAGGTTGTTGCTAAATTAGGTCTTCCTAATTACTCTGCGAATTATACTAACAAGATTTGGGTTTTCAGGATTAGGGATATTAGAATTGAGGTGTTAGCTAATCACAATAGATGTCTTAATCTTGAGTTTATATATCCTAATGTTAGTAGGTGCTTTCTATTAATGGTGGTGTATGCTAAATATAATAGGCAGTTAAGGGGTGAACTTTGGTCTGAGCTTAAAAATGTCTCTATTAAGGATAAAGCTTGGATTACCATGGGGACTTCAACATTGTGGCTGTTGTGGATGAGCAAATAGGTTGTTCTTCTCTTTGTCAGAATAGTATTCATGATTTTGTCAACACAATCAGCAAGTGTAATCTTGAGGATGCTGGGATGGTTGTCTCTAGATTCACCTGGAACAAAAACTTAAAGTGGAAAAGATTAGACTGTGTGATGATAAACACCAACTGGTCTAACCTCTTTAATTACACTCAGCTTATTAGCATGGTCAGAACTTTCTCTGACCATGCCCCTCTTCTTATCTCTGCATCTACATTAAACAATAACTATATTAACAAGAAGAAAAGCTTTAAATTTCTAAATACTTGGACCTCTGATGAATCCTTTTTAAGTGTGGTTGAGAAAAATTGGAGTCAAAATATTATTTCTCTTCCAAATGAGGTTTTCTGGTTTAAAATGAGAAGGTTAAAAAGTTGTTTAAAATCTTGGAACATAAACTATTTTGGCAACATTTTTAGTAAAGTAAAAGAGGTTGAGGAAAATGTTAATAACTTGAACATTATTCATCAAAGAAAAAACAGTTTATGTTCTAATGCTAATCTTAAGAAGGATAATGCCCTTCATCTTAAAGCCCTAAGATTTGAGGAGGTTTATGGGAGGCAAAGATGTTATAATGTCTGGTTAAAAGAGGGTGATGGTTGATAAGGGAGAATAAAAGATATAAGGCAAATTGAAAAGAAACATTCTTATTGCGGAAAGATTGTAAAATGTATTATGAAAGTACTAATTATGAATAAATAGTAAAATATAGGGACTAGGTATGTAATAGTTAAGAATTTAAGCGTGTGGGGCCCGTTATTGTACTATAAAAGGACCCCACGCGAGTTGAGAAGGTTGGTTGATTAATATAATACTATTTTCTCTCTCTACTTTCTCAGCACTTTCTCTCTCTAAAAACATCTTGATAAAGAATTGGTTATAATAGTCTAGTCCCTCGAATATTCGTTTTACACAAAATTACCGTCAAGTAAACTCTTAATTCATCATTGGCGTCGTCTGTGGGAAAGCGAAGATTGTCCTGACGATATTTGCTTTCAGGAAATCATTCTTAATCCGAGCAGAATTATGGAAGAGCAGGGGGGTGCTTTTGTTAACGATTGTGAGGAGAATCTTGTTGGAAATACTTATCGGAACGATACGGATTATGAAGCGCACGGTGGTTAGCTCACCGGAGAAATCTTTGACGAGTCGGTTTTGTTGGCTTGGAGGAATGAGTTACTATTGGAGATCGAAAAATTGAGGGCAGAAAAATAAATTGTCCAGGCAAATCTTCGCTTCGAGGTTAGAAGAGAGCATGATAGCGGAAAAGATGAGCGTCAAGTTGATATTCGTCCCAAAAATAGAGATGACAGAGATATAGGGCACAGACGTTCTTCGAGGAGGAAAGGAAAGCGTCACTTGGAATCTTCTAATTCAAGTGATTATTCTCGTTATAGTTCATTAGAGTCATCTCCTGAAAGGGGTCATCGAAAGAAAAGACATGGCAGAAAACATGTGGAGCACCGGAGGGGAAGAAGTTTGGAGAGAAAATCTTCGAGGGAAAAGAATTATCATACTCATGCTAATGAGAAAGGTTACGACCAAATGAATTTTCCTTCTGGGAACCAAAATGTCGACCAGCGGAATACAGAGTGGCAGCATCAATATACTTTTCCTTCTGATGAGGGTCTTTATTTTCCGAACCATGAGAATTCGAGGGCTAATGTTTATAGGACAGGTCATAACTGGAGAGCTTCTCCTTTGTCCTCAGAAATTCTAGCAGGTAACCTTCCAAAACACTTTGATATTTTGAAGCTAGAAACGTTCGACGGAATACATGATCCTGACAATCATATCGAGCAGTTCAAAAATTTCATGATCAATTTTGATGATGATGATGATGATAAATTGTTGTGAGAGCATTTTCTCAAACCTTCAAAGGGTGGCTTCCAAGTGGTACAACAGGCTTCCGCAAGGCTCAATAAAGAATTTTGACATGTTCTGGAATATCTTTAGACAATATTTTGTGGGGATTAAAAACTTTCGGGCCTATGGAGATACGATAATCTATTGTAGGCAAAACGTTGGGGAGAGTTTGAATAATTACACCAATCGATTTGTGAAAACGAAAACAGATATGGAATAATGCAAAGGTTTTGTGGCATTAGCAGCTTTTATGATGGGACTTCTCCCCGGACTTTTAAAGAATACAGTGGTAGAGAGTCAGGCAATGACTTTTGGGGTATTACTGGATCAAGTTAAGAAAAGAATTTTGGTGGAGGAGACTCATGCATCAGAAAAAGGATCAAGTGATCAGCCAGACCATAATCAATTTCAAAGGTCCGAGTCTAGTAATCAAGTATCTCGTGTTAATGTTCAAGCCAAGGCTGTGGGTCAGTATCCGCCGAGGCCGAGAGCAAATCAGCAAAATTATAATAATCAGCAAAGCTATAACCAAAGATCTATGCCTATTTCGAACAAGTGGATTCGTCCAGACTATTTTACTGAGTTAACAGAAAATGTGGCTACGATATTTGACAAGGCAAGGTCAATTGTACAGTTCAGAAAGCCTTTTCCTATTCAAACTGCGAGGGAAAGCAGAAGTGCTAACATGTTTTGTAAGTACCACGAGGATATTGGTCATGACACCAAGGATGCATCGTTTTGAAAAAAAAGGTGCAAGCGTTAATTGAGAATGGAATGTTATTAGAATTCATAAAAAACATACTCATAAAAATGTTGCAGTAAAGGCTGTTCCAAAGAATGATGACACGACAATGGTGATTCCCGAGGAAGTTGATGCTTTTGATATTGCAGCGGAGTATTTGGATCCCAAGGTGGAGAGAAACAATGCGAATATGGTAGAGGAGATTATTACAAGGGGGAAAGTAAATGACCTATGTGATTTTTTCGAGTCGTTAGCTATTTTTGGAGGGGATACTATTGCAGGGAACTCTAATAGTTTGCGAAGGAGGCACATGGTAAATCTGACTACGCGGATTGAAGTAGGGGTTTCACCGCAGATGCATCGCTTGCCCTCCCCTATTATATGTTTTGACGATGATAATATGAGGAATGTAACGGGCCCGCATGATGATGCAATGGTAATTGCTGCAAGTATAGATGGTGATCAAGTTCAGAAAATACTCATTGATACATGAAGTTCCGCGAATATTTTGTTTATGAGTACATACAGGAGAATTTCCGACCCACCTGTTATACGTCGGTCCGAAAAAACTATAGTGTGCTTTACAGGAGCAACAACAATAGTTATGGGAGAGTTTCAATGTGTGGTGGAGCTCGGTCGGGGACCATTTAAAAAGGAAGTTGAAGTTTTGTTTATAGTGGTAGATGCACCGACTTCTTATAATGCGATTTTGGGTTGTTCCTGGTTGTCAAGGATGCATGGTGTTATCTCTACGGTACATCAATGCTTGAAGTATGTAGTAGGGAAAAATATAGGGACAATTAGGAGCAGCCAGAAGATGGCCAGAGAATGTTACCACATAGCTTTATCTTCGAAGGGATTTCGGGGAGAATCATCAGAAAAAGCATAGCAGCTAAAGGGGAATTTCTCAGCAATCACTCCCTGTGATGATCCGAGGGAGTCCCCCAGGTTTATGGTTCCGGATGATGATCATAAGGAACACAAGTTTCAAGATTGAAATTTTTTAAAAATTTGAGTAAAACTTTCTTTTGAGTTCAGAGAAAAGTTGATTACATTTTTATTAATAAAGTTAAATATGTTTGCTTGGTGTGCAGAGGACGTTACAGGTGTGCCTCCATACATAATTTGTCATAAACTAGCAGTGCGACATGATGTTCGACCTATTATACAGAAAAGAAGACCGGTTTCTCATGAAAAGTCGACAGCTATTGTTTCAGAGGTCGAACGGTTATTAAGCATAGACCATATTCGAGAGTCGCAATACCCTATATGGGACCCCGAATCCAGTTCTAGTCAAGAAAAAGAATGGCAAGTGGAGGATGTGCATGGATTTTACGGATCTGAATAGAGCTTGTCCAAAGAATCCTTTTCCGCTACATCAAATTGATCAGCTAGTGGATTCTACTTCGGGTAATCGGTTATTGTTGTTCATGGACGCTTATTCAGGATATAATAAGATCAGATTAGATGCAAGGGACAAAGAAAGCACATCGTTTATCACTGGGAGAGGAAAATATTGTTATAAAGTCATGCCATTTGGCCTGAAAATGCGGGGGCAACTTATCAGTGTCGGGTAAACAAAACTTTTGAGGAACAGATTGGCCGAAATGTGGAAGCTGATATTGATGATATGCTAATAAAGAGTTTATAGGACGAAGATCATTTTTATGACTTGGAGGAAACTTTTAATAATTTGAGCAAAGACAATCTAAAGTTAAACCCGGAAAATTGAATTTTTGGTGTACGGTCGGGGAAGTTTCTTGGCTATTAGATAAGTGAGAGGGGAATTGAGGCTGATCCATAGCAGATAAAGGCTTTAACGACTATGACTCCACCTCGGAATATTAAGGAAGTTCGGATTTTGACAGGAAGATTGGCAGCATTGAATAGGTTTATTTCTCGTTCATCGGATAAATGTGTGCCTTTCTTTAAAGTGCTGAGAAACGCCAGAAAGTTTAGTTGGACCGAGGAATGTTCTGAAGCATTTCGTCAGATATAAGAGTATTTGATGTCCCCGTAAATACTTTCTAAACCTTTATTGGGAGAGAAATTGATCGTTTATGTGTCGGTGTCAGATTTTGCAGTCAGCGTTGTACTACTCCGAGAAGAGATTGATATTTTGAAGCCGGTATATTATGTTAGCAAAAGTTTGCTAGATGCAGAGAAACGGTATCTGAAGTTGGAAAAATTAGCATTGGCCTTGGTAACAGCTGCTCGAAAAATGAGACCGTAATTTCAAGCCCATTCCATAGTGGTTGGAACATCATTCCCCCTAAAAGGTTTGTTACAAAGGCCGGATATATCAGGAAGAATGAAAAAATGGTCAGTTGAATTGAGAGATTTCGACATAACGTTTGAACCAGGAACGGCCATAAAAGCTCAGGATTTGGCTGACTTTTTGGTTGAATTTCACTCAGAGAGAGCAGATATGGAGATTGTTGGTCAGCCAGATAAGACAGAATGGTTGGTTCAAACTGATGGCGGGTCGAATATTTCTAGAAATGGTGCTGGAGTTCAGCTAATTTCCCCGGATGGGATATCGATGTTTCAAGCTATCCGTTTCGGTTTTAAAACGACTAACAACGAGGCGGAATATAAGGCAGCATTATCAGGGTTGAGATTGGCTCTAGTGTGTGGGGCTAGAAGGGTTAAATTGAATAACGATACACAGTTGGTGATTAACCAAGCTTTGGGAGAGTCGGAGGCAAGAAAGGATCAACTAGTCAAGTACTTGAAAGTCTTGAAGGACTTGGTTCTAAATTTTGATGAAGTTCAGTATGAGCATGTTTGAAGGGAAGCAAATGTGATCCTTGATTCTTTAGCAGCTGCTTCACGATCGGAAAATCATTAATGAGTCATAATTTAGGAGTATTCTTCGGTTCCAAGAAACACAGAGCAATTAATGACTGTGGAGGAGGTAAGTAATGTTGTTACAGATGATTGGAGGTCCGAAATTGTGGAGTTTCTGGAAAAGGATAGTTTACCAACAAATAAATCAAAGGCTAGAAGAATTAGGTTTAAATCTCACAGCTATTACTTTTTGGGAGTAGTCTTGTACAAGAAATATTTAAGTAAACCGTTGCTTAGATGTTTGGCCAAGGACGAGTCGCAATTTGTCTTATCAGAACTTCATGACGAGGAAGGGTTGGCCTATTGTGGATATAAAGCGTTAATTTGACGAGTGTTTTTGGCCGGTTATTATTGGCCGACTATTTCCAGTGATGCAAAAGAGTTGGTAAAAAGGTGTGACACATGTCAAAGATATGGGGAAGGAAAACGATCATAGTAGCAGTTGACTATTTTTCCAAGTGGGTGGAAGCAGAACCTTTATCGGGGACAAAAGCAAAATATGTTATTAAGTTTGTTGTCTCAAACATTTGTTGTCGTTTTGGGGTGCCGATAAAACTCACAACAGATAATGGAACTCAATTCGATAACAAGGAGTTTAAGATCTTTTGCGTTTCCAGGGGCATACAACAATGTTATTCTGCTCTGTTTCATCCCCAAGCCAATGGTCAGGTGGAGGTGACCAATAGAACGATTCTGGACGGATTAAAGAAGAACTTGGAAGGAAAGGCTGGAAAATGGCCAGATTATTTACAGGAAGTATTGTGGGCTTATAGAACAACACCTCGAACTTCAAATGCAACATCTCCATTTGCTTTGGTGTACGGAATGGATACGGTGGTCCCCTCGGAGATTGTTTTCCCATCATATCGTGTGTCAGCTTATGCAGAGGACTTGAATGATCAAAGCAGGGCTATGGAATTAGATTTGGTGGAGGAAAAAAGACGACGTGCACAATTGAAGTCTCTACACTATCAAACATTAATGAGGAGCAAGTATACTTCGCAGGTAAAGCAGATAAATTTCAAGGTGGAGGACAAGGTATTACGAAACGTTTTTGTCCATACCAAGGAAAAAAACCTCAGAAAATTAGGAGCAAATTGGGAAGGCCCTTATGAAGTAACAGAGAAAGTGAAACAGGGAACTTATCTGTTAAAAGATAAGGAGGGGAGATACCTTAAGCATCCGTGGAACATAGAACATTTAAAGTTGTATCTAGAGTAAGAATGAAGAGTTTGGCATGTAATGGTTATTTTTTATGTTTATTTTCAGGTTTGCAAAAAACAGCGAAGGTATACTCTTTCCTACCCTGTTAGGCACAGGAAGGTTTTAACGAGGTGCCATTATTAGATGATCAATACATTTGAATTTTCGCCTCGAATTATTGTTTCTAAATTACAAGGTGTGATTGGATTATTAGGTTAATAGTTATGACATGTTATAAGCCTTCCTTAGAGTAGCATACAATGATTATTATGACCAATTAAAGTTGGCATAAAGCAATTATTTTATTCAACGCAAGTTGACATACAATCATTTTCATACCAAATATGAAGTTGAAAAATTATAAGATTGGTATTCCAAGCAATGGCATACAAGGAAAGTCGAGATAAATGTTCTTCGGAACATGTTGATACCATTATAAAAACTGCCTTACAAATTGACAAGGACTTATACAAAAAATTGTACAAAAAAATTACTCCAAATTTTTTTACTCAGAATGTTTCGAGAAGTGGCTCTCCTCAGAATTTGATGACTCACTGTCACTAACAACAATATTAGGAGGGCGAATCTCGGGGGAGACAAGCTTCCAAAAACTGCCTAAGTCATACTCAGGGTACTCTTTGTGAATTTGGGTGATCAGTCCTGCTCGGGTAGTAGCATCCCGAGCATTAAGCTTGTCCACACATTTTGCTGCATAAGCATTCACAACTGCCTCTTTCTCTGCTTCTATCTTCTAAGGAAATTCTGCAATCGTCTTTAATAGATTTTTCTTTTCCTCTACATTAAACTCAAAGTCTGCAAGACAATCCTTAAATCATTTTGTTGCAATTTGGTGAGCTTTTTTTAGTTCTGTAAGGAGTCTTTCTTGAGCACCGTTCTTCTTTTGGTAGAGATCCCTTTCTTCCTGACAACATATTTCGAGGATAAGGACACAATTTTCCGAGCCTGTCCTTCTAGAGTGGAGTGTTGTTTCTTTATCTCTTCAAGCTGTGCGGAAACAAGGGAAGCTTTGAACTTTTAGTGGTTTTTCCGGTCTTCCAGATGTTGCATTTTTTTCCTATGTTGACAGAGGCATGAAGTAGGTTCCGAACACTTAGAGAAAATTCATCGCCCTGAGAAATTTCAAAGCAACTAGTAGGAGAACCTATAGCTGTGGAGTTAAAAGTCGAAGACTCACTAGTTAAAATGATGGGATCAACGGTTTATGGAGGATCGCTTCGAGGAATTATGAGCGGTGCTAATCATGGGAGAACATCATTTGAAGATGGACTTGAAGATAGGGTGAGTGGAGAGTTGGGCATTTTGACCTGAATTTCCTTTATCTTCATATTCATTTTCAGTTGCAGCAATTTGTGCTCCAGTGCCCTCAGAGATTTCCTGGATATCA
Source organism: Limnanthes douglasii subsp. nivea (assembly GCA_036936605.1). Taxonomy (NCBI): domain Eukaryota; kingdom Viridiplantae; phylum Streptophyta; class Magnoliopsida; order Brassicales; family Limnanthaceae; genus Limnanthes; species Limnanthes douglasii. The sequence goes on from JAUPFV010000002.1 coordinate 339,078,043, forward strand.
TCTTGTGCTCTAGTGTCCTCGGATATTTCCTGGATGGGCTCCAAAGTAGCGTTATTCTTGGGTTTTTTTTCTTAGTTTTTTTATAGATTGAATGGACAGTTTTTCATGGAGGGGAAACTGAGATGGGTATTATAGTATTTGACGAAGAGATTGGCTCTTGGTTAGCAGCTAATCCTTCGGAGTCTGATTGAAGATCTTTGAGCGATACTTCTTCTTCAGAATCATCCAAGTGACTTTTGGCTCGGGAGCGCTTCGGAAGATAAATAATTATGTCTTTCTTTTCCACTCGATCGAGGACTTCTTGTTGAGAAGGATGAATCATCAATTCATTCATAATCAGTCTGTCGAGGGGGTTTAGCCTCCAAATTCGACTCTTGGCCAAGTTATTGTTCATAAAACAGAGGCGGAATTTGTTTTCCCAGTTTTCTTTGGCCCATTCACTAAGAAGAGGAATTGTTGCCTCCATTTTTTATCAGCCTCCAGTAAGTCCTTCACTACTTTTTGTCCTCGACTAAAGGTCAGTGAGTAAAACGGGAAAAATGGATTATTTGCCAAGCCAGATAATCCGATGAGATCTTCTAAGGAAAATTCGTTACCAGAAATCCTCGAAGCCATGATACATGCTATGAGTGTGAACCACATGTTTGGACCAGCTTGTGAGGAGCAGAGATCGATTTTGGCAACGTATTCAATGAAGAATAGATCTAAGGGATACCTCAGCCCCCAATTCATGATCTTTGTATAGACAACTAACTCATTATCTTTAACAGATAAAGGAGTCTCGCCTTCCGCAGGGAATCTGATGGTAATATACGAGGGGATGCACCATCGAGTCTTTAGCATGGTTTCTTCCGAAGGCGAAAAATATTTGTAGGAGATATGGTGGAGTGCAACCAGGTACTTGTTCTTGATTCCTCGGATGTTATTGCCCACAATGGCATCAAGTTCCAAAGGAAGAGTGATATCACCCTTGGACTTTGGGGCAATTCTCCGATCTTGTTCTTCGGAAATTGCTAGGGGGGTTGTAGATATTTGACTAGAAGAGGCCAATGAAGGACCATCGGATTTACTCTTCTCTACAATAGGAATCTGTTGTGTCTCTGACTCAGGGTTTTCTGAGGCGATCGTTTTCCCTTTATTTTTCAAGGTTTCGTTTCGGAATGATTGTACATCTTCTTTGGTAATAGGTAATTCTTAAGAGGGAGAATCGAGGGCTTCCTTGCCCCGTCATCGAAGGAGTGGCTGGAAGGTTTGATCTAGAGACGTCAGTTTTCAGAGAAGGATGGTCAATCACTCGAGTTAAATTCGGATCTGGGGTTTCCGAAGGAGTTTCTTTAGCACGTTTGCGTTCTTGAGAGTTTCTTTTGTCTTTGTGATGCCTTTTCCTTTTACCAGAAGAATGCTTGTGATGTTTATCTTTACCCATAGATTCGAGGGGCTTGAGATCAGAACTTTGTTTTAGACACGATATTTCTAAGGGTATGATAGCAGATGAGTTTTCCGATGGGGGCTAGGAACTGTAGAAAGTGGTAACCGGAGGTTGGGGTTGAGGCTCAAGGTAGGTACCAGCAACAACTTTCTCTTCGAATATTTTGCTAATGAACAGCCACTCTGGAATTCGATGAGGTTTGGGGAGCATAAGCCAGTTTTCTCTCTCTAGAAAGTTTAGAATAGAGGGTCTGGATTGTAAATAAAAAGGGCAAGTATTTATAGAAGCACATGGGATTTTAAGGAGAGAAAGGCCTGGGAACATTTTCCTTTGTTTGCCTAGGGGTGTTATAGGTAACATAGGTACATTTGTATTGAATCGAGAACTGAGGAAGAATGTGAAGGGGCAAATAAATGATGGGGAACTTTGGAAAGTCTAATAAGATCCCTAAAAAGATTTGATGACAAAGAATTTCGACTAATGACGTTATTAATAAAAAGGCAGGAGATTGCTGACTGAGATATGAGAGCTGACGCTGAAAAGTTCGATGAGCCTTATCTTTGCAATTATTAGCCAAGACTGGGGGGCTATTGATAATTGTATTGGTACGATTATTTTCGAAGAAGACTCTTTGAAGACACCAAAATGTCCACATGATTGTTTCCGATGAGATTTTTTCAAGGAGTTAGAAATTACCTATGTTGGGCTATGTTCTAGTCTTTACTAAGGAATTGCAAGGATTGGGGGGCTACTGGTCAGTCCTGTCGAGGAGGTAGAATATTACAAAAAATATTTTTTGAATATTTGATAAGAATGAGCAAAATTATGTTGTAGGTTAATCTTCGAAGAACAGTTTCTCATCAGAAAGTAATTTACGAGGAAATGTTTTTCGAGGAGAATCAGAAAACGAGGAAGTGTTTTTTGAGGAAAATTCGAAGCTAAGAAGAAATTCGAAGACTTCATCGCAGTCCCAGTAAAAATATTTTTACAAGGACTGGGGAGCTACTGATAAGGGAGAATAAAATATATAAGGCGAAATTGGAAAGAAGCATTTTTATTGGGGAATGATTGTAAAATGTATTATGAAAGTACTAATTATGAATAAATGGTAAAATGTAGGGACTAGGTATGTAATAGTTAAGAATTTAAGCGTGTGGGGCCCGTTATTGTACTATAAAAGGACCCCACACGAGTTGAGAAGGTTTGTTGATTAATATAATACTATTTTCTCTCTCTACATTCGCAGCACTTTCTCTCTCTAAAAACATCTTGATAAAGATTTGGTTATAGTAGTTTAGTCCCTCGAATATTCGTTTTACACAAAATTACCCTCAAGAAAACTCTTAATTTATCAATGGTAACACTAAATTCTATCATGTTTTTGTTAATAATAAAAGGAGACGTAATACTATCCATGGCATCAAACATGAAAAATACTTGGTTTTATGATGATTCTAATACTGAGAAATCTGTTGTTAGTTACTTTCATTCTTACATGTCTTGTGATTCCTTTAGTATTAAGGAGGAAGAAGATGCTTTAATGTCTAGTGACATCTTTTACTCTATCCCCAAGATGGTTTCCAGAGATGATAATGCCCTCCTTATGGTGTCTGCAGATGAACAAGAAGTATGGAATATTATTAACAGTATGAAAACAGATAGTGCTGCTGGTTTAGATGGGTATAATATTTTATTTTATAAAACTTGTTGGAGGATTATAAAATGTGATCTTTGTTCTTCTATTAATGCCTTTTTGTAGGGTCATAGTATGCCTAATGGCATGTTTTCCATTGGGATCAGTCTGATCCCTAAAACCTCAAACCCTATGAGTTGGTCTAATTACAGGCATATCAGCCTTTGTACTATGCTGAATAGAATTTTTGCTAGACTTATCAATACAAGATTATCTGTTATTCTTCCTAGTATTATCTCTAACTTTCAAGCTTCATTTGTTAAAAACAGATCTACACATGACAGTATTCTTGTTGCTAAAGAATTGGCTTTTGATCTAAATAGAAAGCCTAAGAATGGTAACATCATGATTAAGTTGGACATGTCAAAAGCTTTTGACAAAATATCCTTCTCATTCATTTTGAAAGTGTTAACTCATTTTGGCTTCTCTAATAGATTTATTAGCCTTATTTCTAAGATGATTAAGAAGGTTAATCTATCTATTCTTATAAATGGTAACAGCTATGGATATTTTCAATCTAAAAGAGGCTTGAGGCAGGGTGATCCCCTATCCCCAAACCTCTTTATTATAAGTGAAGAAGTATTGATTCGTGGTCTCTTTAATATGTTAAATATGAATAAGTCTATGCAGTATGCTACTAGGACTAAAATACTTGTTCCATGTACTGCCTTTGCTGACGATATTATCATTTATTCCAACAGCCATCCTAATTCTATTGACCTTTTATGTAATTTTGTAGACAGGTATCAACAAGTGTCTGGAAAATCTATTAATAAAGATAAGACAAAAATTATTACCTCTTGCAAGTTGCAGCAGTGCAGAATTCAGACTTTGGAAACCCACACTGGCTTTAGCTCTAGAAAGCTCCCAACCTGCTATCTTGGTATCACCTTGCACCGAAATAACAAGGCTCGAAACTTTATGCCTTTAATCTCCAAGATTAATGCGAAAGTTATGGAGTGGGACTCTAAGTATCTATCCTATGGGGGAAGGCTATCTTTGATCTCTAATATGCTTATTCCTATAACTTATTATTGGATGCAAAATTCTGTTTTACCTAACTATATTATCAAAAGAATCGAAAAATTCTTTAACATATTTTTATGGAGGTCCAGATTTAATGAAATAATGGTGCATTAGGCCTCCTGGGATAAGCATTCATGCCACTTTCTCTAAAAAATTATGGTTTAATTATTGGAAGAATGAGGGTCTCTGGTCTAGAATCATGAATGATATCTATAACCGAGACTCTTATCCTTTAAAAACTAATAAGAAGACTAAAGGATCTCTAACCTGGAAATGTCTTATAGGTATAAAGGATGTGGCAGAGATCAACATAAAGTGGAGCTTGGGGCATGGAGACATGGACTTATGGTCTGAAAACTGGCACCATTGGCCTCCAATCTTGGACCACAAGCTAGCTACCAATAACTGGTATCTTGAGGCCAATGTGAATTCTTTCTGGAAAGCTGGCTCTTGGGATGAGGTGGCTTTATCTAGATCTGTCCATGAAAACAGAATGAATCAGATAAGAAAATTCAAAGTGGATCCAAATAAAAATGATGTTATGTTATGGGATTTATCCCCTCATCAAAATTTTAACATGAAATATACTTGGAACTCTATCAGGAAAACAAATAATCCCTCTCGTTTTTTCAAAAAAATATGGATTGTTATAACTCTTGGAAAGTTTGCTTTCATTTTTTGGAATATGTTTAAAAACTTTATTCTTGTAGATTATGTTTTACAAAAACAAAGCATGTTCATTTGGCCTCAAAATGCCAATTCTATTTAAATGGTGAAGATATAAACCATCTGTTTGTTAGTTGTAACTATGTTTGGAGTCTCTGGAGCCATTTCAGTAAAATTTTCAATATAAGAATTGAAAGGTTTATGACTTTAAAGCATGTAGTCTATAATTTTTTTTTGGTTTTCATCTCTTAAGGTTCATATAACCCATACTTTACCAGCTATAATCTGCTGGATGATATGGAAGAGTCGAAACTCTGATAAGTTTAAAAATGTTGGGCTCAATATTAATTCTTGTATTTCAATCATTAATAGGACTATTATGGGTCTTGACATTGCTAATGTCTTGACCATCAAGCACTGGACTAATGCCAGTGAAGCTGGTCAAACTTTAGTATGCCTTTCATCTAGTAATATTTGCAGAAAAAATAAAATTACTTATCTTAACTGGGTGGCTCCCGTTGAAGGTAGAATAAAGCTCAATGTAGATACTTCCTGTATTAGCAACGCCGAGTCTTGTGGAGCCATGATTTTCAGAGAAGGATGGCTCCATCGTCTCTGGCTCCAGCAAGTTCTTTGGTAAAATTACGCCTCTGGTAGCTGAAACCAGAGCGCTCAATTGAGGGTTTATTGATCTGCAAGTCCAAAAATTGGGTTAATATTGATATCGAAACCGATTAGTTAACTTTGGTAAACATGATTAAAAATAAAAATCATCCTATTTACCTGAAATCTCTCATTCCTATTTGTAGAGAGCTTATCCTCCCTTCTATGTCCATTTCCTATATCCCTAGAATTCAGAACAGAGTTGTGGATTGGCTCGGTAAGTGGACAATGAAATGTAAAGAGAAACTTTCGTTCTCTTATTTCAATGCCCCGAATCCATTTCTAGCCATTGTGTTGCTTGAAAACCTTGGATTAGGCTATATATCTTTTGCTTGACATATATCATAGAAAACTGTTGGAGGTCTGTCTTTCTTTGCAGGTGCAATCGGGTGAAATTAATTGGAGTGGTTATAAAGATTTTTGCAAGATGATATGGCTATTTGAAGTTTCTGAAGAAGGGATGAAGATGAAGGAGAAAAGGATGTTCGTCGATAGGAATCAGTGGCTTTTGAGGTTGTTTTGCTTGAGCTGTTGTTGAAAATTAATGAAATAAACTCAATTTTTCCATCAATTACTTGATAATCTTATGCATTCGAATTTGAAGTTTGTTGTTGGAATGGAGGTGAAGATTGGACTAGGGTTTTTGAGTTTTTAATGGGAGAGAAGAGTCTATGATAGTCTCACTATTGGGTCTTAGGTCTATTGTGGATTGTTTGCCTTTTAGCCCTCTAATTTGTAATACTGTATTAATTGATACCTAAGTCTTTGTAAATTTTTCAATCAAGTAATAAAATTATTTGTTTAAAAAAATAGTGGAAGTATAAAAAAGTATTTTATAAAGATATTTAATTTTTTATTTTTAAAATATATTTTTAAAACAAGATATAACAAAATCAAATCTAATATCTAAAATATATTTTTAATATATCGAAATAAGATAAAATTTGTTATATAAAATACATATAAAAATGAAATATAAATAAAATCATTTTTTAAAAGATATATAAAAATGAAAGTAAATTTGTTTTATCTAAAATAATATATTTAGAAAACAGCCAATGAAGTAAAAGATATTTAAAAAGTTACGATATAATGAAGCCAAAACTAATATTTAAAAGATATATGAAAATTAGACTAAACTTGTTATATAAAATATATGTTTACAAAATAAATAAAAATATTTTTGAGAAAGGGGATGGGTACGCTCCAAGAAGACGACCGGGTTTCCAAGAAAGCCCAAGAAGCAGCGTTTTACCTAATCTGATAGCAGTCCCCATCTCGAGGATTTCGATCAGCTCTCCTCCACACATTTCAAACCCTGCCTCTCTCTTCTCTCCTTTCGAATCAGAAAAACCCTAGACACAACCTCCTTCAAAATCTAAAAAACCATTATACACAACCTTCCTCAAAATCTTTTCTCTCCTGCCTTACTGTTAAAATCGCTTCTCACTAAGAAGCTGATTCTGTTTTGTTTTTTCTCGATCCGAAATCTACGTTGATTTGGATCTGAGGATTCGAAAGATGAGCAAGAATGTGGCTCAAGATGATTTCCCTCAACTGAAAGGCGCCACTACTCCGAAGATGGTTATGAATCCGACTTTCGAAAGCACTGAAGGGAAGAAGTCCTTTGCAGAAGTGGTTGCAGGCAGAAACAAAGAGTTCATTCACGAAGGAGTCATACACGAGGAGCACGAGGACTACAAGTCAGTGCAGTTTCAACGTGCAGATAAGTTTTCTTTAACTAGCATCTCAAAGCATACCTTAATTGCTAAGTTCTCGTTTGGGAGTCCTACTCTCAGCGAGTTCAAAGTATACATTGCTGCATTTAGGTTTATAGGGTCATTCAGCATATCTAAATGGGACTATAGGCACTACTTCATAGAATTTGAACAATTAGAAGATGTAAAAACGTTTTGAAGTAAACCTGTTAGATCGATAGGAAATTTGTCTTTTAGAATTCTTAAGTGGTCACTGGACTTTAACCCCAAAAAAGAGTCACCTGTGACTCTTCTTTGGATTTCATTACCTAAATTGCCTGAAATATTTTATAATTCTGATTCTGTTAACCATATTGCTAAAGCAATCGGATTGCCTTTAGCAGTATGGGTCCCTAGAAATAACATTGCTATGTATAATTACTGTAAATCTTGGGTTATGGTTGATGTTTCTAAGCCTCTTCCTCAAAGCATTTGGATATGCTTTGGTGAAGAGGATGGCTTTTGGCAAGATATTATTTATTTGAAAAAACCATTCTACTGTAAAACTTGTAAACACATAAGACATAAAGAAAGTCAATGTAAAAAATAAGAATTTGAACAAAATTTAAATAAAAACAGAAGCAATAAAGATCGTATAAAAAATATATCCAACCTTCCCTCAAAATAAGTTTGGATACCAAAAGTTACAGGTATTAATAATGAAAAACAAACAGAAACTGAGGTTATAAATATTGAAAAATTTGCTGAGAATTCTGAAGCTAAAAAACAAGTTCAAACATTTGAAAAGAATAAGACTTTAACAGAAGATAGAGTATGTGAAAATGGATCTGAAAAGGTTATAGTATCTAGTCTATGTAATAGTCAAACTGATATTCAACACTTAAATGTAATAGAAATAAATAAAGTAGATAAAACAATACAAACAATTAAGGAACCTCTTGAAGCAACTAATAATGACATAACTAATATGACTAAATTACAGGATCAAGATATAGCACAAATAGATAATGTACTCAGTCAGTGTAATATTCAACTTGATTTTAATCATTTAAATGAAACAGAGACAAATAGTGTGTATAGATCGCCAAAACTGAGCATTTCACTTGAACATCAAAACAACAAAACTGTTAATCAATTAAAAGAGTCAAGGGAAAGTACTAATAAGAACACACCTAGTGATATTCTAGAGCATCAGAATAACAATGTTAAATTTTTTAATCAACTAGAAGATTCTGTAGAAATTACCAATGAGGATATAATTAATGAAATTGAAAATATAAAGTTAAATAACTCATTTAATGTATTAACTGATGAAGAGTTAGAAGAGTTAGAAGATATTGTAGAAGCAGAGCAGTTACCATTAGTAATACCTAGTCTAAGTGAACCTAATTCACCTAAGCAAAGAAAACTTAAAAAAGATTATTTTAATGTTAATGTGAGAAGATCAGCAAGAAGTAAAACAATATCAAGAACAAGGAACTTTAAAGGGTCAATAGGATCCTCATATAAAAGCTTTAAATGACTGTATCTTTATTTAATTGGAATGTAAGAGTAATTGGTAATCGGAAAACATTAAGAAGAGTAAAGAATTTGATTAAAATTTTTGCAGTTGATATCATAGCTCTTCAAGAACCTATGATATTAGCTGAGAATATTGCCTCAATCTGTTTGAAACTTGGTTTTGATTCACAATATGCGAATATTAATAACAAAATTTGGTTGTTTTGGAGAAATGGTTATGAAATTGATGTCTTGGATAATTCTGATCAACTTTTAAACACTATGGTAAGTCATTCTTCTACTAAGATAGTAGTTCTGATTACCATAGTGTATGCAAAATGTAACAGATCTCATAGAATGCTTCTATGGGATCAATTAAGAAACATTTCTGTCACTAATCTACCTTGGCTTGTTGTTGGAGATTTTAACACAATCTCCAACACAAGTGAACAAATGGCATGTAATACTCTTTGCTCTAAAGGAATGGATGAATTTAATCTTATGATCTTAGACTGTAAGTTAGAAGACCCTGGATACATTGGATCAAACTTTACTTGGACAAATAATTATAAGTGGAAAAGATTAGATAGAACATTGCATAATGATAAATGGAGAGAAAATTTTAATATAACAAAGGTAAACCATTTGGCCAGAACATGTTCTGACCATTCACCATTATTAATTTCAGTATCAGATACCTCTACATATAAAAAACCATCATTTAGATTTCAGAATATGTGGTTAAAGCATGAAGATTTCTTTAAGACTGTAAATGATAACTGGTCTAAGCAGATTCATGATTCTTCTAATATGTTTGTCTTTTGGTCAAAACTTAAAAGGCTTAAGAAACATTTAAAAATTCGGAATAAGGAAACAGTTGGAAACATTTTTTATTACTTAAGTAAAGTATAAGAAGAAATAAAAACTGCTGAATTAAGATTAGAAGAAAATGATTGCTCTCAAAACCAATCTAAGTTAGCTAGTCTAAATGTCACATATTCAATATTGCTTGAGAGAGAAGAAACTTATTGGAAACAGAAGAGTTATTCAAATTGGATTATAGATGGTGATAATAATACTGCAATGTTCCATAACTATGTAAAGAAAAGAAGATCTAAAAATATTATAAAAGGAATTCAGGAGAATAATAGTTGGATTGAAGATGATAGTCTGATAGGGTCTTCTGCTGTGGAATACTTCTTTAACTTGTTAAATAAAACTCCAATTCAAAAAGACCTTTCTTCAGTTAGAAATATTATTCCTAGAATTATATCTGCTGTAGATAATGATAATATCTTAATATTGCCAACCTTAGATGAACTGTATGCTGTTATTAAAAGTTTGAATCTTGACAGTGCTTCTGGAGTTGATGGATTCAACTCCAGATTTTACCTTTCTTGTTGGTCAGTTATGAAAGATGATCTTTTAAAAGCTGTTACAGATTTCTTTTTAGATGTAACATTACCAAAAGGTTTATTTGCTACATTAATATGTTTAATACCTAAAATCAAATCTCCTAAAACTTGGATGCATTTTAGGCCTATAAGTTTGTGTTCTGTACTTAATATTATCATTTCAAAGCTTATAAACTTTAGGATAGCTAAGTTACTGCCTCTAATAATATCTAAGGAGCAAGGAGCATATGAACATAGGACCATTCAAGAGAACATTTTAATAACTCAAGAGTTAGTTAAGGATCTGAATAGGAAAACTAGAGGAGATAATGTAATTATAAACCTGGATATGTCAAAAGCATTTGATAACTTAGATTTTAATTTCATTTATGATGTAATGTTGTCATTTGGTTTTAGTGATCAAGTTATTAAGTTGATTAAGAAAAGCATAGAAAATGTTTGGTATTCAGTTATAGTTAATGGCAATGCTAATCGTGTCTTTAAGTCTGTTAATGGTCTTAGGCAGGGAGATCCTTTATCTCCCTGTCTTTTCATTATAGCTGAGGAGTTCTTAATTAGGGGTGTGAATAACTTAATTAATCAACATAGTTCTATGTCTTATAACATGAAAAGTTTAGTGAAAATAAACTGCCTAGCTTATGCTGATGATATCATTCTATTTTTAAATGGATCACAAACAAGTATAAAGAAGTTAACTAAGTTCTTGGATACCTATCAAACTCTCTCTGGTCAACAAATAAATAGACAAAAGACTGCATTTATTACATCTTTAAGAATGAGTAGAACAAGAGTATCATCCTTAGAAAGAATTTTAGGTTTTAAGCATGCAGACCTTCCTTTTAATTACCTAAGAATTCCAATTCACTCAAACAATCATTCAATTCATTTTGAGAAATTAATTGATAAGATAAGATGTAAAATCTCAGACTGGAACTCTAAAAACCTATCATTTGGAGGCAAAATAACCTTAATAAACTCTGTTCTAATGTCATACCCAATATACTATTTGAAATCTATTAAGTTACCTTTGAAAACAATATCTAGGATTGATAAACTTCTAAATAAGTTTTTGTGGGGGTCTAGTGAAACAGACAAACATATAATATGGTCTAGTTGGGATAAATTGTGTAAACCATACAATGAAAATGGATTAAACATCAGAAACATTAGAGACATACAATCTGCTTTTTCATTTAAACTATGGTTTAATTTTAGGGATAATAAAACCCTCTGGTCAAATATGATGCACTCAAAATACTGTAATAACATTCATCCTTTGCAATCTACACTGAAAATATCAGATTCTAAAATTTAGAAAAGAATGTATGAAGTTAAAGAAAGAGAAGAAAAACATATAAGATGGAAGTTAGGTGATGGTAATTCTGAAGTCTGGTTAGACCAATGGTATAGTTCTAAACCCTTAATAACTTTAACAGCACTTAATTCTAATCATTATACACAAACAAAGGTAAATGAATACTGGATAGATAATGTGTGGAACATTGATAAAATTCTAAACATGCTGTCTGCGAAATATGTGAATGAAATCATTAGAATAAAGTTTAATACATGCACATCTGATTCAGTAATTTGGAAACTTTCAATTGATGGAAAATTCAACTTAAAGAAAACTGTTAATGACGTAAGAATTAAAACCATAACATCACAAATAAAAGATAAAATCTGGAATAATATTTCACCAAAGAAATTTTCTTTCATCCTTTGGAGAGTACTGAATAACCTATTAAGTGTAGACATTAAGCTTCAACAGATAGGTTTTTGTTTAGCATCTAAATGTACTAGTTGCCAGAATCTAGAAACCCTGAATCATGTTTTCGTATCTTGTGAATCTGCTTGGTATATCTGGTCTTACTTTTCTGCTATGTTTAGTATAGATGTAGGCAGGCATATGACAGTGAATAACATTATTAATCTTTGGTTATTGTCTACACCTAAAAGAATACATATCAGAACCATTCTACCTTCTTTGATAGTATACTCTATCTGGTATGCTAGAAATAGTTTCAAACATAAGGGTAAAATCTTATCTCCCAAAAGGATTATTAATCATATATTATTCATGCTTTCATCCTTAGATTCCGGATTGCATTTGACTAGGAAGCATTGGTCAAAGGATCTGCATTTAGCTAAGGATTTAAGATGATTTAATCATGTTAAAACTACTAAGTCATGTTTGTATGTTGTTTGGTCTCTGTCTGCTTATAATAGACTTAAATTGAATTGCGATGGTTCTTCTTTATACAATGGTGAGTCTAGGTATGGTTTTATCATTAGGAACAGCTTTGGAACTATCTTAATAGCTAAAGGTGATATAATTGGGAAGTGTTCTCCTCTATTTGCTGAAATTTTAGCTCTAATTAATGGCCTTATGTATTGTAATGATCATGATTTAACATCTGTAGATATAGAGATAGATTGTCTCAATTTATTCAACATGCTCGCAATAGGTAAACATCCTTGGCATTTAGATCAAATTCTTCAATATTGTATATCATTGATAAAACCACAGATGGCTTTAAAACACATATATAGAGAGCAGAATTCTGCTGCCGATTGGGTGGCAAAACATGCATTAAAGATACAGTCTAGATTTATAGTTGAATCGACACATTCATTGAATGAATTGAATGCAATTACAGTGCTTGAATCGTTAAATCTGGGTTATTTTAGATTCTTTGAAGATGACTAATTGGTTTGGCAAGTTGAAAAACTTGACCTACATGGTTTCTGTTTTGCAGGATAAGAAGCAAGAATGGAGTGAGTGTGCAGCAAGGGGATGGAGTGAAGACAAGATCACCTAGGATGGATAAAGTACAAGAATTGAGTGAGTGTGCAGCAAGGGGATGGAGTGAAGACAAGATCACCTAGGATGGATAAAGTACAAGAATGGAGTGAGTGTGCAGCAAGGGGATGGAGTGAAGACAAGATCACCTAGGATGGATAAAGTACAAGAATTCACATAATTGTACAATAAGATAGTTAAGAATTCATATAATTGTACAATAAGAATGTTTAAACGAAAAGGGTGAACATATGTAATAACTTTTTTATATCATCAATAAAATCTTATTTCTTGGGGAAAAATAAATAAATAAATAAAAATATTTATTTTTCAAGAGATATATAAAAATAAAACACAATTTGTTATTTAGAAAATATGTTTAAAAATATAGTTGGAAAAAATTATATTTTAAAAAATACAATATAACAAAATCAAATTTAACATCTAAAATCAAAATAAAATCAAATTTGCTATGTAAAATATATTTTAAAATACAAATGAAAATAAAAATTATTTGCTTATATATAAAAATAAAATAATTTTTTTTATTAAAAAATATATAATCAAAAGATATCAATGGAATAATATAAAAGTGGTTAACAAACAAATATTTCTCTCCCAGTTCATTATTTAACAGTACATATGAGGATTAAAGCGGAAAAAAAATGTCTCCAACAATTTGAAGAAAATATTAGGTAGAAAATTGTTAGTATTTTTTAATAATTTTCGGATAATATGATTTCAGCGTTTGTTGAAGCTCGAAAAAAACTTAATAATTTTGTTAACATCCTACCACCGTCGTAGCGGTTGAAAAGTTTGAAGGTTTTGAGCAATGGTGATTTTGCAAGTAAAATCTTTATCAACTCCATCTCAACCTGGTTTCCCGATATTGCAGTGATCTCTATATGGGTTAGTTTCAAAGGTGAGAGAACATTTCCTTCTTCTTGTATAAGCCTCAGTGCAGCCCCCATATCAGTAGATAAATGCTGATACCGAAAGAAATCCAATAAAAAAATTCAACCAAGACTTCTAATAACTCAAATGAAAGCTAAATTATAAAATTAAATACTCACATCGACATTGAGGACGAGTTTCTCCAACCGGGTTGAACGTTTGATCAACCAAAGAGATGAAGAACAAATATTTAAGTTTTGTAAATTAATATGTAAGTGGATGTACCGGAGGTGGTCAAGAGGAATGAATAGTTTTGCAGATCTCAAATCTGGATCACATGAACCAAGCCTCTACACCATTGAGCAATAACAGTAGAACAGAATTAAGCAGAGCTAAGATACCGAAAGTAAACTGATCTGTTGTACTAAAAAGAATACACTCTATGGCATCATCTGGTAAACCAGATATTATATCAGAAGATGTTCCTAGGATTGTTTTCACTCTTTGGCTACTACTCATTCTGGTTCAAAATTATATAAACAATTCAAAGAAACAAATGTAAGAGAACATATTAAAGATAAATAACATAACATATGGTGTTGAGAAAACTAAATAATTTGTTATGTGTACCTATTATGATGGAGATAACTTGATGCACTCGTAATTTCTTCAATTTCGGTTTGAAAAACCCACAGGTATGAGGATATCGGTTCTTTTGGACAAGAAAGGAGTCGCCTGTTTTGGCTAATCTTTAGGGTATCATTTGAGGATAGTTTTTTCCTTCAACAATAACAGAGAGAGAGATACGATCTAACCCATTTTTATTCTGATCCAGGACCAGGGGTATATATCCTTTAAGAGAGACTTACGGCCTAAATAACAAAAGAGTCATTTTCCCTGTCCAGGCCCAAATCAAAACTTTTGTTTCAATAATTAGGGGTCTATATTCTAATCGAAATACTAATGATATTTATATCATTCTTTTAATTACATTTCGTTTAATTATATTTGGATATTATATAGTTTATTTAAATATTATAACTATATAATATTCATATATTAAACGTCTAATAGTACTTTAATTTTTAAATATTATATGTTGAAAATAGTTTCTATATTATTATTAAAAAGTTATTTGTATCTTATAACTAAATCGAATATCACTATTACACTATTAGATGTGTATATTGTAAACAATATATTTATAATATTATTTTGATATTGTTTGTAATATTATTAAGATATTATAAATAATTTATTTAATATTTCAAAATATTTATAAATTTTTTTAAACAAAAGCATGTGATTCGAGGCATCATCTCAGAATTACATGCTTTTAAAAAAAATTAAAACATGTAATTCTGAGATGATGTCTCGGAATCACATGTTTTTTTAAATGAAAAACATGTAATTCTAAGATGATACCTCAGAATCACATGCTTCTCGAGATTTTTTCTAAAAAATAGTTGTTTCGAACACGAATTTTCAAGTTACGTTAATGTAAAATGTAAAAACAAGATTAAATTACTTTGTTCGTTGATTGATTGTTGTTCTCCGGTTTGGTTTGAGTTTCTTTATTTTCCATGATTAATCTTTGACAAAATTGAATATTTTTTATTTAGGATTAATTTTATAGGGTAAAATCATATATGTTGGATTAAAGTGAGGTTAATGATGTGTTTTTTGTTATAAGGGTTTCTATTTGGTTAATGACATCTTATGTTAAATTTGAAAGTAAAGTGAGATAATCTTGAAAAAACAAATAACAAGTGTTTTGGAGATTTTGAATTATGGATCAAATAATATATTTTATAGGAGAAATAGCTTCGCCCTTTCATAATTTATAAAACGGGAATAATTATTTATATAAAAAAAAAATATAGACCATACAATACCATTATTTATACATACGCATTTTATGTAAAAATATATATTGAGTATAATATATATATATATATATATATATATATTATAATGTTAAAATTACGAAACAACTATTTTAATTATAATATAATATATTATAACAGTACAACTATTTCACTACTATAAGTGGGTAAAAAACACCAGTCATCCTCCACGTTTGCCGATTGTAACAAGTTAGTCCCTGTCCTTTGAGGCCATAATAAAGGGGTCCTTGTCGTTGTATTGGGTAGAACAAAACCATCATTTTCGAGTCCAGCCCAACATTTCTCCCCATTATACCCTTTGACCAGCCACATCAGGTATCCACGTAGGACGCTGATGTGGCAACCCTAAAACTTAAACCCGGCCCAACAACCAACCTTAACCCAATAACCCAGCCCAATTTATAACCCAACAACCAACCCTGACCCAATAACCCAGCCCAGCCCTAACTAATAACCCGATCTCAAATCGAAACCCTAATTTTACTCCAAATCCCTAATCCCTTTCTCTTTTTCCCAAATCGAAACCCTAATTTCTTCCCCAAATCGAAACCCTATTTTCACTCAGTAAAAATTAAAAGTTCAATCTCACATGTTCTACTGCCACAGTGATAACCCAGAAGCTCGAACTCCAAAAGCTCGAAATCAAACATCCTAGCCAGTTGCTCGATAACCCAGAAGCTCGAAATCAAACACCATAGCAGTAGCTCGAACTCGAAAAACAAAACATTTAACCCAGAAGCTCGAACTCCAGAAAGCAAACATACAACCCCAAATCTCGAACTCCTTGTTTCGTATCTAAACAGCCAAGCATAACAATGGCGAAGGAAGATTGCGATGGTAAGTCCTGCTTTCTATTTCTGAAACATGTTGTTTATGTTTTCAAGATGCTCGAATTTGCTGTTCATGATTATTGTAGTTTATGGTTCAATAGAATCGTCGATTATTTGCTGTTAGTTGCTTATAGTTGCTGTTTATTTTCGATAACCCTGTTTATTTTCGATAACCTAGTTTATAACCCAAGATGCTCGATTTAGGGTTTCTATTACCTGACTGTTAGTTGCTGTTTGTTTCCTACATGTTGTTGTTTATTTTCGATAACCCAGTTTATAACCCAAGATGCTCGATTTAGGGTTTCTATTACCTGACTGTTAGTTGCTGTTTGTTTCCTACATGTTGCTGTTTATTTTCGATAACCCAGTTTATAACCCAAGATGCTCGATTTAGGGTTTCTATTACCTGACTGTTAGTTGCTGTTTGTTTCCTACATGTTGCTGTTTATTTTCGATAACCCAGTTTATAACCTAAGATGCTCGATTTAGGGTTTCTATTACCGGACTGTTAGTTGTTGTTTGTTTCCTACATGTTGCTGTTTATTTTCGTATTGCCCTAACTGTTGAGTGTGTTGTTAGTTGTTGTGTATTTTCGTAGTGTATGGGTTGCTGTTAGGGTTTCTATTACCTGACTGTTAGTTGCTGTTAGTGGCAGTAGTTGCTTAGGGTTTTGTAGTGTATGGGTTGGTAGTTGGTGTTGTTCTTGGTGTAGATTAGGGTTGTGCAGTGTGGATGAAGTTGCTGTTGATAGTTTTAGGTTAATGCTCTTAGCTTGGTGTTGTTCTTGATTGTGATTAGGGCTGTGAATTATATTTCAGGTACAAACAACACCCTTTTTACTGCACACTGCCACTACGATGGTGTTATTGTTGGTAAAAGAAAGTTAAAGTACAGAGGAGGGAAATGTGCAACTATAGACTACGTGAATCCAGACACGTTTAGTCTGCTGGAACTGCATAATATGCTAAATCTAACAGAAGAAAAGGGTAAGGGAGGGCATTACGTGTTCGCGTACAACGTACCTGGTGTGGACCGTCATCTGAAACTGATAGACTCTGATGCAGACGCTTTCGCGTTAACGCAACGACTTGGTCTAAAGAGGGAGGTGAACATATATACAGACATGACTCCACCGCTGGAGGTTATACTGACTCCAACCAAAAAAAAGAAACACATGGCAGTTCCTATAGTCGACATCGATGGAACTTCAAGTATAGTACCTGTAGGTGAATATGCTGGGGTAGGTGTTGATATAGAATAGGGGGTTGCTTGTGGTGGAGAAGAGGGGGTAAGTGTAGATGAATATGATGGTGTACATGTATGTGGAGATGTGGAAGAGGGGGTATCTGTTGGTGGAGAAGAGGGGGTAGATATAGATGAGCAACATGCTAGTGGGGTTGATATAGAGGAGGAAGTACCTGGTAGGGTAGATATAGAGGAGGATAATGCTGGTGAAGTTAATACAGAGGAGGATAATGCTGGTGAAGTTAATACAGAGGAGGATAATGCTGGTGAAGTTAATACAGAGGAGGTTAATGCTGGTGAAGTTAATACAGAGGAGGATAATGCTGGTGAAGTTAATACAGAGGAGGATAATGCTGGTGAACAAGCTGATGGTGGAGATATAGAGGGTGTAGAAGCTGATGGTGGAGAAGAGGGGGTAGAGGTGATAGATAAAGAGGAGGAATATGGTGCTGGGGTAGATATAGAGGGTGTACATGAAGGTGTAGATGTAAATGAGGCTGTACATGTAGGTGGAGACGATGGGGTAGATGAGGCTGTACATGCAGATGTAGAGGATGTTGGTCAAGGTGTGCAAGACAGTGGAATTGATACTGGTCTTGGTGGGGTACAAAACAGTGGAGCAGATACTGGTCTTGGTGGGGAGGCAGATGGTGTTGTTCGGGGGGGTGGGGCACACGGTGGTGTACAAGACAAGGGTGACGATGGTGGTGTACGTGCAAGGGGTGCATCAGTTTCCCCCGAAGATCTCGATGATTCATTCTTCGACGACATTGATATGTCGCAGTTTGATCTGAATAGAGAGCCACAGGAAGGTAGTGGTAGGAATGAGAGCGAAGATGGTAGTTATGAACCAGTTGATACAAGTGACAGTTTTAGTAGTAGTGAGGGGTCTGATGCAAGTGTTGACGTTGATAGTGGTACAAGCACTGAGGAAGAGTTCAACAGCAGTGACAACTTGACCAGTCCAGGAGAGTCAGACGAGGACCGTACCACAAGGAGGAGAAAGAAATCGAGGCTGCCCAAGTTGAGAAGGTTCAGGACTCACACTGGACTAAGGTTTATTGAGTTACAGGTTGGCCTTCAGTTTGGTTCGTCAGCACAGTTTAAAGAGACTGTGAAAGAGTATGGAATTAAACAGCAGCACAATATCTATTGCGTTAAAAATGACAAGCTAAGGTGCTCTTTCAAGTGTCATTTGGAGAGTTGTAATTGGTATATCTATACCTCTTGCATTGGAAGTGCACCAAACTGGACCATTAAAACATTTAGGGATGACCACCAGTGTGTGCCTACTAACAAGAACAACAGTGTCAGTAGTAGGTGGCTTTCGAAACAGTATCTCCACCGATGGCAAGCGGATACAGACTGGTCAATCAGGAGTTTGATTACCGACGTCAGCAAGGAGTACCTGGTCAAGATAACAAGACCGAAAGTATACCGAGCAAGATCGAGGGCTATGAATTTGATACTTGGGGATGATAAGATTCAATATAGAAGATTGAGGTAATACTGCCATGAAATCCTAAGGACAAATCCGGGGTCTACAATGATTGTGCAGTGTGATGAGAGGGTCTTTAAAAGAGTCTACGTATGTTTGAAGGCTTTGTAAGATGGGTTTAAGTCAGGGTGCAGACCGGTATTGGTTATGGATGGTTGCTTTTTGAAGGGGGCATTTGGAGGGCAATTACTTGTAGCTGTTGCAGTGGATGCGAACGACCAGATGTATCCGTTGGCTTGGGATGTTGTAGAGTTTGAAAACAAGGATAGTTGTACATGGTTTCTGCAGCTATTGGGCGACGATATCGACATTCAAAACCAGAGAGCATTCACGTGGATGTCAGGCAAGCAGAAAGGCCTTGTACCTGCCTTGCTTTCCCTTTTCCCCAACTCTGAGCACAGATTTTGTGCACGACATCTCTACGCGAATATGAAGAAAACCTTCCCTGGTCGAGAAGAGCACAACCTCTATTGGGCTTGCGCAAGGTCCACCTGGGTCGAACAGTTTAATTACTATATGCACCAGATGAAACAGTGCAACAGAGCCGCGTAGGATTGGCTGCAAGAAAGACCTTCTAGCCAATGGTCTAGGGCACATTACGACACTGAAACTAAGTGCTCTATGCAGACGAGTAACCTAGCAGAATGTTTCAACGTAGTTATATTAGACTACCGTTCGAAAGGAATTATAAGTCTGTTGGAAGGGATTAGAGATCAGACTGTTAGGAGGATTGTTAAGAAGAGGATAGAAGTTGACAAATGGGATCAACGAATATGCCCCGCAATTCAAAAAAAATTGGCAAAGATTATTGTAAAGGCTGGGCAGTGTCGTGTCCTTCAATCGGGTGGGCCTAAGTATCAAGTTACCGAAGGCCAAAACCAGTATGTCGTCGATATGGAAGAGCGCGAGTGTGCTTGTAGAGCATGGCAGTTACCGGGTGTGCCATGTTGCCATGCAGTTAGTACTATTTTTCTGATGGGAAGACATCCAGTTGATTACATTTCGGACTGCTTCCTAGTCGCAACGCAGAAGAGTATATACTCTCACATTATAAACCCAATTAATGGGTATAGAATGTGGCCTTCTAATCTGTTTCCACCAGTTGAAGCTCCACCAGAGCTCAAGGTTCGGGGGCGAAGGCAAACAGCAAGGAGGAAAGACAGGTCCGAGCTTCTTCAACCACCTACAGCAGTGTCATCCGGTACAAAACTGTCCAAAGCATACAACATACAGAAATGCAGCAAGTGCAAAGGTACCGGACACAATAAAAGACGCTGCACTGGTGAAGCTGGAACTTCATCTACGGTCGATGATCCCACAACACCTGTACAAGGACAACAAAATGATCCCACAGCACCAGCACCTATACAAGGACAGCAAAATCATCCCACAGCAGCAGCACCTGTACAAGGACAACAAGATGGCACGTATACCCAAATACCTGTAAGTCTCATCTACTTTTAAATGTAACCTACTGTTTTAAACACTTCTTGATTATGTTCATTGTTTTAAAAACAGTTGAGGAGGGCAGGAATTAGCAATGCAGGAGTTCAGTCAGATGTAAGTGTGGTTGAGTGTTTTTAAATCCATTTCTTATTTAGTAGGCTGTCTGTGGTTGAATTTGACTCAGTGTGGTTGAATAAAGTTGATTGTGGTTGAGTGTATTTATATGTGGTTGATTGTGTTGTGTTGTGGTTGCATGTGTTGTGGTCCCAATAAGTCTTTGTTTATATTTGTATGCCTTTATGCAGGGAAGTGTGATCTATTGTGTTGATAGAAGACGAGACAGGATGCATAGAAATGTGGTCCCAACTGTAAGTTTTTAACTTTTTGTATTAAAGTAGTTTTGGACATATTATACAAGTTGTGTGGGGAATCTAACTGTCCTTTATTTGTTTGATAAATAGGCTACTACACCCTCATTTTTTTCATCTCAAAACAGCATCACATCCCCACATAACAGTTGGGTGAGGACAGAAAATATGCAACAGTATAAGGAAGCAACGCAGGCATCAGCTTCCACGGGAAGCAGAAAGCGAAAGCTCCCTGATTCATGGTTACAGAATGCGAAGGCCAGAAAGTTGGATGTTCATAGACGACTTGCACATAGAAATTCTGCGGCAACGGTGCACGGTGGTGCAGCTGCTGCTGGTTCAGGTAACACAGTTGTTAATATTAACATTTCTGCTGGTGTTGTTACCGGATCTTGCGTTGGGAACTCAGGCAGCGCTGCCGCAACAACATGAGGTTCCCAATCATCGGCAGCGGGTAATGAACTATCCGCGAAGCATGCTACGCCTTAATGGAAGGATCGTTCATTGTTAGTTAGTGTGGTGTTAGAAGTAGGGTTTTTGTATTAGCCGGTGAGGTTATGGATGAAGTTGTTTTTTACCTTCGGTAACTTAATGTAATGGATGACAGTGGGTTGTTGTAGTTGTTTTCAAGGTTGTTGTTTCTTGTTTGTGTTAACATTAACAGTTACACTTCATATTTTTTGTATTTGAGATTGGAATATGATGTTGGGAAATAGATTAGCCTTCTGTTACATGTTGAAAATTACAGGTCTACAACATTACAAGTCTACAACATTACACGTCTATAACATTACAGGTCTTGTAATTTACATGTAATTTGGTTGATTGTAAATTACAGGTCTACAACATTATAGGTCTTGTAATTGATTGTAAATTACAGGTCTACAACATTACAGGTCTTCATCGTAAATTAGTTTTTGTGTTGCATGTAATTTACAGGTCTACAACAGTATAGGTCTTGTAACATTACAGGGGTAAGTGTAAATTACAGGTATATACAGCCAAAATTACAGGTCTTCTAACATTACAGGTCTATACAGGTCTATAAAGCCACGAAATATTACAGGTCTTGTAACATTACAAGTCGATTTTGAGCCACAAAATATTGCAGAAATATTAAAGGTCTATTTAATAACACAAATACAACTCGATTCAAATTAAATTTCTTCATTACAAAATACAAAACAGCTACCTATTACAGATTACAGTAGCTTGTACATGTGATTCTCTCTACTGAAATTTAAAAATTACAAATACATAAACACTACCCCTAATACAATCAAGCATAGAAAAAGAACCCTAATTATAATCTTCTGCCAGCGACACTTAGCTTCCAACCTCTTAAGTTTCTTCAACAAACAATTAATAACCAACTTCGACTTATCATCAAGAGGTGGATCAACCCACTTAAAATACCCACAGTGCCTATTTCTCTGCATAAATGGGTGTTGTAAAACAATTAGCAAAAAATTAGGGTAAAAAACATATAAATCTAAATACACACTTACCCCAAAATTTAAACAACCTGTAAACCTCCTACCCGGATTTGTGCGAGTCCATGATATACGAGTCACACCGTGTATACCACAATAACAGAGACCTTCCCCCATCGAATTGATAGAAACTTTGGATGTACTGTGAGACATTATTACGAGTGTGGATTTCGATGAGAGATGAGAGAGGTGAAGGAAGAGGGAACGATAGAGAAGGAGATGTCGATCTAGGGGTTAGAGGCTGGGCTGGAACGATAGAGAAGGAGGTTTCGATATACTGTTAGTCTTCTGGTTTAGGTTGGAACGATAGAGAAGGAGAGAAATTTAGGGTTAATGGAAGGGGTTTAGGTTGGAATGAGAAGGAGACAGACATTGATGTAGATCTAGGGTTAGAGGTTGGGCTGGGCTGGGTTTTAGATGGGTTTAGGGCTAACGGGTCGGGTTTAAGGGTTGGAAGTAGGGTTTAAGGGTTGGGTTAAAGTAAAAACTGATTTTACTTTTTTTACTGTTGCCACATCAGCGTCCTACGTGGATAGCTGATGTGGCTGGTCAAAGGGTATAATGGGGAGAAATGTTGGGCTGGACTCGAAAAGGATGGTTTTGTTCTACCCAATACAACGATAAGGACCCCTTTATTACGGCCTCAAAGGACAGAGACTAACTTGTTACAATCGGCAAACGTGGAGGATGACTGGTGTTTTTTACCCACTATAAGTAGAGAAACTATACAATTATAATACATAATTAAAGGGAGACTTACATGTACTATCCTTAATTGTACGAATCATTAAATAACAGCATATTTTGAACCCGATGAGTAAGTTACACTTATATATAAAACTTTTATATTTAATATTTTAATATTTTGTTTTTATCTCTCTTAAGGATTTAGGAACTACAAATACGATTAGGTTTCAACTCGATTTTTTGGTTTTTTTGTGTTCGTATGATTTTTTGTATTTTTCGATTTTGATTGTGTTTTTGTTTGAAGTCCATATTTGCTTTTTTATTTTTTATTCATGTAACTTGATTTTTGCTGCGGATTTGTTTTTGAGTTTCAAACTCTATGTTACTCGTGATTTTTGGTATTTCAAGTGTTTTTACTTTGACTTTCTAGTTGAAATGTTCTATTGTTTTAGGTTTTAGTCGTTATTAGTGTCTTTTTTATGTTTTTGAAAAATGTGTTTGAAAAAGTTTTTACAGTGAACCGAAGAAGAAGATGGCTATTGAAGAATATGTGAAACCTTTTTTTCTAGATGTAAAACCTCTTTAATTTTTGTAATTGCTATATGAGAAACCAGAGCAACTATGATAGATGTTAGATGTTAGATGCGAAATCTAACATTTGACCAAACTACATTTTCCTCGCCACTTTCATTTCATGGCTAGACTAGAGGAAGCGTGAAAGGGATTAGGATAACTTCATGGCATATGAAAGATGCGAAACCATATAATGAGAAACCAATGTAATATATATTTTTAAATCAAAACATTTCATGAATGGATCTAGTTTTGTTCTTCTTAAAAAACAAAACCATTATATATTTGATGAGGGAGAATAAAAGACATGGGAGAAAATTGTAGAGAAATAGTTTTATTGGGATAAAATAGTAAAGAAATAGTTTTATTGGGAGAGAAATGTAAAGAAATAGTATTATTGGGAGAGAATTGTAGAGAAAGAGTTATATTGGGAGAAAATTGTATAGCCATTATGAAAAAGTGAAAGGGTATAAGGACCAAACATGTAATAAGTGGGAATTAAAGCGAGTGGGTCCCGCAATTGTACTATAAAAGGACCACATACGCTTCACAGATTCCAAGGTTGAATAGAATATTACTTTCTCTATCTACTTAATCTTGTTCTCACTTTCTCTCTCTAAAAAGGATCCTTAACACGGAACTTAATACTATTTCAACACTAAAAGATTCTCGTATGATAAAATCACCCTCTAGCAATTCTTTGACTCTTCAGTGGCGCCATCTGTGGGAAACGAGGATTGTTCTGACGACAATCGCTTCCTGGAAATAATTCCTAATCCGAGGGATATTATGGAAGAGCAAGGGGACGATTTTGTTAACGATTGCGAGGAGAATATGGTGGGTGACGTCTATCGGAATGACATGGGGTACGAGGCTCATGGGGGGCAGCGCGTCGGAGACACTTTTGATGACTCGGACTTGTTGGCTCGAAGGAACGAATTGTTACTGGAGATTGAGAGATTGAAGGCGGAAAAGGAAACTGTTCAGGCGAATCTTCGCTCTGGGGTGAGAAGGGAGCCACACAGTGGGAAAGAGGAGCGCGAAGCCGATTTTTGTCCTAAAACCAGGGATGATAGATACAAGGGATATGAACGAAGATCTTCGAGGAGGAAAGAAAAACGACGTCTGGAATCACCTGACTCGAGCGATTATTCTTGTTACAGCTCGTCGGAATCATCTCCTAGGAAAAATCACAGAAAGAAAAGACATGGTCGAGGACACGTAGATAGTCGTAGGGGAAGGAGCTCGGAGAGGAGATCTCCAAGGGAGAATAGTTATCGCACTCAAGTTAATGAGAGGGGTTATGGCCAAACGAATTTTCCCGCTGGAAATCAAAACGTTGGCCCGCGAAATTCGGAGTGACAACATCAATATACTCTACCGACCGAGGAGGGCTTGTATTTTCCGAGCAATGAAAACTTGAGAGCTAATGTTTATCAGATGGGTCATAATTGGAGAGCATCTCCTTTGTCCCCGAAAATTTTGGTGGGCAACCTCCCAAAGAATTTCGATATCTCAAAATTGGAAAAGTTCGATGGGACACAAGACCCTGACAACCATATCGAGCAATTCAAAATTTTCATGATCAACTTCGATGACGATGATAAA
Organism: Limnanthes douglasii subsp. nivea; assembly: GCA_036936605.1. NCBI lineage: Eukaryota > Viridiplantae > Streptophyta > Magnoliopsida > Brassicales > Limnanthaceae > Limnanthes > Limnanthes douglasii. Next base: position 339,103,505 of record JAUPFV010000002.1, read on the forward strand.
TTTTTATGCAGAGCGTTCTCTCAGACTCTCAATGGGGTAGCTTCCAAGTGGTATAACCGTCTTCCGCAGGGCTCTATCAAGAATTTCGATATGTTATGGAATATCTTCAGACAACAATTCGTGGGGAGCAAAAAGTTCAGAGCTAATGGAGATACGATAATCTATTGTAGATAAAAAGTGGGAGAAAGCTTGAATAATTATACCAATCGGTTCGTCAAAACAAAAACGGATATGGAGTACTGCAAAGACTCAGTGGTATTTGCAGCTTTTAGGATGGGCCTACTCCCTGGACTATTAAAGGACACGGTGGCGGAGAGTCAGGCCATGACCTTCGGAGCTTTGTTGGATCAGGTTGAGAAGAAAGTTATGGTGGAGGAGACTCAGGCATCTGAGAAAGGATCTGGTGATCAGTTGGATCAAAACCAATTTCAGAGATCTGAGTCTAGCAACCAAGGTCCCTGAGCCAATTTTCAAGCCAAAAGTACAGGTCGGTATCCGCCGAGGCAGAAAACAAACCCACAGTATTATGGCAACCAGCAAAACTACAATCAAGGGGCCAGACCAATTTCGAACAAATGGGTTTGACCAGACTATTTCGCGGAGTTGACTAGAAAATGTTACCGCGATATTTGACAAGGAAAGATCAACGGTACCGTTCAGAAAACCTTTTCCTATTCAGACTCTGAGGGAAGGCAGAAGTGTTAGCAAATATTGTAAGTATCACAAGGATATCGGGCATGATACGAATGACTGCATTGCTTTGAAAAAAGAAGTGCAAGCTTTGATTAAGAATGGAATGTTGCTCGAGTTTGTGAAAAGGCGCTCTCAGAGAAATGCGGCGGTAGAGGCTGTTCCAAAAATAGCTGATACAAAAATGGTGATTACCAAGGAAGTTGATGTTTTTTATGTAGAGCAAGAATATATGGATCCCAAAGAGGGTAGGAACAACGTAAACATGGTGGAGGAAATTATTCTGAGGGGGAAAGTAAATGACCTCTGTGCTTTCTTTGAGTCGCTGGCAATCTTTGGAGGAGATACCATAGCAGGGAATTCTAATAGCTCGAAGAAAAGGCATATAGTCAATCTGACTACCCAGATTGAAGCAGATGTGTCGGTGCAAATGCACCACTTACCTTCCCTCATCATATGTTTTGATGATGATGATATGCGAAATATTGCGGGTCCGCACGAAGATGCGGTAGTGATTGCTGCGGGTATCGCTGGCGATCAGGTTTTGAAGATACTTGTCGATACAGGAAGTTCAGCGAACATCTTGGTTATGAGTACTTACAGGAGAATTTCTGACCCACCGGTTATATAACGATCAGACAGAACCATAGTGGGGTTTACCGGTGCTACAGCAATAGTTGTCGGAGATTTTCAGTGTGTGGTCGAGTTGGGTCAAGGACCGTTCAAGAAGGAGGTGGAAGTATTGTTTATTGTTGTTGACGCACCAACCTCGTATAATGCGATTTTGGGTCGTTCTTGGTTGTCCCGAATGTACCGTGTGATTTTGACGGTGCATCAGTGTCTGAAATATGTGGTTGGGAACAACATTGGAATGATCATGAGCAGCCAAAAGATGGCTCGAGAATGTTAAGAGATCGCTTTATCTTCGAAGGGAGTTCAGGGAGACATATCGGACAAGACATAGCAATTAAAAGGGCCTTCCTCGGAGATCATTCCATGTGATGATCTGAGGGAGACCCCCGGGTTTCTGGTCCCAGAAGAAGATTTTGAGGAGCATAAATTTAGGGATGGCAAATTTCTGAAGATTGCAGTAAAACGTTCTTTTGAGTTCAGAAACAGGTTAATTGCGTTTTTTTCTAACAAACTCGACTCGTTTCCTTGGTGTGCACAGGATGTTACGGGGGTTCCCTCGGAGGTAATATGTCACAAACTTGCCGTGCGGCTTGATGTTCAACCCATTTTCCAGAAGAGGAGACCAGTTTCTCAGGAGAAGGCTGCAGGTATTCTTTTGGAAGTGGAAAGGTTATTAAGTATAGGCCACATTCGAGAGTCGCATTATCTCGTATGGGCTTCGAATCCAGTCTTAGTCAGGAAAAAGAATGGCAAGTGGAGAATGTGCGTGGACTTCACGGACCTAAACAGAGCTTGTCCTAAAGATCATTTTCCGGTGCCCCGCATTGATCAGTTAGTAGATTCAACTTCGGGCAATCGATTGTTGTCTTTTATGGATGCGTATTCAGGGTACAATCAAATCCAGTTGGATGCAAAAGATGAAGAAAGCACATCATTTATAACCGGGAGAGTATATATATTGCTACAAAGTCATACCATTTGGCCTAAAGAATGCGGGGGAAACTTATCAGCGCTTGGTTAACAAAACCTTTGAGGGGCATATTGGTCGGAATGTCGAAGCATATATCGATGATATGCTTGTCAAGAGTTTGTGGGACGAAGATCATTTTGCTGACTTGGAGGAGACTTTTAATAATTTGAGCAGGGTCAATTTGAAACTGAACCCAGAAAAGTGCATTTTGGGGTGCGATCGGGCAAGTTCCTTGGCTTTATGATAAGTGAAAAAGGCATTAAGGCTGACCCAGAACATATAAAAGAATTAATCACTATGACTCCACCTCGGAATATCAAAGAAGTCCAGATCTTGACAGGGAGATTAACCGCTCTAAATAGATTCATTTCTCGATCCTCAGACAAATGTGCACCTTTCTTCAAGGTATTGCGAAATGCAAGACAATTTAATTAGACTGATGAATGTTCAGAAGCTTTTCGCCAAATTCAAGAATATTTGACGTCTCCTGATGTACTGTCTAAACCATTGGTGGGGGAGAGATTAATTGTCTACGTAGCAGTATCCGATTGTGCGGTCAGTGCTGTTTTACTCCGAGAGGAGGACAATCTTTTGAAACCTATCTATTACGTTAGTAAACGTTTATTGGATGCTGAGAAGCGATAACTTAAGTTAGAAAAAGTAGCTTTGGCATTAGTAACAACTCCCGAAAAATGAGACATTATTTCCAGGCACACCCTATAATTGTTCGAACGGCATTTCCCCTTGAAAGGTGTATTTTAACGGGCCGATATATCTGGGAGAATGACTAAATGGTCGGTGGAATTGGGAGATTTTGACATCACATTTGAGCCTCGGATGGCGATAAAATCCCAAGTTTTGGCTGATTTTTTTGTTGAATTCCACTCAGATAGAGAGGACATGGAGGTCGTTGACCATTTTGATGACATAGAGTGGATGGTTCGAACAGATGGAGGGTAGAATAACTCTGAAAGTGGCGCGGGGGTCCAATTAATTTCTCCAGAAGATATTGTCATGTTCCAAGCTATTCGATTCGGTTTCAAGACGACTAATAATGAAGCAGAGTATGAGGCGACGCTTGCTGGTCTGCGCTTAGCTCGAATATGTGGGGCCAGAAAGGTTAAATTGATTAGTGATTCACAGTTGGTTATCAATCAAGCCTTAGGTGAGTCTGAGGTCAGAAATGATAAGTTGATACAGTATCTGAAGGTTTTAAAGGATTTGGTGGCTGAATTTGATGGGGTTCAGTATGAACATGTTCGAAGGGAGGCAAATGTCGTCCCAAATTCTTTGGCTACAGTATCGCGAACGGAGGGGTATCCATGGGTCCTGATTCAGGAGCAGCCTTCGGTTATGATCGATGCAGAACATTCAATGAATATTAAAGAAGTAAGCCATATGATCACAAATGATTGGAGGTCAGAAATTATTGACTACTTGAAAAATGTATTTTACCCGCTGGAAAGTACAAGGCAAGGAAGATCAGGTTTAAGTCAGATGGATATATCATGTTGGGAGGCGTCTTGTATAAGAAATCTTTGAGTCGACCATTACTAAGGTGTTTGAACAAGGATGAGTCGCAATTTGTCCTATCTGAATTACACGAAGGGGAAGGATCTGCCCATTGTGGGTACAAGGCGTTAATTCGACGAGTGTTTCTGGCTGGTTATTATTGGCCGACTATCTCCTCAGATGCAAAAGACTTGTTAATACGATGTGATACGTGTCAGCGTTATGGAAACATAATCCACAAGCCTTGGGGTGTCATTGGAAAGTATTTCAGAAGCAACACCATTTGATAGGTGGGGCATTGATTTAGTTGGGCCATTACCAATGGCATCTGAAGGCATGCAAAGTATAATTGTAGCCGTAGATTATTTCTCCAAATGGGTAGAAGCAGAACCCCTAGCAGCGACGAAAGCAAAAGATGTTATTAAATTCGTCGTTTCAAATATTTGTTGTCATTTTGGGGTACCACTCCAAATCACAACAGATAACGAACCTTAGTTTGACAACAAAGAATTTAAAAGCTTTTGCCTTTCCAGAGGCATACGACAATGCTTTTCCGCCCCTTTTCATCCCCAGGCTAATGGACAGGTAGAGGTAACCAATCGAACAATTCTGGATGGGTTGAAAAAGAATTTGGAAAGAAGGGTAGGAAGATGGCATGGTTGTTTACAAGAAGTACTATGGGCTTATAGGACAACGCCTAGAACTGCTACTGCTGCATCTCTATTTTCCTTCGTGTATGGTATGGATGCGGTTGTCCCTTTGGAAACCGTCTTCCCATCATATCGCGTGGAAACTTATGCAGAAGATTTGAACGACCAAAGCCGAACTTTGGCGTTAGACTTGGTTGAAGAGAAAAAACAACGCGCACAATTGAAATCTTTACACTATCAAACACTTATGAGGAGTAGGTATGCTTCTAAGGTAAAGCACAGAGATTTTAAGGTGGGTGACAAAGTGTTACGCAAAGTCTTTTTACACAATAAAGAGAAAAGTCTTGGAAAATTGGGGCCAAACTGGGAGGGCCCCCTGTGAAGTAACAGAGAAGGTTAAACAGGGCACGTATCGATTAAAAGACAAGGAAGGGCGATACTTGAGGCTTCCATAGAACATTGAACACTTAAAATTATATCTTGAATGAGGAACAAGTTAGCATGTAATATTTGTCCTTTTTGTATCTCCCGGTTACAAAACATAGCGAGGGTATACTCTTTCCTACCCTGTTAGGCACATGAAGGTTTTAACGAGGTGTCACTATGAGCTACTTAATACAACGTATTTTTTGCCTTAAACTATTATTTGGGTCACAATATTTTGTGCCTCGAATTATTTTTTACCTTACACTATTATTTGGGTCACTATATTTTGTGCCTCGAATTATTTTTTGCCTTACACTATTATTTGGGTCACAATATTTTGTGCCTCGAATTATTTTTTTCCTTCCACTATTATTTGGGTCACAATATTTTGTGCCTCGAATTACTTGATGCCTCGAACTATTATTTGGGTCACAATATTTTGTGTCTCGAACTATTATTTGGGTCACAATATTTTGTGCCTCGAATTATGTTTTTTCCTTGAACTATTATTTGGGTCACAATATTTTGTGCCTCGAATTGCTTAGTACCTCGAACTCTCATTATGTGGGACTTAATATTTTGTGCCCCGCGATTTTTGATGCCTTAAATTATTTCCCCTAAGCTATTTTTAGCACAGTTCATTACAAATATTACGATGCAAGTCGGACTAGGTTAATCATTCATTGAATATTACAATATAACTTGGCAGACACTTAGAAAAAACATGATAATTAGTAATAAGTTGTGGCATACATAAAAATCCGAGGAGTCCAACTCCTCGCACAAAGTCAGAGGGATTGCAAAAATTGCCTTAGAAGGACGTACACACAAAAAACAAACTGCTAACGATGTTATCATTTGTCCTAATCAGTCAGAGTTATCCGAGGAGTGAGTTTCTTCTGAATCAGATGATTCACTATCACTCACCACGATGTGAGGAGGACGAAGGTCCGGGGAGACGAGTTCCCAAAAGCTGCCTAAGTCATACTCGGGGTGCTCTGCCTGAATCTGGGTAATCAGACCTGCTCGGATTGTAGCATCTCGAGCACTAAGGCTGCTTGTGCACTTCGCTGCATAGGCATTCACGGCCTTCCCCTTTTTCCTCCTCAACTTGCAGAGGAAAATCTTCGATTCGCTTCACCAGCATTTCGTTATCTTTTTGCATTTTTTCATAGTCATCACAACAACCATTAAATCCCTTGCATGCCAACTCTTGAGCCTTGTTAAGCTCTATTATCAGTTCTTCTTGGGCCATCGTCTTCTTCTGATAGAGGTCTCTCTCCTCCTGGAAGCATCTCTCGAGCATGGTCACATAAGTCTTAGAGGTAGATAGTCTCTCATAAAGCGCATCTGCCTGGCTCTCCACAATGTTGTATTGTTTCTTTGCCTCTTCAAGTTGCGAGGCGATCAGAGACACTTTGAACTTATAATGATTCTTTCGATCCTCTAGATGCTGCATCTTCTTTCCCTTGTTAACAGAAGTGTACAGCAACCTTCGAAGGTTTAGTGAAAATTCATCGTGCAAAGGAACTTCGAAGGAGCTGGTTGGGGAGCCTAAGGCTGCAGAGTCAAAATCTGAAGATCCACCTGTAAGAATATTCATGTCAACATGTTGAGGAGGATTACTTCGAGGAATAAGGAGTGGGGCCAGCGTTGGATTATTTTCGAGGGGAGCAGGGCTTGATGCCTGAGTAAGAGGAGAGCTCATTGTCCGACTTGAGAGTTCTTTGGATGAAAAGCCACTAGCTCTTTTAGGCTCACTGGATACGTCGTGGAGCTCGTAGCCCTGAGCAGTTTCTTGAACATCATCTGGTGTTTTGCCGTCTTCGGATAATTCTTGGATGGGTTCCAAGACAGCCTTGTTTTTCTTCTTTTTTGCTTTAGTATCCCTCTTCTTCGAATGAGGAGTGGAATTCTTGGATGGAGAATCAGAATTGGGTGTTACAATGATGGCCGAGGGAGGTGGTTCTTGATTACTAACCATCCCTTCATTGTTTGACTGGCGATCCTTGGTGGAAACTTCCTCATCGGATTCACCAAGATGACTCTTCGCATGGGAGCGTTTTGGGAGGTATATGATTATGTCTCTTTTAGTCACTCGCTCTAGAACTTCGTCTTGAGAAGGGGGGGGGGGTCATCAGCTCCTCCAAGTTCAGCCGGTCAAGGGGGTTTAGCCTCCAGAGTCTGCTCAAGGCCAAGTTATTGCTCATAAAGCATAAGTGAAATCTGTTTTCCCAATGCTCTTTGGCACATTCGCTTAATTTGGTATAGACGGTAGTGGCACTCTCCACATAGTCTGCGTATGGCTTTGAGAAACCAGTCATAGCTACAAAGAAATTAGGTTAGAACACAATTATTCGAGGAACAACTATAAATAAGGTTGTTCGAGGACTTACATTTGAGGGTCCACAAGAGGGATAGTTTGTGAAGATTCGAAGGGGTTGATTCTGAGCCAGTCTCCCAATGGCCAGAGAAGTAGATGAACTACTGTCTCCAGTTTTTGTCAGCCTCTAGCAAGTCTTTTAGCACTTTCTGCCTTCTATTAAACGTTAATGAGTAAAAAGGGAAGAATGGATTTCTGGCTAGACCAGACAATCCGAGGAGTTTCTCCAAGGAAAATACTTGCCCTGAGATCCTCGAAGCCATGATGCATGCCATCAGTGTAAACCACATGTTAGGACCAGCTTGTGAAGGGCAGAGGTCGATCTTTGTGAAGAACTCAATAAAGAATGGGTCTAAGGGGAACCTTAACCCCAAATTCATAATCTCGGTGTAAACGACTAGTTCATTGTCTCTCACCGATAAAGGCGTTTCACCTTCCGATGGTAACCTAATATCGATGTACAAAGGAATACACCATCGGATCCTCAGCATGGATCCTTCGGAGGGAGAAAAATACTTGTACTTAATATTGTGTAGAGCCACCATGTGCTTGTTCTCGATCCTCGAATATTATTGCCTGCTATGGCGTCAAGCTCTAAGGGAAGGGTGATGTCTCCCTTCATCTTGGGGGCGATCCGACGCGCTTGCTCCTCGGATATTGACGGCTGAGCAGAGGTTGCTTGACCAGAGGATTCTGCAATGGAAATACTGGTCCTGTTGGGCTCGGCACTAGTGGTGGGCTGGTGTTCTGGATCAGGAATATCCGAAGCGATTCTTTTCCCTTTAGCGGCCAAGGCTCTGTTCAGCATTGCTTGCAGCTCCTCTTCGGTTAAGGTGTTCCTTCCTAAGGAAAACCGAGGGCTTCCTGTTGCTGTAATCGAAGGAGTGGCTGGAAGAGTTGACCCCGAGTTATCATTCTTTGGAGGGGGGTTTTTAGTTATCACTAGGGGAGAAACAACTGGAGTTCCTAAGGGAGTCCTTTTAGCTCGTTTGCGCTCCTCAGACTCTCTGTTATGATGCCTCTTCCTCTTCCCAGACGAATGTTTATGCTGTTTGTCTTTACCCATCTCTTCGACAATGCTGGGATCAGATAATAAACTCTGTCGTGAAACTTCAAAGGGGATGATCGCAGAAGAATTCTCCGTGGGAGGCCACGAGTCGTAAAATGTTGTAACAGTAGGTTGGGGTTGAGGACCCAAGTAATTACTGGCAACAACTTTCTCTTGAAATTTTTTGCTAATTAAAAGCCACTCTGGAATCCGACGAGGTTTATAAGCCAGCCTTCTCTCTGTAGAAATTTTTAGAATCAAAGTTTAGAATGTTAAAAGAAAAGGGTCAGTATTTATGGGCCTATAGGGTCAAGAGGGCCTGGGGACTTTTTTTATGTTTGCCTAGGGGTATAATGGGTACCATAGGTGTGTTTTTGCTGGTTTGAAAAACAAAGGTGAAGATGAAAGGACAACCCAATAATGAACAGCATTGGAAAGAGGAATAAAGATCTCTAGTAAGATTTGGTAACAAAGATCTTTGACTTCTGACGTCACGATAACGGTAACCTATTTGGTATTGATAAGTTCAAAGCAACTAAATCCTTACAATGTCTTAGTTTAATGGGGGCAGTTGTATGATTGGGACAAAAAAATTCGATGAGTTGTTTTAAGAGAGACTTATTTTTAAAAGTAGGTTAACATATTGCAAGGATTGGGGGGCTACTGGTAGTAACATGAGAAAAATGGTTTTCGAAGGTAAAGTTATTCGAGGAGACGTGTTAAAGTATAAAAGATTTTTCGAAGAGGAAAGTTATTCGAGGAGGTGCGTTAGAGTATAAAAGATTTTTCGAACGGGAAAGTTATTCGAGGAGACGTGTTAAAGCATAGAAGATTTTTCGAAGAGGAAAGTTATTCGAGGAGGTGTGTTAGAGTGTAAAAGATTTTTCGAAGAGGAAAACTATTCGAGGAGGCACATCTTCAAAGAGAGTCGAAGGCATAAGGTGAAATTTGGAAACATTCCTACAGTCCTAGCAAAAATATGTTTACTAGGACTGGGGGGCTACTGATGAGGGAGAATAAAATACATGGGAGAAAATTATAGAGAAATAGTTTTATTGGGAGAGAATTGTAAAGAAATAGTTTTATTGGGACAGAATTGTAAAGAAATAGTTTTATTGGGAGAGAATTGTAAAGAAATAATTTTATTGGGAGAGAATTGTAGAGAAATAGTTATATTAGGAGAAAATTGTATAGATTACAATAGAAGTAACCATTATGAAAAAGTGAAAGGGTATAAGGACCAAAGATGTAATAAGTGGGAATTTAAGCGTGTGGGCCCCGCAATTATACTATAAAAGGACCACATACGCTTCACAGATTCCAAGGTTGAATAGAATATTACTTTCTCTCTCTACTTAATCTTGTTCTCACTTTCTCTCTCTAAAAAGGATCCTTAACACGGAACTTAATACTATTTCAACACTAAAATATTCTCGTATCACAAAATCACCCCCTAGCAATTCTTTGACTCTTCAATATTCAAATTGTTTTTTTCGAGTTACGGTTTACTTTTAAAATTTTAATTTTTACAGTGTAAACGAAGAATACGACTCTTACAAAGAAGATACAAAACCTTTTTAATTTTTGTACTGCTAGATGCGAAACCAGAAATATGATAAATTTGAAACCATATAATGAGACACTATGAGAAACTAGTGTAAAATATAATTTAAAAAAAATCAAAACATATCATGAATGGACCTAGCTTTGTTCTTCTTAAAAAAGCAAAACCAGTGGCAATTTTAGATCTTTTTTCTGAGTTACGGTTTAAAAGATAGAAACTTTTAATTTTTAATTTTACAGTGTAAACGAATAAGACGAGTGCTACGAAGAAGATGTCAAACCGTTTTTTGCTAGATGTAGTGGCGTAGCAAGGATTTGATCCTTATGGTGTCCTAGCATGCCTCTTCGGTTTATTATTAGCTATAATCTAATATGATAAGCCAAGTTCGGGTTATCTATAAAATGCACAATTAGGTGGGTACACTTTAATATATATGACAATCTGTTATTATCAGTCCAATTATTTAAATGTAATCAAACTATAGTTTAATGATCCGACAAATAACAATATAAATAGTATCCAGATGGTTGTGGATCTAGATGGATGATCATGTCACTTCAATTATTGGCCTTCAAAACCTAATAAAATTATGATCTCATGCGGATGTAAAAACATCATATATAGCAATTTTAAACTTAATATATGGTTTCTTTCAAAAACAATTAGCATTTTTTTAAAAACATTTAGTAAATTACAAAGCTTGCCTATGTTTTGTTCACTTAACATAAATAAAAACTCAAAACTTTAGATTTATATATCAATATGTTTTATTCCTACATAATTTCATCTGTCTCTTGTGATTTTATTTTCAAAGGATTGTGATATAAGTAATTTGTATTTTGTGGAGATATTAATCTAGTAAAAACATTCATGATTATTATTTTTTTCTTTATGCCCTTCAGATCATCATACACGATTTATGTTTTAAAATTTCAAAGAAACTATTAATATCACATAAAATCTTTATCAAAGGAATAGGGTAAAAAGCACTGTTAACCTCTCATGTTTACCACTTGTATCAACTTAGTCCCCTTCCTTCACCTCTACATAAAATTCATCCCCTTCGTTTTATTAATTTGCAAATTTAGTCCCCCCACATGTGAAGCCTGAGAAATTGACACGTGGCACCAAGTTTTGTTGCAAGATTGGTCCCCCATAGCCAAAAATTCCCCTGTCCCATGCCAAGTAGGATGTCAACTCAGCTATCTAGTCAAATTTCTGATTATATATATATATATATATATATATATATATATATATATATATATATATTAATTTACAGGTGTTAGAATCAATTAAATAGTATGGTATGTTATTAATTATTTATTTATATAAATTTCGTCAAATTTGGTGATAATGATTTTGGTCTGAAGATGAAAATTTTTTAGAAGTGAGAGTACACCATTCTTCTTGCAACAAAATAAAATGAAAAATTTATAACATTAATTCATGAAATGTAGCACCAAAATTGTTGAGCTCTGATGTAGCCTAGAAAGTCCAAAGAAAAGCATTTTTAATTTTATTTTATTTTATTCAAATATATTATGTATAAATCAAATCTAATTATATTAAGATTTTATTTTATTTTAAAATATTTATTTTATTTCCTTGTATTATAATTTAGGATTTCGAGAAGCTCTTATATAAAGCCTCATATGCCTTAAGTTATTTTAAGTTTTTGGAATAATATATTTTTTATCTCTAAAAATTTCAATTTTTTTTATCCTTAGATTAGGGTTTCATCATGTCACCCTTGAATTAAGGTTTCATCTATCGTTGTTTCTTCTTCTATTTCCGTCGCGTTATCAGTTTGGTATCAGAGCCTCAGTTCCTGCTACGGGTCAAACATGTTTCTGAATCCTGATTTCATCTGATTCAAGGTTTAAAAAGAGAACAACACACATGGTCATGAAGATCGGGAAGACCGTTTGAGTATGAGGGGGCATACCAACCGTTTCAATGAGGATCGTATTGACCGGTTACTGAAGGAGTTTAAATTGGCTATCATTGTCGAATCGAGGTAAAAATTGCTTATCGAGATGCTGTCTGAGGCTCTGGAGAGGTATTCAAAACCATTTTGTTTTCATCAACTGGACATGGGGATGTTGTCTTCAGGCTATGAAAAGGTTTTCGAAACTATTTTTTTTCCTTCAACTGGATGGCTTCAATGTGACTTCGAATAAGGAACACTAGAGAAGAATTATCTTATTCCGATAAGAATTATCTTATTCCGATAAGAATTATCTTATTCCGATAAGGTCAACAATTATAATTTTCTTGATGGTGATGGTGCTGTGAATTCGACGAATTCTTGTCAACAAGGAGAGGATGATGTAGCCCAGAAAGTCCAAAGAAAAGCCTTTTTAATTTAATTTTATTTTATTCAAATATATTATGTATTTAAATCAAATCTAATTATATTAAGATTTTATTTTATTTTATTTTAAAATATTTATTTTATTTCTTTGTATTATAATTTAGGATTTCGAGAAGCTCTTATATAAAGCCTCATATGCCTTTAAGTTATTTTAAGTTTTTACCCTTGAATTAGGATTTCATCTATCGTTGCTTCTTCTTCTATTTCCGTCACGTTATCAAGCTCACTATACATGTGATCTAATATGATATACATGTGATCTAATATGATATGCCCCTCCTTCCTACCAGAAAGAAAGGGCCTTAGTTTACGCATCCTTTTTTTAATCAAAACCCTAAAATCCTCTTCCAACCAGGAAACAAAAATGAACTCGAACTCGACGATTCTTCTTCCCCATCCAAATACGCATCCACAATTTCCTTGACGAACCTCACAAAAAACGGGCGGAAATCGTAACCCCAATCCTCTATGAACTCTTTAACCAAAATGGATTTCACTTTCTCCCCGAACTTCTTCCAATTGTTCTTCACGTCTTCTTCTTTCGCGTTTAAATAATTGCAGAGCTCGGTGAACAAAACGTGTTTGGTTTTTTTTATGGCTTCTTCTTCAGGACTATGTTGATTTTTACTTTTTCCAGATCTGAAGTTAGCTCTGCGTTGTTGATGTTGCTTTTGGATTTGGATTTTATTTTGAATTTGTAATGAGGGGTGGTTGTCGATTGAAAGGTACGAAATGGGGGATTTAGGGTTTGTGTTAAAGGAATTTGAGAGAAGAGTTGAATCGATCTTAGCCCCTGAGTTAATTGGGGTTTGGTTTGATTAAACGGGTCACCAGGATAAACGGGTCGAGTTGGGTTATATTGTAGTGGGTTGAGTTAGAATATATTGGGTTTTCGGATTGAGTTTATTTTAATTGGGTTCGACCCGGTCCATTTATAAAATTTGTGGGTAAATGGTAACTTTTTAAGGTAAATGGTAATTTTTTAAGGTAAATCTGAAATCTGACTAGGTAGCCGAGTTGGCATCCTACTTGCCATGGGGTATGGGTATTTTTTTGCCAAACATTTGGGGGACCAATCTTGCAACAAAACTTGGTGCCACGTGTCAATCTCTTAGACTTCACATGTGGGGGGCTAAATTTACAAATTAATAAAACAAAGGGGATGAATTTTATGCATAAGTGAAAGGAGACTAAGTTGATACAAGTGGTAAACATGAGGAACTAACAGTGCTTTTTACCCCAAGGAATATAACTTCTTTCTAAATTTACTTTTAAATAATATCAATAATTTATAAATTCAATTTTCATTTAGCGAATTTTTTACTTTTAAACACGGACACTAAACCAAACCCGTGTATGTTTCGAAACAAAAAATTACTTTTAAACACAGACACCAAACCAAACCCGTGTATGTTTCGAAAAAATATTCAATTAAACCTGTATATGTTTCGAAAAAAAAATTACTTTTAAACACGGACACCAAACCAAACCCGTGTATGTTTCGAAAAAATATTCAATTTAAAAACTATTAATTAAAATGTTCTAAAATATTTATATAAAAAATAAATAACCGAAATATATAAAATCTAAGATGGGTGTGTGAAATAGCACCATTGATGTACCTCTCGATTCCTACTTCGGCTTTTACCATTAGGATAGGAATTATTTTGATTTTAGTATGCTTATTAATATTATATATAAATAATAGTGGCTCCTAGGCACTATAGAACCCACCATATATATGGATGGTATTGTTCGGTCTGACTCGTTCTCTGGTTTATATTTTCAAATCTGAACCTGTTTGTTCATGTTTGTCGGTTAACGAGACCCGTGGATATTAATTATAATTTTTTTTAAATTTATTTTTTATATATATTATTGTATTATATATAAAAAATATTTATTTTTATATATATTTTTATAATTTTTGGGTCGGAACGGGTCGGATAAACTAGAAACCCGGTCCGGCCCGTTTGCAGGTTAGAAGAGCCCGTCCGTTTTATGTTCGGGCCGGACAAAACCCGACCTGACCGGACCGGGTCAGGCCGGACAATACCCGAATTGTCATCCCTACCATCATAGCTCTGCCACTAGCTAGATGTGGAACCTTTTTAAATTTTGGTATTGCTAGATACTAAACCAGGAAACTATGATAAATGTGAAACCATATAATGAGTAACCATTGTAAAATATAATTTTTTTAAAAAATTCAAAACATATCATGAATGGATCTAAATTGTTCTTCTTAAAAAAACCAATAGTATTTTCATACATTTTTTTTGAGTTACGGTTAAAAAGATACGAACTATTAAATTTTTAATTTTCCAGTGTAAACGAATAAGATGACTGTTACAAAAAAAAATGCGATAACCTTTTTTTCTAGATGCAAAACCTTTTGAATTTTTGTATTGCTAGATGTGAAAGCAGACAACTATGATATATGCTAGATGCGAAACGAGACCAACTATGATAGATGTTAAACCACACCAAGTATGATAAATACTATATGCGAAACCAGACCAACTATGATGGATGTTAAACCACGCCAACTATAACATAAATATATTTCTTGTTTTATAAATTATCAAATTTTAGTTTTAGTAAACTAAATAAATATAAATTATTATATTGAAAAAAATAACTATAATTATTTCAAACTTTTTTTTAAATTAAATATTAAAATTAAAATTATATATAAATATATCTTTTTGAAAGATAAATATATAAGTATAATTTACGAAAAATAAATATAATTACAAAAATTATCAAAATAATTATTATAGTATTTGTTTTTAACACATATAAAATATTATTTTATAAACAAATAGTTAGATATTATTTATAATATTTTTGAAACATTAAATAAATTATTTATAATATCTTAATAATATTAAACACTATCAAAATAATATTACAAGTATTTTGTTTACTATAGAATATCTTAACGAGTGAAATTCGATTTAGGTAAAACATACAAATTATATTTTAATAATAGCATAGAAACTATTTAAAAAATATATTGTTTAAATATTATAATATTTAAATAAATATTATAAATATTTTTTTTAAATATTAGATAAACTATGTATAATATCTGAATATAATTAAAAGATATTAGACAGATATTTAGATTATATTATAAACCTGGTTGAAACAACAAAAGGTTTGATTTGAGCCGGCGAATGAGTGTTTTGTTATTTAGGCTTTAAGTCTTGCTTACATCTGACTCAAATGGGCAATCTAGGAAACCCTAAAGATTAGCCAAAACAGGCGATTCCTACACCAATTTCTTCTCCAAAACAACAGATCCCCGTATTCTTCTTGAAACCTAAATCGCCACTCATAGTTACGGCCGAATCTATTGACGAGTGCATCAAGTATCCTCAATTATAATAGGTATACAAAACAAATTATTTAGTTTTTTCAATATTATTTATCTTTAATATGTTCTCTTACATTTGTTTCTTTGAATTGTTTATATAAATTTGAACCAGAATGAGCAGTAGCCAAAGAGTGAAAACAATCCTAGGAACATCTTCTGATATAATATCTGGTTTACCAGATGATGCCATAGAGTGTATTCTCTCTAAACTTTCAATCAGAGAGGCTGCAAAAACAAGTGTGCTCTCTTGGTCATGGAGATATAAATGGGTTTCATTGCCCAATCTTATTTTGGATACGGATTTCTATACTCTTACATTAGAAGAGAGAAGACGTATTAAGAGCGGACCACGGATCCAAAAACTTCTTAACAAACGTCTAATTGATATTATTGGTAAAATCCTTATGCAGCACGATGGCCCCATAAAAGTATTCTCTCTTACAAATACAAATTTGGAAATATGCAAAGATATTGATATTTGGATTATGTATCTATCAAGCAAAGATGTTCAGTATTTTACCCTCGAGTTCGAACACATCGAAAGCTATAAGGTGCATCCTAAGTTATTCTTATTCCCAAGCCTCAAGAGTTTACAATTGCAGTACTGCGTTATTCAGCTTCCTTCTGTATTTGTTGGGTTCAAGTCCTTAACTGCACTAAGCTTGAATCACGTAACTATCACAACTCATGCTTTTGAATATCTCACCGCGCACTGCCCTCTGCTTAGCGACTTGAAA
The DNA here is from genome assembly GCA_036936605.1 of Limnanthes douglasii subsp. nivea. Classification (NCBI taxonomy): domain Eukaryota; kingdom Viridiplantae; phylum Streptophyta; class Magnoliopsida; order Brassicales; family Limnanthaceae; genus Limnanthes; species Limnanthes douglasii. The sequence goes on from JAUPFV010000002.1 coordinate 339,119,877, forward strand.
TTGTGTGAAGTGGCTGGTATGCATTCTGTGAATGTTTTTGCTCCCAAAATTCAAAATTTTGCGTATAGGGGAGATTTTGTGAAAATTTGTTTCACGAGTTCCACTCTTTTAAGTCTAGAAATCATTGGAGCGTGGCCTAAATTAAAAGGTCCAGATAGTTATGTCCGTATGATCCAGGGTGCTTATGGTTCAACCAAACTTGAGTCTTTGGTGGTAGGAGAATGTTTCTTGGAGGTAAATTACATTCTTGTTAGTACAATAGATCAGTTTACTTTCGCTATGTTAGCTCTGGTTAAGTGTATTCTAATATTCTATTGTTGTTGTTCAATGTTGTAGAGGCTTAGTTCATATGATCCATCTTTGAGGTCTGCAAAACTATTCATTCCGCTTGACCACCTCCGGTCCATCCACTTATGTATGGAAGTAAAAGACTTAAGTACTTTGTCTTTATCTTTTTGGTTGATCAAACAGTCAATGCAGTTGCAGAAACTCGTCCTCCATGTCTATGTAAGTTTCTAATGTTGTAATTTAGTTGAATATTTAGTTGCAGAAACTCGCATGAGTTATTAAAAGTTGTAGTTGAATATTTTTATTCGATTTTCTTTTTTATTAGCATTGGCATCCATCTACCGATATAGAAGCTGCGATCGGGCTTATAGGAAAAGAAGGAAATGTACTCTCACCCGCAAAACTAACATATATAGAGATCAGTGACATATCGGGAAACCGGGCTGAGATGGAATTGATAAAGATTTTCCTTGCGAAGTCACCGTTGCTCAAAACTATGACGGTGAAAGTCCTGCATTGTTACTATCACGGTATGAGTTTAACAAAATTATTAAGTTTTCGTCGAGCTTCAACAAAAGCTCAAAGGGTATGGCTATATATACCCAAAACGGGTTTAAGTATATCCAAAAAACACAGTTGACTTTTGTTTGACTTTTTTAGGACGAAAAAACCCTTGTACTTTCATTTAATATCCGAATTGCCACTAAGTAAAAAAAAAATACTAAGTATATCCTAGATACACCCAATTCACAAAACAATCTATTTGGTTATGTATACCCAAAAAAACACAACTCTCTACTAGATCAAACCCCATATTACTACAATTTTGTGAAATTCTTCAAATTGTTCTTGAACATTCAAAGTTGCCTCAAGAACATTCAAACTCTTTTTAATTTTTTAAAACTTCTTCTAATGAAAACGCAAAATCAAAACTTGTTTTTTTGAAGTTTTTTTTTAAAAAAAATTAAAAATTTAATTACTAAAAAAAATCATAATTTTAGGGTGTTTGGAGGCCATTTTACGACCAAAATTCGGCCGGAAAATGGCCATTTGCCGGCCAAAATTCGGCCGGAAAATAGCCTCCAAACGAAGGCTGAGTGTACCATAGGTACAGGGGGCGTACCAGCCGGTGCGTACCCCCTGTACCATCGGTACAGTGTACCATAGGTACAGAGGGGGTGTTCAATGAGCTTTTTTTATTGGTTATTCTAAGTATTCAATGAGTAATAAGTTTATAATCATTCCACTAGTAGTTGTCTTAGTATATCTTCAAGAACATGATGAGTCATATTATATAGTATATCTTCAAGAACATGATGAGTCATATGTTGAGACTGTAAATGATTCATCATCTTACAAACAAGCCATAGAGATTTCTAATTCTTAAATGTGGGTTAATACTATGAAGAAGATTATTTGCGAGATTGTACCATTATCTGAAGAGACAAAATCATTTGGTTGTAAATAGATTTACAAAACCAAACAGAATTCTTTGGGTAATATGAAAATGCATAAAACACGACTTATAACAAAAGACTATACTCAACGTGACGGGATTGACTATAAAGAGACCTTATCTTCAGTATATTTGAAATATTATTTTAGGACAATCATGACATTAGTTGCATATTTTGATCTTAAACTTTATCAAATGCATGAAAAAACTGTTTTTCTTAATTGTGACATTTAGGAAACGATCTATATGGTGCAACTTGAATGTTGTAGTAGTTGGTTCTAAATTTATGGTATATAAGCTTAATATATCGATTTATGGGCTTAAGCATTCTTCTCGTTAGTGCTATTACAAGTGTATTCATATAATAATCTCTTTTGGTTTTGAGATTCGCTCGTTGGTGGTTGTGTATACCATAAGTTTAATGAGAGTAAGTTCATAATTTTTGTGTTGTATGTTACTGTCAACATACTGTTTGCTTCGAACAATAAAGAATTGTCACATAATAAAAATAAGTTTATGTCAACCAAATTCGATATGAAATATCTTAGTGATAAAGCTTAACTGTTTCGAATCCATATTCACTAGGATCGCTCTCGTGAAATTCTATGATTATCATAAAAGTCATACATAAAGAGTATATTGCAACATTAAAAAATGCAAGTCTCAAGCCCTTGAATCTCCCTATAGATGTAGATGACAAATTTAACCTTTAACAATATCCAAAGGCAAGACATGATATTAAGAAAATAGAAATGATCCCTTATGCTTTAGCAGTTAGGAGTTTAACGTATGCTCAAGTTTGTACATGACTGGAAATTGTCTTTGCTGTAAATATTTTGGGATAATATTCAAGTAACCTGAGAAAGACCATTCGAAAGAAGTAAAGAGATTACTTCGCTATCAAAAAGCAACAAAAAAAACCCATATCGTGACATATAAGAAGTCGGATAGTCTGGAGATCATTGGGTATTTTGACTCGGATTTTCCTGGATGAGTTGACACACAAAGGAGTACTTCGTGAAGCATATTCTTATTAGCTAGGGGTGCAATATTATGGAAAAGTGTAAAGTAAAAAAATGATTGTATAATCCATTATGACGGTAAATTTTGTTGCATGATTTGAGGTGTCCAACCAATAATTATGGCTGCAATTTTTTTTGCACTGGACTACGTGTTGTACAAGGGATAGAAGGTCCTATGAAATTGCCTTGTGATAAAAATTCTGCGATGCAATACTCCAATAGTAAAATGAGCTCGTCTAAGTCCAAACATATTAATATAAAGTTCATGCCCGTTAAAGAGGGAGTCCAAAGAGGTCAAATAAGTATAAAACGCATCGGCATGAACTCCATGGTAGTATATTCTTGTACAAACGTAGTATTATCTAAGGTTTTTCGGGAATACGTCATTATGATATGTGTTGTTGATTTAACAGATTGTTGATTTCAGTGGTAGTTTTGTAATATGAACCAATTTATATTTGTGATTTGATTGTATACACTTTGGTTAATTGCAATATATGACTCATTTAAAGTTTATTGACTCATATAATTTATTGAATAGATCTCCACTTAAATAGGACCAATTAAAAATAGATATATATGATTACATTTTATATTTTTCTTATGTTACCCACTATCCACTATACTTGATCCATGTTTTGCTCAGTTTATTGAGAAAAAGGCTGGTGCGTCAGTAAATACTTGAGAACACAGTTCTATAGTATGAAATTCGCTTAAAATAGGTCGAAATAATATAAAGGTAAGCTTGTAAGTGCTGATGCGTGTGAGATAAGGTAAGTGCTGATGCGTGTGAGATAAGATACTGCTAATTTTATGTTATAACATATAGAAATACCTCCAAAAGGGATTTATCTTTCTTTTTTTTCCGAAAACAAACTCGTTCTTAAAATCTTCTTCTTTATATACGGTCTCAATGTATTCATTCGACAGAATTGTATAAAATGTTCTCCACAACTTTCTCATATTTGTTTTTAACATATGATCCTTTACACAATCAAGGCTCGTCGAATTTCAATGCCAGCCAAGATACTGTATACATTGATAAGCCGTGGATGCATTAGTAAATCATTGATCCACCAACGTTTTAGTGGTGCGGAGGCCGTGGAATAAAGAAAACATAATAACATACCCGCGAAAATAAAGTTTGTCAATTCTAGCAACGAGAGTCAGCTTTACTTTCTCCGTATTTAGGCTTTATATTTCATTTTTCAAGATCTCAATGGTACATAGTAAAGGATCATAGATATTTTCAGCTATGGACACCCATGGTTTCCCTCACTTTTCATTTTTCTCCGTATCTGAAGTCAAACATAAAGCAAACAATGTTAAAACATCACTTAATATTCCCTTAAGACAATATAAACAGTACTTATATAAATATTAATTACTTTTCTCCAAACATCTTGTGTTGTGTTCACCAAAATTAGAGGCTTCTCTCGCTTATCATTTTCAGACAATTCAACTGGAAACTCTTTAAGACGAACAGACGAAAAACTTTCTGTAACATCACCGGAACTGATTGGAAATTTGTTTAGACTTAGAATTCCTCACGCTCAAGTTTCTCTTAAACAATGGTGGTTATTGTCAAAAATAGTGCACTCTTTATTTCTAACTACTAAATGATTTAGTGAAGTAGTGGGAGTTATATTAGGAAGTCTGAAAGTCTCATAATTACTAAGAAACGCTCTTAAACAATGGTGGTTATTGTTAAAAATAGTGCACTCTTTATTCCTAACTACTAAATGATTTAGTGAAGTAGTGGGAGTTATATTAGGAAGTCTGAAAGTCTCATAATTACTAAGAAACGTTTGAATCATATTTTCTATAAGTACTAAACCTTTGTGTTTCATTCTTCAAGTAATAAAATCAAACTATATGTATGTTCAAATTGTTTCATCTGTCTATTCAATTTGTTTCATGGTATCAGAGCAAGGTCTCTGCATATCAAGTGTTTGAATTTATTACCCATTGAAATACGAATCCCGTCAAGTGTTATTATCTATTTTTTCTCCAATATGAATAGAAGTAATTCGGCTTCTCCTATGTCTACAGAGAAGCTCGTTGGAACCAATTACCAACATTGGCGGTTGTGTATGGAAGCTTTCCTTCAAGGACAAGATTTGTGGGATCTTGTTTCTGGTACCGACGAGTGATACTCCAGAAAATGATGAGTTAAGGAGGAAATGGAAAGTAAGGTGCGGAAAGGCCTTATTTGCATTGAGAACTTCGATCGATAAGAAATTTATTGATAATGTTCATGCATTGGATTCTCCAAAGGATTTCTGGGATACTTTTGAAAGATTATTTACCCAGAAAAATACTATACGGCTTCAATACCTTGATAATGAGCTTGCTTTGTTAACCCAAGGTAATATGTCGATCTCTGATTACTTTCTTTAGGTTAAGAATGTATGTTCAGAAATTCCAGGTTTGGATAGTGATGAACCTATTAGTGATGCAAGGCTAAGACGTTATTTGATTCGTGGATTACGATCTGAGTTCATGCCGTTTATATCATCAATACAAGGATGGGTTAACCAACCATCAATTGTCCAGTTAGAGAACCTACTCTCCAACCAGGAAGCATTGGTTAAACAAATGCTTGGTAAGTCTTTTGTTGATGTTGAAGATACACTCTTTACCAAAGACAGGTCAAGGTGGAAAAACACACAAAATCATTATCAAAATAGTGGTAAGCAAAAAATGATTAAGGGGGAGTCAGCAAACCATTCTAAACGGACATGCTTTAGATGCGGAAGGAATGGACACATGAAATCGGATTGTTGTGCAAAGCTTATATACAAGAAGAGTGGAAAACCAGGCCACATTAAACCAAACTGTTATTCAAAAATCGTTAAATCAGATGCAAATATCGCATATGATGCTGAAAATAGCAATAAACTACAGTGGGAAAACTGTTTTTCAATTTAAGTTACGAATCAACTGGAAAACATGGCTTCTGCTACACATAGATCTGTAAAGAAATCGGAGGGTAACAGCAGTTGTATTGACTACATGAACGAATGGATCGATGATTCGGGTTGCTCACATCATGCTACCGGTAATGCCTTTATACTCTCTGATATTCATCCTTATTTGAACAAACGAGTAATTGTGACAGCAGACAACTCATTACATCCAGTAGTGAAAGAAGGTGATTTCAGTGTAAAGGCTGCAAATTCAGATGATGAAATCCTTACACATGAAAACGTATACCAAGTACTGGGTTTAAAGAAGAATCTTGCTTCTGTTTCTCAAATTACTAATCCCGGTATGTATGTTTTACTCGAACCAAATGATGTTCAGATTCTTGATGATTATAAAAGTGTTGATGCTAATGTCTTATTCACTAGAAGCAAGGCAAACTCTTTATATGTTTTATCTGCAAGTGAGGCTGATATAGAAAAGACCAGTAAAAATACAATAATTTCACTTTGGCATGCTTGACTCTGACATGTTGGTAATCAATTTTTGCAGCAAATATAAAAAAATATACTACTTGAAGGATTTCCTTTATTCAAATCAACACGTCAGGATGTCATTTGTGCTGGCTATCAATATTGTAAGTCGCATCGACTCCCTTTTCAGAAATCTTTGAATCGTGCATCGTCGATGTTTGAGCTTGTACATTTTGATCTCATGGTTCCTACAAGAACACCAAGCTTTAGTCGTTTCTGTTACATGATGGTTATTGTTGATGATTTCGCGCGCTATAGTTGGGTGTATCTCTTAAAAAACAAAGGCGAAGCTTTCACACACTTTGTTAAATTCAAACCAATGGTAGAGAAACAATTCATGTCTGTTTTGAAGTGTTTACGAACTGATAATGGGGGTGAATTCCAGTCACACGAATTTTCAGAATATAGCCGCAAACACGGTATACGTCGAAAACTAACATACCTGGATACCCCACAACAGAATGGATTCGTCGAGCGTAAGTTAGCACATCTTACAACAATGACTTTATCTTGGCTGCACGAGAAGAACCTCCCTAGAGAACTGTGGGCATCAGCTATGCAGTGTGCTTGTTATGTGATAAATTGATTTCCTCCATGGCTAGGTACATCAAAATCTCCTTTTGAGATGCTATATACTATCAAACCTAGTTTGAGTTACTTTAGAGTTTTTGGGTCTCTTTTCTATGTTCATATACCTAAGAAAAATCGAACTAAGCTTGATCTGAAAGCAAGAAAGTGTGTGTTTGTTGGTTATGACGTGAACAGGAAATGATGGAGATGTATGTATCATGGCACTAAGAAGATTGTGACTTCTCGTGATGTTGTTTTCGACGAGGTCTCTAAATTTTACCCAACTACTGGTCCAGAAGAAACCTCTGTATTTATGCCATTTTTTGAAACTGATCCTGAGTTGATCTCTGCTCAAGAAGATATTGGTGAGAGGGAGGGTTCATAATTTTCTGGTCATAATAGTTCACCACAAGGAGAAGTCTCACTTCGAAGAGCTACGAGACCTAGGAAGCTACCTATTTATTTAAAGGATTATGAAGTTCAAGAAAACCAATGTACTATCATTTCTTATTTTATGTTAGAAGACATGTGGGAAAATGAGCCTTTATCATATACTGAAGCTCAAGGGAAGTCAGAATGGGAGAATGCAATGAAAGATGAAATTGCAGCCTTGGACAGAAATTCTACCTAGGTTCTTGTACTGAAACCGACAGATGTTGAACTGGTTATATGGAAATGGGTTTTCAAGTTAAAAAAGGCAGCAGATGGAAGCGTTTCTAGTTACAAAGATGGCAACAATCCGTACTATTCTTTGGCACCAAACAAAGGCTAGACTCTTTGGCAATTCGATGTAAAGAATACTTTCCTCTACGGTGAACTGGATCGATATATATATATATATGGAACAACCACTTGGTTTTGTTTCAAAAGAATATCCAGAATATGTCTGCAAACTTAAGAAGGCACTTTACGGTCTCAAACAAGCACCTCGTGCGTGGTATGGTAAGATTGCATAATACTTTTTATTTTGCGGTTATTATCCATCTGATTCAGATCCAAGTCTTTTTGCGAAAATTGATGGAAATTTAAATAATATGATCCTTCTTTACGTTGATGATATGATCATTACTGGAAATAATTCAATTGAAATCAAACGGCAAAAGGAGGATTTATCAACTTGTTTTGAGATGAAAAACTTGGGGAAAGCTCACTGCTTGAAGAAGCAGATGGCTATTTTCTATCACAAAAAAGTTATGTTACTAAGCTTTTAGCCCGGTTTGGTATGGAAAATGCAAACTATACAAGCACTTCAATAGATCCAGGTCTAAAATTACACAAGGATGAAGGTGAAGTATTAGATGACGCGACGGAGTATCGCAAACTGGTGGGCTGTCTTTTATACTTAACGGTAACTCGTTTGGATATTATCTTTCCAGTTGGAATAGTATCCCAATTTATGAATCAACCATGTTGGTCATATGGCTGCTGAAAAACAAATTCTTCGATATGTGAAATGAACTTTAGAGTATGGGTTGATGTATCAAAAGAATACAGAGTTCTGTTTATGTGGGTTTGTTGATGCTGATTGGGCAGGTAATGTGAATGGCAGACGGTCCACTTCAGGTTACTGCTTCAATACTGGTTCAACAACTACCTCTTGGTGCAGCAAAAAGCAAGACACAGTGGCCTTATCAACTGTTGAAGCTAAATATGTTGCAGCCACATTAGCTTCCCAATAGTGTATTTGGCTTACAAGACTTTTTGGAGATATTAATCAGGTACTACACCTTCCTATTTCCATCTTTTGTAACAACGAAAGTGCTTTAAAACTTGATGGAAATCTCGTGCTTCATGCTCCTACAAAACACATTGATACTCACCATCACTTTATCCGAGAGACGCTACTTAATCAAGAAATTGAGTTAAAATCAATACAGACAAATGAGCAGGTTGCATATGGCCTTACTAAGGCTCTCCCCAAATCGAAGTTTGAAGAGTTCATATGGGCTCTCGGTCTAGCTGATCGAAAGAATACACTAAGGGGAGTGTCAAAAATAGTGCACTCTTTATTCAAGTTACAAGAAACATACAGACTAAAGACCCGCACACAGTCTAAAGACCCGCACACAGACTGGGGACCCACAAAAGACCCGCAAAGAAGCAAACAACTCAAATCAATTCCTAAATACTAAATGACTTAGTGAAGTAGTGGGAGTTATATTAGGAAGTCTGAAAGTCTCATAATTACTAAGAGACGTTTGAATCATATTTTCTATAAGTAGTGAACCTTTGTGTTTTATTCTTTAAGTAATAAAATCAAACTATTTGTCTATTCAAATTGTTTCATCTGGCATACAAGAGTCATTTAACTTAGAGTTAGAATTCCTCAGACTCAAGTTTCTGCTAATAAAAGAAGCAAATGATTCCGGTAATGGCGATGGCCTTCAAGAGTCATTTGAGTGTCGTTCGTGCGGAAGAACATAAGCCATAACTAAATACAAGAAACAGCTTTCATGTAAACATAATAATAATTCAACAAATATAATTCAGATTAAAAGTAATAGTGCCTGATAAAACTAGACACAAAATCACTAACAATCTATATCATTTGAACGTAGAAAATGTTCAATAACTATATAAACATCAAACAGTCATCTTTAGTTAAACTTCAAGAGAAAAAACAACTTTCTATTAAGGGATCGGTGGCAAGACTGACTTGGTTGCATTCGAACCTTTGTTTAAGATAAATAAAAGACTAGTACTTTGTTTAAGATTGAACTCGAGAGATTACTGACAATCACTGAATTGAAAAGGCAAAACGATTACGGTGGAAGAGAAGCTTGATAGACAAGTGTGATCATGAATGGAGTCTTTTGCTTTTTTAAGAAAAGTAATCGTGGGAAGAGTGAGAGACTTTCTCTTTCTTTTAGATGTAATAGTGTTTTTTATTATCTAATCTAATCTAATGGATTGAAATTTAAAATACTTATCAAACTAAGTGTATAATTTCTCAACTTGTTTAAAATTAAATCGATGTCTCAACTGGTTTATTGAAACATTTTTTTGTGAAAACATTAAATAAAATAAAAGTGTTCATATAAGTACTTATGGCATACCCCGAGGAGATAAAATCGACATAAGGAGATCGATAAACAGAACTGCTAAATCCAACAAAGTAAGAATGATAGATCAGCAGAGATAATCTAGAATAACTAAAACAACGCTACAAAGGCCAATTGAGCTGACATATAGAACTCCAAGTAAGTCCAAATCTATATAAGTCAACGAACTAGACCGAGGAGGAAGGGAACTGCAAATAAAGTAGAAAAATAAATAATAATACAAGAAGTTACATTGTCCAGCAAATCTTGGTGCCGTTGAATCTGAACCGAAGATCAGAGAAGATTCGGTTAGAAACCAGAGAGGCATTGGCCGGAGGGGAACTAAAAATTCTTGAGTTCCTCTTCTTTCATACATGGTAAACAACTGTGCCAAAGCAAGAGCACCAAATATGATATTTTCGAGAGTGAGACCAGTTTGATGCCTCGCAAACCCAAGTTTTCCAGCACGAAGCAAAAAAAAGGAATCCCAGTTTTGAAATGGCATGAGTCCAAATACTTTAAGTGAAACTACAGTCAAATAGGAGTTGAACAATAGTTTCAGAAGCAGAGTTGTATAAGGCACAATCAGGTGGAGCATTGATACCCCATCTGAAAAGCTTATCTCTGGTAGAAAGTTTTCCTTGGATAGCAAGCCATAAAATAAAAGAGTGATAAAGAATATTAAATTTATTCCATACTAACCCAGCCCAGCCCACAATAGGGGCAGGCGTACGAATAACGTTATATGTATCCTTGATTGTGAAGTTATTGCAGCTAGCCTTCGCAATCCAAAAATGAGCATCAAAGAAGTTGATGTTATGAGGGGTAGAGTGAGGATGAGGTTGTTGATCTCAAGAAAATTAGAACGACTTCTAGCTCTAGCCGATCTGATGTTTGAAGGCCAATTCCAATGACCATCGAGGATGATATCCAAAACCTTGAGGTTGTTTCCAAGCCGGGAATCTTGATGATATTGGTACCATAGTGCGAAACTAGAGAGGTAGAGAGGAGCCAAGGGTCGTACCAGAAGGAAGTATTCGAACCATTTCCAATAGCAACCTTGTACAATTTACTCGCCAACGGGCGAAGACGAAGAATTTTCCTCCAAATCCAAGAAATGGAAGAATGAATAGGAAGATCCACAAAATTATCATTTTTTATTTTTCAATTTTTATTCAATCACACCAAATAGAATGATTGTTATTACTGATAATAGACCATAAATGCTTAAGGACAACCGCTTGATTCCAAAGTTTTAGATCTAGGATCCCAAGGCCGCCCTCTTTAATGGGAGAGGTGATATTGGATCAGGCCACTTTGGCCCCATGGATTTTCATAGCGGAACCTGACCAAAGGAAACAACGAAGGTATTGGGTCAATTATTTAATGATCATAGAGGGAAGGATAAAGATGGAGGACCAATAAACTTGACCAGCAAATAAGATAGATTTGATAAACTTGAGTCTACCCGCGTATGACAGATGCTTGGAGGTCCAAGAATTGATCCTGGCGGTAATCTTGTGAAGAAGAAGAAGACGAAAGTCCGAGTGGGTAAGACGACCAGTAAGAAGGGGAACTCCCATATATTTGACTGGGAAAGAACCTTCCAAATAACCCATAATAGACAGAAGCTCAGAAAGATACCCGACAGAAAGATATACTTTTAGTGGGGTTGAATTTTAGACCAAAAAGGGAATAGAAATCATTCAAAGCCTCTTTGATAAGGAGAATAGAGTTGACATCACCATGACAAAAAATCATAAGATCGTGTGCAAAGCATAGATTTGTAATTTTGAGTTTGTGGCATTTCCAGTAAAACCGGAAGTTTTTGTCATTAATCTTCTCTTTGAGGATATTGGAAAGGACTTTCATGACAAGAACAAAGAGAAAATGAGAAATCGGATCCCCTTGCCTGAGACTCATTCTATCTTTGAAGTTACCATAAGGATCTCCGTTAATATTGATGGAGTAAGAAGGGGATGAGATGCAGTTGATGATCCAAATGATCATCTTTTCAGGGAAGTTCATCGTCACAAGAATGTCAAGGATGAGATGTCAGCGGATATTATCAAAATCTTTCATAATATCAATTTTAAAGCCTACTCTTTTACCTCTACAACTAGTATGATAACCTCTAAGAAGTTCCTGGGAAAGAAGGATGTTATCCGAGATGTTCTGATTGAGAATTATCAATCAGATAGGGGAAGGAATACTTAATTTTGTTAGCTAAAATTTTAGAGATGGTCTTATAAACAACATTACAAAGAGCAATATGTCTAAAATCTGCAGCCACAGAAGGGAAATCCTTTTTGGGAATGAGAGAAATAAAAGTAGAGTTCTAAGAGGAATCGAGAATTCCAGTTTGGAAAAAATCGCGGACTCCATTACAAATGTCCTCCCCAACAATATTCGAGGAGGATTTGAAGAAACTTGAATTAAAACCATCAGGACCGGACGATTTAAGACTGTCAATACTGAAAAGGGCAGCCTTAATCTCTTCGTTAGTGATCTCACAAATCATTGAGGCCTTGTCAGTATCGTTGAATTTAGTGGAAAGAAAAGAGGAAACTTTTTCCAACCCCGGATAACCAGCAGGATGCCTAGTACCAAAGGAATTATCGAAGTAACTCACGATGACCTTAGAAACACTAGCGGTAGTTGATACAATGATAACCTGGTCATTATTGATAGAAATAATTTTGTTATGGAAAAGACGGGTTTTTATACTGTTGTGAAAATTTTTTGTGTTTTTATCACCAAGCTTGATCCAGTTTTCTCTAGATTTTTGCTTGAGGAAGAATTCTTCAGCACGACTAAGAAAGATAAAAGGCATGGAAGCTTCAACTTCTTTGGTAACAAGAATAAGATTGAGGGGTCAAGGGAGAGATTAGATTGAGCTTGAAAGAGAATGCTTTGAGCAGTAGAAACCCTAGTACTAATGTCACTAAACTCTTTACGATTGAGACAAGTAAGCTCATGCTAAAGACGATTGAGTTTATCGGTGACAAAGACTCATACTAGAGGAAGAGATATGAAGATTCCAGCTTTTGGAAACAATTTTTTTGAACTGAAGATGAAATTGCCACATATTAAAGAATTTGAATGGTTTCTTACGTCTTTAATGGAGGAACCCAAGATTGAGAGTGACGATGGTGTGGTCGGAGGAACGGAGAAAACCAAAGTGAGCGAATGGCATAGGGAAAAGTTCATCCCAGTCAGGGTTGATTAGAATACGATCGATTTTGGAGAGGATCGGGTGAGAAGGATGCTTATTAATCCAAGAGAAGTGGAATCCAGTGGATCAGAGATCATTGAGCTCACTGAGGTAGCAATAATTATTAAAGTCATCGATTGAGGAGGACCAATTTTTGGAGGAGCCTAATCACTCCGCCGGATGACGAATGACATTGAAATCCCCTAGGGAAACCCAAATGGTGCCTTGATCTTGTTTGGAAATGGTAATTAAATCATTTTAAAGATGAGAACGGTCCATCGCGTCATTGAAAGCAAAGATGGCAGTGAATCTAAAAGAGGCATTGAAGTTGTGGAACTTGGCCATACAATGAATGTACTGAGAGGATTGGGATAACCTAGAAACAATGATAACATTAGGATTCCAGATAATCCAAATTCTACCTAGAGAATGGGAAGAAATATTGGTAAGGACATGCCAAAAGGGAACCATATACCTTATAATAGAGTCGACTTTAAAAAATAACAATGAGATACTATTACTAATTATGAAATCAGTAACATCTTTTTGCCTAACAGGATCATTAAGACCCCTTACATTCCAAGAAGCAATATTCATAAGAAAGAAGACTTATATTGTATCAGAAAATGGTCATGTCGGATGACATATCCTTTTTACCCTTAGCCATAACTACAAAAATACAAAGCCTTTTAGAAATCATCTTAATAGAATTGTGAAAATGAAAAGAAACAAATGAACTTTATAAATATGGGTGGAGCCCATTCAAAAACTAATATTATAGTTTACTAAATACAATGCAATAAACTGATTTAATGAGAACCGTAAGCCCATTCTTAAATCAATTAATGACAATGTTAAATCAAATAAGAAAGCGCAAGTAGGAGGGTGGGTTGAATTAAATAATAAAATATAATCGAAAGGGGTAAGGGGGCAAACCATCTTTATTGGCCACAACAGACTATTACCATAGTTCATATGCACCAGTGAATACCAGTTACCGGACATAATGTTACCATGAGCGAGTACCTTCCACCCATGGGAGGTCGGACAATACCAGACACTGGGCTTAACCAAAGCACAGGACGAAACACCTTTTGATACCCGTCGCTCACCATGACTAACAAACCCATCAGCCGTTTTTATTCGGATAAGAAAAAGAAAGACGAGTTCTCCCAAAGACCATCAGACCAACTCAGAAAATGAGTTCGAAACGTTTCCAACCACTATGCCAACACCGAGCTCATCCTTAAAGTCCAGAGGTTTCCGAAGATAGAAAAAAGAAACAAAAACTAGAAGGGTGGTAACATGAGCTGTTGATATGAGACTCGACTTGGCGGTTGGAATTCTTGAGAAAAACTTGGATATGGAAAAATACATAGCATGACTTGAAAGCAGCGGCTTGAATGAAGTTGATCGCATCTGAAGACTATAGAAATGAACCATTGTCGGAAGAATATCCGGCTTATTATCAGTAGTTATCAAAAGAGGAAGAAATCAAACCATCTTTGGAGAAATTTTTGGCTTAGTTTCAGGCCATAAGGCCTGAAACCATAAAAAAACCACAGCTTTTTGACTAGACACTGTTAAAAATACTATCGTTAGAGAAGAGAGAGGTGGCACCTTCTCTTACTACTTGATACTGTTTATTGAAACCTTTGGCTACTCCTTAATCCTTAAACTATATTGGTAAGTCGTTTATTTTCTTTTAAGATTTATTCTTTCACAGGAAAACACACACACGAACTTCACCTCGTCAAATTAACGTTATTTATGGAAAGTAAGGTCCCACAAAGATGAATTCTTCTAAAACTTGATCAAACTGCCACTCACCGTTTTTGTAGATCTTCAATGATAGTTAGATGAAATGAATGAGGAATATCTCAAATATATCAGAACGTATATGTCCTAAAGTTCAACGACCTTTAGAACAATGATGAGGAATAAGTGTTACTTCTGATGAGTCCGGATTCCGTTACCATTACGGACAGGGACAGTTCGGACAAAAACTACCTAACCGGACAGGGCAGTTCGAACACCTCATCCATTGGACTATTCGAACAATAATTAAATTACTTAAAACCTAAATAGTTCTTGACTAAGCTGCCTGCTCTCCTACTAAGAGCTCATGGGTCCTTGAACTTGACCCGGGTCCATTAAACATGACCCGAAAGTCCATAAGGCCCAGATGTAAGGGTATAAATACCCAACCACCAACATTAAATGAGGGTAATGAAAATTAAATACAACCAGGCTGCTTAATTCTCTCTCTACTCTCTACTCAAACATTAAATACTTACAAAATTCCACAAAACTCTAAAAGAAATTACAAACTTACCCTCAGACAAAAATAAACATCACCAAATTGGCGACCACAGTGGGAGCACGACGGTGCCTGAATCAAGCATTCGAAACCAACAGGAAAAATCAGTCCGAATGAATCCGGACGCCCCGGAAATACCACCAGCTTTGCTTGAAGTGGTGGGTGAAAATGATGAATATACCATCGAGGAGCGTGATAGATTAAAGGGCGAGATAGAAGCTCTAAGGGCGGAGAAGGCTAAGATGGGCATGAAAGAGAAGTCAAAATCATCAGTCGCTCATCATACCGATAACCCTAGAGAGCATGAGCCTTCGAAGACTCATGTGAGTACCAAGAAGACTCATGTTAGCTCCAAAAAGTCTCACCGGTCTAAGCCAGCGGAGAGTTCTGACTCCGACTCAGAGTCTTCTGATAGCTCCTCGGACGAGGATGGAGTTGAAGAGTCCTTGTCATCCAGCAGTGATGAGGGCCAATCCAAACAGAAGCAAAAGTTGATTAAAACGTATTCGAGAAAAAGGGATAGACATGGGAAATTGAAGAAGAATATAGGCAAAGGATCGTCTCACAGCCAGAGGCATGTAGACCGGATGCTGATGGATCCTTTTGCCTTCCACGATGAACCAGGTATCTTTGCAACTCCCAATGAGGATACTGTGTTCAGTCGTGGCCCGAATTGGAGACAATCTCCATTGTCTTCCAAGATTCTGTCCGGAAAACTCCCTAAGAGGTTCGATAGCACTAAAATGGAGAAATACGATGG
The DNA here is from genome assembly GCA_036936605.1 of Limnanthes douglasii subsp. nivea. Classification (NCBI taxonomy): domain Eukaryota; kingdom Viridiplantae; phylum Streptophyta; class Magnoliopsida; order Brassicales; family Limnanthaceae; genus Limnanthes; species Limnanthes douglasii. Next base: position 339,136,006 of record JAUPFV010000002.1, read on the forward strand.
CAGTACTAATCCGGACAACCACTTGGAACAATTTAAAAACTTCATAATGAATTTTGATGATGACGACAAGTTACTCTGTAGATCATTCTCCCAATCCTTTAGGGGGAGTACTCTAAAGTGGTATAACAGTCTACCTCAAGGCTGCATCAAGAATTTCGATACTTTTTAGGTGGCCTTTCGAAGGCAGTTTGTTGGGAGTAAAGAGTTGAAGGGCAATGGGGATACAATAATCCATTGTGCCTAAGAACCAAACGAATCATTGAAAGAATACATAAGTCGTTTTGTAAACACCAAAAATGGGTTGGCTGATTGCTTCGAGCAAGTAGCAATAGCATCCTGAAAACTAGGGTGCACAGGCAGGTGAGGTCTGCCCCGGTTGCACCAAACCCCAACCAAAATCAGTCCGGGAACAAGGCAAGGGAGACCGGACAGGGGCATAACAGGGCTAAAGCTCAATCTCAGCCAGCTGCACCTGCCCAGAGTCAACAAGCTCGAAATAAGAGAGGGCATTGGGTTCAACCAGAGTGGTTTGCAGAATTAAAAGAAAGTGTGGCCACCATTTACGATAAAACAAAGGAAGAAGTGCACTATAGAAGGTCGGCCGCACTACAATCTCCTAGGGAACATTGTAACAACTCTTTCTGCCAGTACCATAATGATACTGGCCATACCATTGACGATTGTATAGCCTTGAAACAAGGAGTTCATAACTTGATTGAAAGAGGAAAGCTAGGGGCATATGTCAAAAGAAGAGGAGGAAATAGGCCTGATAATACTCATCGGGTTGGTCCAAGCAATGTTGCTCCGGAGGGAGCTATGGTTATAATCGAAAGATTTGATGTAGAATCAGAATACTTGGATCCCGATCCAACTCGAAATAGAGTGGGTACCATTGAGGAACATTGTAAAACAGACTCCGGACTTATAAAGTTTTTTGATTCACTTACAATTTTCGGAGGGGATACTATGAAAACTCCTACTGCTTCTTCAAGGAAGAGGCACGTTCATACTCTAGCCACCCAGCTAGAAGGAGGCATGACCTCTTTTCAATCACAAATTCTGTTTCCCTTCATTATTTTCGATGAAGATGACTTAAGGGATATAGCTGGCCCTCATAAAGATGCTGTTGTCATAGGAGCATCCATTGGGGGCAATGACATAAGACGAATCTTAGTAGATACTGGAAGTTCAGCCAATATCCTCTTCTTAACCACTTATAAAAAGATGAAAAATCCAGCCGTAATTCAGCGTTCGGACAGATCAATTGTGGGTTTCACTGGAAGCTCAGCAGATGTGATCAGGGAGTTCGAAGAGGAAGTTTTGTTGGGCAAGGGCCCTTTCAAGAAGATGGTCAGGATACTTTTTATTGTGGTGGATTGTCCCACTTGTTATAATGCTATTTTAGGGAGGTTTTGGCTCTCTAGGATGCATGCAGTGGCCTCGACAGTCCACCAATGTTTGAAATATGTTGTTCAAGGACAGGTGGGAGTTGTCTGAAGCAGTCAAAAAGTTGCAAGGGAGTGTTATGCTACAGCACTGGCTCCACGGACGTTGGGGCAGTTCGTATGAACGAAGAATAGCAGTTTGAGGGGCTTTCTGGGGGTGAGGGTGAAATTGATGACCCCAGAGAGACCCCTGGAGTGTTGATACAAGTCGAAGAAGTTTAAACACATTCTTTAGAAGAGGGAAAAAGTGTTAAGATAGGGTTCAAAATGCCATCTGAGCTGAAGATTAAAATGTTGAAGTTTCTAAAAGACCATCAGCATGTTTTTGCTTGGTGCAATGCTGATGTAACTGGGGTTCCAGCAGATATTATATCACATCACCTATCCATCCGGAGAGATATAGCACCTGTGGTGCAAAAGAGAAGGGCTTTTTCCAAGGAAAAGGCTGATGTTATTGTTCAAGAGGTTGACAGGCTCACAAAAATGGGGCATATAAAGGAGTCTCAATATCCTTTGTGGACTGCCAATCCAGTCTTGGTGAAAAAGAAAATTGGCAAGTGGTGTATGTGCATTGACTTCATAGACCTCAATAGGGCTTGCCCAAAATATTTATATCCAGTCCCCCGGATTGATCAGCTGGTAGATTCTACTTCTGGGAATAAGCTATTATCCTTCATGGATGCTTTCTCCGGGTACAATCAGATTCAAGTAGACCCGAAGGATCGGGAGCATACCACATTTGTCACTGAAAGGGGTCTTCATTGCTACAAGGTGATGCCATTTGGATTGAAAAATGTTGGGGCTACTTATCAGAGATTGGTGAACAAAGCCTTTGTTGATCAAATTGGAAGAAATATGGAAGTATACATTGATGACATGATGGTGAAAAGTGTAGATGAAAAACTACACTTAGCAGACCTCCAAGAATCTTTTGCTAACTTAGTAAAAGTGAATTTAAAGCTAAATCCAGAAAAGTGTGTGTTCGGAGTGCAGTCTGGGAAATTCCTAGGTTATATAATAAGTGAGCAAGGGATACAGCCCGATCCGGACCAGCTTAATTCCTTATTCCAAATGGAGCCTCCTCGGAATGTTAAAGAAGTACAACGATCCCGACCAGCTTAATTTCTTATTCCAAATGAAAACAACTACGCTTCTGTAGAGAGAGAGTCTAGCATACAGTTTTTTTCACTTATAATTTTTTTCTGTAGAGAGAGAGGTCTCTTAGCTTCGATACATGTGCACCCTCACAAATAAAAACTTGGTTTTTCTAGGGGATACAGCTGCAACTGTTAAATCTAATTGTAGTAGTCCCATCACTCAAAGACAGTGTACTATGTTCTCCCTTTCAATACATAGTGGCCAAGTTCAAATGAAAACAACTAGGCTTCTGTAGAGAGAGAGTCTAGCATACAGTATTTTTCACTTATAATTTTTTTTTCTGTAGAGAGAGAGAGGTCATGAAAATCTGGATAATGATCTTAGCTTCGATACATGTGCACCCTCACAAATAACAACTCGGTTTTCTAGGGGATACAGCTGTAGCTGTTACTTTGATATTGTATTATAATCAAAGATAATCATTTACGTGTAAAATGGCTAACGTTTCTAATCAAAGATACCATAGAGTGTACTAGTGCAACACCATTCGAGATAATCATCATAGTCCCAATAAAATAAATTTTACTACAGTTGTTGAGTTCCGAAATTTTCGTTGGGAATATATATTTTTATACAGGTGATAATTTTATTGTCACTCTTATTTCAAATTAATCCATTTTTATTATTTTTAGATAGTTTTGTTGTAGTCATAATTCTGTGGTAATAACCTTTTATAAAAATAAAATAAGACTTCTTTTGGCTTGATTCTAGTAGCATATATATAAATATGCTGATTTGATGTCATTGTGTTGAGTCTACATTATTTGTCAACTGTGTCTACATTATTTGGTTTTTGTTCTTGGTTATGGGCGCCCTTGTATTGGAATGCTGTTCTATTTTTTAGGCATGGTACTGATTTTCCTGAGTTGTTGTTGGGCTGATGGCTTAGGTTGGTGGAAGAACTTCGAGACAAGGTTGAGTCATAGTACCCGCTATTGAACTTAGCAATTTTTTTCGCCGGCCAGAATAATGAAAAGTTGATTGAGCAAGATGGAGGTAATACTTTTTTTTATCATTTTTTATCTTAAAGTGTTTTTTGTCCTTTTATTCTAAAACTCTAATTGAATTTTTGTTTAACAAGACGTAACCATAATTAAATTTAAAAAATATTATTATTCATTCAAAATAAATTTAATATTTAAATAAAAAGCATGTTTGAATTATCTAAATTACACCAAACTAATAATATATGCCATGTAATCGACCAAATGTTAATAAATAATTGTAAACATTTTGATAAAACGAAAAAAAAATGATTTGAGACAAATAAAAGTTAAAAATCCAAAATCAATTATTACCAACTTGAAACATAAAAACAATAAACGGTAAATAAGTAATAAAACAAAATTATAATCATGATGCAATATATATTTAAATATATAGTTTAATAGACTAATTATATACATAAATAAAAGTAATATTACCTGTACTTTATTTATTGAAGTTGTAAGATCTCATAATTTTATTTTGCTTTCGTGATCCAGATATGAAATATGCTTAAAAAATCAAAAACTTAACTAATAGGTAAAATAGCAATATTTTATCTTATATTTTTTTATTAATATTGTATATAAACAAAATATAAAAAAAAAATTCAAAAAGCAAACTATATTATTACCATCTAACGTTTAAAAATTGCATAATACCAATAAATATTTGAACAATTGCATATTACTAATAAATATATGAACATTATGTACCTTCTTCTATTTTTGTGAACCAATTTTTTTTATTTCTATTTCAAAATATCCATACTTTAGAAACTATAGTACTAATAAAAAAATCTAAAAGTAACATCGATTTTGTTTTTTTAAGACGAACCAAGCTAGATGTATTGATTATAAAGATGCGAGACCAATGATATTGGGTCTGATGGGAAACAAATCATAAATGGGTTTAGTTTTGTTCATCTTCGAAAAACAATGTACAGTCTCGTATGATTTATTATGTTTCCTCTCCCATGATATAATAATGGCTGGTCTTTCAATTTTATTATGTTTGATATCGCCTGATTTATTATGCATGGTGTCGTAAGTTTGTTCTGTTTGGCCTCGCATGATTTATTATGTAAGGTCTCTCACATGGTATTATGTGGTATCGCATGTTTTTTTTATGTGTAATCTCGCATGTTTTTTTATGTCCGGTGTCACATGTTTTGTTATCTTTGGTCTCCATGCTTGGTTATGCCTAGTCTCATATTTAATTCACAAAAAAGAAATTACAAAATATAATCAATAAATCCAGTTTTGTTCTTCTTAAAAAGAACAAAGACGACTATACTTTCAATTTTTTTTCCGACCCCAATTTGAAATATGAATCTTTAGAAAAAGACTTTGGTCAAAAAATAAAAAATAGTTACGTAACTGATAGTGAAACATGAATGTTTAAAATAACATCAAAAAATTTGACACAAGATAAAATTTATTCTTGAAAAATACATAATAAATTTTGATTAAAAAGTTTCTAGACAATAGATAAACTAAGATTTGGTTTTGAATAATCTTAGAAACGTTTCTCATTAAAATATCTACAATTACGAAAATTAACAATTTTTTTACCTTTATTATATTATATCAATTTTTAACTAATACTACACAAATTCACCACCATTTCAAGATCCAACTAAAAAAACCCTAAAAACATTCCAAAACCCTAAAAATAATAATACTCCACAAAACACAATTCCTACTCACAATTATCTTATCAAATTTCACTATCTCAATGTATGTTCTTCGTATGTCTGCTTCAATACAACCAAATAGTAAGAAAGCTTGGAGCTATGGAGGAAGAAGAAGAGAGAGCTTGTAACAAATTTTTATTCTTTCTGTTTTCTTAATCTTTGTACCTTCACAGCACTACCATATATATATATAGGTAGTTGGTACAGGCTGTGAAGGAATCTTTATTGTTACAGTCGTATACTTGTTAATAAGAGACTAATATTAAATGCTGAATTTTGTACAAGAGTGTTACTAGGACCAGCATGATTTAATTACGTGTGATATATTAGAAAGGGTCACCAGCAGTGGGTCATGGGCCTTGTCCAGTGAATGACCCGATGGACCCTTGAGGATGGCCCAAACGACAACTCAAAGAGTCGCTTCTGATTAGTAAAGAGAAGTCAGTCACTTAGGGATTCATAACCCTAGCTAACTTCTCTTCTCCTCCATTATTCGTCCACTGCCGGTGTGGCTGTCATCAGAACGCCGGCAACACCCTTAACCGGTCGTTGAGGTGCATCCTTAACACCACCAACCATAAGAATATTCAAGTATTTCCCTTTAGTATAAGAGCATTAGAATTTAAATTATCATTTTATATTTTTACTAAGTATTAGTATCATTTTATATTTGTACTAAGTATTAGTATTTGATTCTAGTCTTATATTTTAAATGCAATTTTCTTTTATACGTTTTATATTTTTTTATTATTATTTTGTGGTGATCATTTTATATGGTTGTTTTGTAATAATTTTTATATAGCCAACTTCATACCTATTTTTTATAAAATTAAGATTAATATCCTAATTTTAAATATCTGGAAAACCACTTTAAAAGACATTTAGTTTAAACGGAGTGGTATGATTCTATTATTGATCTATAAGGCAGCAACAATACTATTGGAGTTTCTAATATTGGCATGCTTCATTGGCGCAGACTGTACCAGCTTCATTTGTTCAAAAATGTGAAAGGCTGCAAAAGAGGCAATCCGTAACTCTTGTGCGTGATGGTAAATCGTGGCCGGTGATCTTTCTGAGAAGAACTGGCTCTTGTGTTTTGTCTGCGGGTTTGGCAGCATTCCGTAAGGGAAATTGTCTGCAAGAAGGAGATGCATGCATCTTTGAGCTGATGAAGACTGCCTTTGTTGACGATATCACCTTTAATGTCTCGATTTCTAGACTTTGAAATTAAGTTGTTTGTTTATGTGTTTTGGTTTGATGATTTTCTAATGTGGGGGAGGATGCTATCTTTTTATCTGAAATGAAATTGAAGTTATAAATTTTATTAGCCATTATGATAGTGTACTATGTTCTCCCTTTTAATATTATTACATAGTGGCCAAGTTCAAATGAAAACAACTACACTTCTGTAGAGAGAGAGTCTAGCATACAGTTTTTTTCACTTATAATTTTTTTTTTTCTGTAGAGAGAGAGGTCTCTTAGCTTCGATACATGTGCACCCTCACAAATAAAAACTCGGTTTTTCTAGGGGATACAGCTGCAGCTGTTAAATCTAATTGTAGTAGTCCCATCACTCAAAGACAGTGTACTATGTTCTCCCTTTCAATACATAGTGGCCAAGTTCAAATGAAAACAACTAGGCTTCTGTAGAGAGAGAGTCTAGCATACAGTATTTTTCACTTATAATTTTTTTTTTCTATAGAGAGAGAGAGGTCCTGACAATCTGGATAATGATCTTAGCTTCGATACATGTGCACCCTCACAAATAACAACTCGGTTTTCTAGGGGATACAACTGTAGCTGTTACTTTGATATTGTATTATAATCAAAGATAATCCTTTACGTGTAAAATGGCTAACGTTTCTAATCAAAGATACGATAGAGTGTACTAGTGCAACACCATTCGAGATAATCATCGTAGTCCCAATAAAATAAATTTTACTACAGTTGTTGAGTTCCGAAATTTTCGTTGGGAATATATATTTTTATACAGGTGATAATTATATTGTCAGTCTTATTTCAAATTAATCTGTTTTTTATTATTTTAAGATAGTTTTGTTGTAGTCATAATTCTGTGGTAATAACCTTTTATAAAAATAAAATAAGACTTCTTTTGGCTTGATTCTAGTAGCATATATATATGCTGATTTGATGTCATTGTGTTGAGTCTACATTATTTGTCAACTGTGTCTACATTATTTGGTTTTTGTTCTTGGTTATGGGCGCCCTTGTATTGGAATGCTGTTCTATTTTTTAGGCATGGTACTGATTTTCCTGAGTTGTTGTTGGGCTGATGGCTTAGGTTGGTGGAAGAACTTCGAGACAAGGTTGAGTCATAGTACCCGCTATTGAACTTAGCAATTTTTTTCGCCGGCCAGAATAATGAAAAGTTGATTGAGCAAGATGGAGGTAATACTTTTTTTTATCATTTTTTATCTTAAAGTGTTTTTCGTCCTTTTATTCTAAAACTCTAGTTGAATTTTTGTTTAACAAGACGTAACCATAATTAAATTTAAAAAATATTATTATTCATTCAAAATAAATTTAATATTTAAATAAAAAGCATGTTTGAATTATCTAAATTACACCAAACTAATAATATATGCCATGTAATCGACCAAATGTTAATAAATAATTGTAAACATTTTGATAAAACGAAAAAAAAAAATGATTTGAGACAAATAAAAGTTAAAAATCCAAAATCAATTATTACCAACTTGAAACATAAAAACAATAAACGGTAAATAAGTAATAAAACAAAATTATAATCATGATGCAATATATATTTAAATATATAGTTTAATAGACTAACTATATACATAAATAAAAGTATTATTACCTGTAATTTATTTATTGAAGTTGTAAGATCTCATAATTTTATTTTGCTTTCGTGATCCAGATATAAAATATGCTTAAAAATCAAAAACTTAACTAATAGGTAAAATAGCAATATTTTATCTTTTTTTTATTATTATTATTAATATTGTATATAAACAAAATAAATAAAAAAATCAAAAAGCAAACTATATTATCACCATCTAACGTTTAAAAATTGCATAATACCAATAAATATTTGAACAATTGCATATTACTAATAAATATATGAACATTATGTACCTTCTTCTATTTTTGTGAACCAATTTTTTTGTTATTTCTATTTCAAAATATCCATACTTTAGAAACTATAGTACTAATAAAAAAATCTAAAAGTAACATCGATTTTGTTTTTTTAAGACGAACCAAACTAGATGTATTGATGATAAAGATGCGAGACCAATGATATTGGGTCTGATGGGAAACAAATCATAAATGGGAAAAAAATCATAAATGGGTTTAGTTTTGTTCATCTTCGAAAAACAATGTATAATCTCGTATGATTTATTATGTTTCCTCTCCCATTATATAATAATGGCTGGTCTTTCAATTTTATTATGTTTGATATCTCCTGATTTATTATGCATGGTGTCGTAAGTTTGTTCTGTTTGGCCTCGCATGATTTATTATGTAAGGTCTCTCACATGTTATTATGTGGTATCGCATATTTTTTTATGTAATCCCGCATGTTTTTTTATGTCCGGTGTCGCATGTTTGGTTATCCTTGGTCTCCATGCTTGGTTATGCCTAGTCTCATATTTAATTCACAAAAAAAATTACAAAATATAATCAATAAATCTAGTTTTGTTCTTCTTAAAAAGAACAAAGACGAGTATACTTTCAAATTTTTTCCGACCCTAATTTGAAATATGAATCTTTAGAAAAAGACTTTGGTCAAAAAATAAAAAATAGTTACGTAACTGATAGTGAAACATGAATGTTTAAAATAACATCAAAAAATTTGACACAAGATAAAATTTATTCTTGAAAAATACATAATAAATTTTGATTAAAAAGTTTCTAGACAATAGATAAACTAAGATTTGGTTTTGAATAATCTTAGAAACTTTTCTCATTAAAATATCTGCAATTATGAAAATTAACAATTTTTTTACCTTTATTATATTATATCAATTTTTAACTAATACTACACAAATTCACCACCATTTCAAGACCCAACTAAAAAAACCCTAAAAACATTCCAAAACCCTAAAAATAATAATACTCCACAAAACACAATTCCTACTCAAAATTATCTTATCAAATTTCACTATCTCAATGTCTGTTCTTCGTATGTCTGCTTCAATACAACCAAATAGTAAGAAAGCTTGGAGCTATGGAGGAAGAAGAAGAAAGAGCTTGTAACAAATTTTTATTCTTTGTGTTTTCTTAATCTTTGTACCTTCACAGCACTACCATATATATATATATGTAGTTGGTACAGGCTGTGAAGGAATCTTTATTGTTACAGTGGTATACTTGTAAATAAGAGACTAATGTTAAATGCTGAATTTTGTACAAGAGTGTTACTAGGACCAGCATGATTTAATTATGTGTGATATATTAGAAAGGGTCACCAGCAGTGGGTCATAGGCCTTGTCCAGTGAATGACCCGATGGACCCTTGAGGATGGCCCAAACGACAACTCAAAGAGTCGCTTCTGATTAGTGAAGAGAAGTCAGTCACTTAGGGATTCATAACCCTAGCTAACTTCTCTTCTCCTCCATTATTCTTCCACTGCCGGTGTGGCTGTCATCAGAACGCCGGCAACACCCTTAACCGGTCGTTGAGGTGTATCCTTAACATCCCCCCGTAAATGAAGGGGCGAATTTGAGAGACCGAGTTTGTCTCGCAAAAAGAGAAAGCGTGCGTGAGTGAGAGGTTTAGTCAGACAGTCGGCGAGTTGATCGTGGGAAGGAACGTAGCGGACCTGAAGATCACCCTGGAGAACTTGATCACGAATGAATTGCACATCCAGTTCGATGTGCTTCGTTCGTGCATGGAACACTTGATTGGAAGCAAGGGAAATTGCCCCGAGATTATTGCACCAGATGATCGACGGTGGAGACGGTGGGAGTTTGATCTCTGAAAATACTGATCGCAACCACATCAGCTCAGACGATAGATTTGCAAGAGCCCTATACTCTAATTATGTTGACGAACGAGCCACAACATTATATTTCTCCGAAGACCAAGAAATTAAAGAATCGCCCAAGTAGACACAGTAGGCGCCAACGCTACGCCTGTCATCTGGAGAGGAAGCCCAGTCGGCATTAGAAAAACCATGGAGCTGGAGGTGACCACAGGGCTTGATGTGAAGGCCAAGCCACCTGGAGCCAGATAAGTACCTCAAAACTCTCTTTAGTGATTGCCAGTGAGTTGTGTGTGGATTCTGTTGATACTGACTTAACTTGTTCACCGCAAAGGAAATGTCAAGCCTTGTGTGTGTGAGGTACTGAAGCGCTCCTAACAGGCTTCTGTAATATGTAGGATCAGTGAGAGGAGTGCCAGAGGAGCTAGACAGATGGACACCGACAGCCATGGGTGTAGGACAGGGCTTGGAGAAGGACAACCCTTGAGCAGCAAGTAAGTTTACTATATATTGATGTTGAGTTAGGTAGATTCCAGTGGGGTCACGATACGCCACGATGCCTAAGAAGAGGTGAAGTGGCCCCATATCCTTGAGGGAAAATAGAGTATTAAGCTTGTGAATGAATTGTGTCAGACAGTCTGTCTGTGACCTTGTGACTAAAATATCGTCAACGTAGACTAGGATGAGAACAATGGTGGTCTTAGACACATAGTAAAATAGAGAACAGTCAGCCCTAGAGTTGGTGAAGCCCCAACTCAGAAGAGTGTCTCTAAGCCTAGAGTATCAGGCCCTTGGTGCCTGCTTAAGCCCATACTAGGCTTTGTGCAATTTACACACATGTGTGGGGTGCACAGAGTCTTAAAATCCTTCAGGTTGAGTCATGTAGACATCCTCAGTAAGAAACCTATTAAGAAAGGCATTATTAATGTCAAGTTGATGTACCTCCCAGTCTTTAGAGACAGCAAGAGCCAAAACTAGTCTGACAGTAGAGGGTTTTATGACTGGACTGAATGTTTCCGAAAAATCAATGCCAGGGGTTTGATAAAACCCTTTGGCTACCAACCTGGCCTTATGCCTTTGAACAGACTCAGTTTGTTGACCATAAGGGAAACCCTGAGAGAAAGGAAACTCAGTTTCATTAAAGACTACACTCCTAGAGATGTATGTCCTCTCATTTGAACCTAAACAAACATACCCCTTGTGATACTGACTGTATCCAAGAAAAACACATTTAACTGAATGGAATTGGAATTTATATGACTGGTATGGCCTTAGACAGGGATAGCAAGCACATCCAAAAGTTTTGAGAGTAAGATAGTTGGGTGTTTTATGAAACATAACTTCATAGGGAGACTTGTTGGATAGAACAGGGGTAGGTAGTCTGTTGATCAGATAGGTAGCAGTATCAAAGGAGTGAGACCAGTATTTGTAGGGTAAAGAGGACTGAGCTAGCAATGTCAACCCAGTCTCAACTAGGTGTCTGTGCTTTTGCTCAGCCCTTCCATTTTGGGCTGATGTGTAAGGACATGACTTCCTAAGAATGAAACCTTGTTCTTGGGCAAAAGAGAGAAGTGGTCTAAACTCCCCACCCCAATCACTTTGTACCATCTTGATAGACCTTTCAAATTGCTTTTCACCCAGTTTTTTGAAGTTTTGAAAGACAGTAAAGACCTGGCTTTTAGTTTTTATAGGGTAGAACCAGGTATATCTTGAGTGGTCATCAAGGAAATCACATAGAATCTATAACCCTCTGTAGATGAGACAGGAGAAGGACCCCATACATCAGTGTGTATGAGGTCTAGAATATTACTAGCATGAGAATTGGATAAGGGAAAGGGTAAACTGTGAGACTTTCCCAACTGGCAAGCCTCACAAAAACTCAATGTATTTTTCTCAATGTTTTTCAGATTACAAGTTTTCAGCACATGATTTAGAGTGTTTAGTGATGGATGGCCAAGCTTCCTATGCCATCCATCCTTTAGGGAATTAGAAATAACAGACTGAGACTCAGTAACATAGACTAGTGGTGAATCATGTAGAGCCTTGTTTGCTTGTAACTTAGGGTAGCTCTCCAACCTATAAAGCCCATTCTCAGATGTCCCTCTGAGAAGAGTAGTCCATGTTCCCTTGTCCTTCACAAAGCAAACACCATCATGAAATTCAAAAAAAAAACATTATTGCTATTAGTAAGTTGAGAAACAGAGACTAGATTCTTGTTTATTGAAGGAACATGTAGGATATTAGATAAGAATATAGGTGTTTTGGTTAGTGAGTGTAGATTGGCACTCCCAATATGTTTAATAGACAACCTTTGACCACTACCAACTAGCACTCCCTTATTACCTGAGTACTCCGAATTTTGAGTCAGCAAACCTGAGTTTCCTGTGACATGATGGCTTGCTCCACTGTCAGCAAACCAGGCAGTATCACCAGTGTTGTCTTGAGTAGTGATGTATGCTGCTTGTTCAGTGTTACTCTTAGCTTGATCAGTAGGTGTAGAGCCCATAACATAGGGGTCATCTCTGTAGTAGTAGACAGGGGCAGAATGACCATATCTACTACAGATTTGACAAGTAGGCTTGTTTTGAGAAAATCTACCACATCTGCCTCTGTAGTAGTGACCCCTGCTTCTGTTGTTGCTTGAATAGTTAGACCTTCCTCTAAACCCTCTATTTTGTCCTCTATTACCACCATAGAAACCTCGTGAATTGATGTTGTTTTGCTGTTGTTTGAAATCAGTCTTTTGAGTGAAGTTGGCAGATGCTAGAGTCAAGTTAGACACACTGCTTTGTAGGTTTGATAATTGCTCAAGTCTGCTCTCAAATGTGAGCAGACTAGTTTGAAGGTCCAACCAAGACAAGTCCTCTTTGTCTGTCAGACTAACCACAATGGGTGTATAGTCTGAGTCCAACCCAGCAAGAACTTGGGTGACCAGATCATCCATTAATACACCACAACCAGCAAGCATTAGGTTATCAGAAATAGATTTCATCTTGTTGAGATACTCAAACATTGACAAATTACCTTTACGATTTCTTTGAAACTCAGACTTGAAGTATGTGATTCTGGCTCTTGTTTGAGAGTCATAGAGTTTGCTTGCTGCTTCCCAGAGATTTTTCGAAGTCTGCTCTTCCATTAGCTGAGCAGCTACCTCTGGTCTCATGGTTGAATAAAGCCAGCCCAAGAGTAGCTGATCTTTAGCAACCCAGTCCTCATAACCAGGACTTTCGAATGCATTTCCTTCTGAGTCAGTGATGAATCTGAATGGACAGGGTTTGTCTCCTGTAATGTAGCCTCCAAGTTTGTTTCCTTTGACCATAGGTAATACCATGGTCCTCCAAAGCAGATAATTGTTTCTATCCAATCTGGTGTTGTGATTGTTGTTGTTGTTTATTGTGTGCAGATTCAGGTTCTTGTTGTTGCTGGAGAAGCTGTTGGGGAGTACTGACCCAAGTGAGTCACTGCTCAAGGGTGGTGAATCAATGTTGGCCATTGAAGGCTTGGATAGCTCTGATACCAAGTAAGAAAGCTTGGAGCTATGGAGGAAGAAGAAGAGAGAGCTTGTAACAAATTTTTATTCTTTCTGTTTTCTTAATCTTTGTACCTTCACAACACCAATTATATATAGGTAGTTGGTACAGGCTGTGAAGGAATCTTTATTGTTACAGTGGTATACTTGTAAATAAGAGACTAATGTTAAATGCTGAATTTTTTACAAGAATGTTACTAGGACCAGCATGATTTAATTACGTGTGATATATTAGAAAGGGTCACCAGCAGTGGGTCATGGGCCTTGTCCAGTGAATGACCCGATGGACCCTTGAGGATGGCCCAAACGATAACTCAAAGAGTCGTTTCTGATTAGTGAAGAGAAGTCAGTCACTTAGGGATTCATAACCCTAGCTGACTTCTCTTCTCCTCCGTTCTTCTTCCACTACTAGTGTGGCTGTCATCAGAACGCCGGCAACACCCTTAACCGGTCGTTGAGGTGCATCCTTAACACCATCAACCATAAGAATATTCAAGTATTTCCCTTTAGTATAAGAGCATTAGAATTTAAATTATCATTTTATATTTGTACTAAGTATTAGTATCATTTTATATTTGTACTAAGTATTAGTATTTGATTCTAGTCTTATATTTTAAATGCAATTTTCTTTTATACGTTTTATATTTTTTTATTATTATTTTGTGGTGATCATTTTATATGGTTGTTTTTAATAATTTTTATATAGCTAACTTCATACCTATTTTTTATAATATTAAGATTAATATCCTAATTTTAAATATCTGGAAAACCACTTTAAAAGACATTTAGTTTAAACGGAGTGGTATGATTCTATTATTGATCTATAAGGCAGCAACAATACTATTGGAGTTTCTAATATTGTCGTGCTTCATTGGCGCAGACTGTACCAGCTTCATTTGTTCAAAAATGTGAAAGGCTGCAAAAGAGGCAATCCGTAACTCTTGTGCGTGATGGTAAATCGTGGCCGGTGATCTTTCTGAGAAGAACTGGCTCTTGTGTTTTGTCTGCAGGTTTGGCAGCATTCTGTAAGGGAAATTGTCTGCAAGAAGGAGATGCATGCATCTTTGAGCTGATGAAGACTGCCTTTGTTGACGATATCACCTTTAATGTCTCGATTTCTAGACTTTGAAATTAAGTTGTTTGTTTATGTGTTTTGGTTTGATGATTTTCTAATGTGGGGGAGGATGCTATCTTTTTATATGAAATGAAATTGAAGTTATAAATTTTATTAGACATTATGATAGTGTACTATGTTCTCCCTTTCAATATTATTACATAGTGGCCAAGTTCAAATGAAAACAACTACGCTTCTGTAGAGAGAGAGTCTAGCATACAGTTTTTTTCACTTATAATTTTTTTCTGTAGAGAGAGAGGTCTCTTAGCTTCGATACATGTGCACCCTCACAAATAAAAACTCGGTTTTTCTAGGGGATACAGCTGCAGCTGTTAAATCTAATTGTAGTAGTCCCATCACTCAAAGACAGTGTACTTTGTTCTCCCTTTCAATACATAGTGGCCAAGTTCAAATGAAAACAACTAGGCTTCTGTAGAGAGATAGTCTAGCATACAGTATTTTTCACTTATAATTTTTTTCTGTAGAGAGAGAGAGGTCCTGACAATCTGGATAATGATCTTAGCTTCGATACATGTGCACCCTCACAAATAACAACTCGGTTTTCTAGGGGATACAGCTGTAGCTGTTACTTTGATATTGTATTATAATCAAAGATAATCATTTACGTGTAAAATGGCTAACGTTTCTAATCAAAGATACCATAGAGTGTACTAGTGCAACACCATTCGAGATAATCATCGTAGTCCCAATAAAATAAATTTTACTACAGTTGTTGAGTTCCGAAATTTTCGTTGGGAATATATATTTTTATACAGGTGATAATTATATTGTCAGTCTTATTTCAAATTAATCTGTTTTTTATTATTTTAAGATAGTTTTGTTGTAGTCATAATTCTGTGGTAATAACCTTTTATAAAAATAAAATAAGACTTCTTTTGGCTTGATTCTAGTAGCATATATATATGCTGATTTGATGTCATTGTGTTGAGTCTACATTATTTGTCAACTGTGTCTACATTATTTGGTTTTTGTTCTTGGTTATGGGCGCCCTTGTATTGGAATGCTGTTCTATTTTTTAGGCATGGTACTGATTTTCCTGAGTTGTTGTTGGGCTGATGGCTTAGGTTGGTGGAAGAACTTCGAGACAAGGTTGAGTCATAGTACCCGCTATTGAACTTAGCAATTTTTTTCGCCGGCCAGAATAATGAAAAGTTGATTGAGCAAGATGGAGGTAATACTTTTTTTTATCATTTTTTATCTTAAAGTGTTTTTCGTCCTTTTATTCTAAAACTCTAGTTGAATTTTTGTTTAACAAGACGTAACCATAATTAAATTTAAAAAATATTATTATTCATTCAAAATAAATTTAATATTTAAATAAAAAGCATGTTTGAATTATCTAAATTACACCAAACTAATAATATATGCCATGTAATCGACCAAATGTTAATAAATAATTGTAAACATTTTGATAAAACGAAAAAAAAAATGATTTGAGACAAATAAAAGTTAAAAATCCAAAATCAATTATTACCAACTTGAAACATAAAAACAATAAACGGTAAATAAGTAATAAAACAAAATTATAATCATGATGCAATATATATTTAAATATATAGTTTAATAGACTAACTATATACATAAATAAAAGTATTATTACCTGTAATTTATTTATTGAAGTTGTAAGATCTCATAATTTTATTTTGCTTTCGTGATCCAGATATAAAATATGCTTAAAAATCAAAAACTTAACTAATAGGTAAAATAGCAATATTTTATCTTTTTTTTATTATTATTATTAATATTGTATATAAACAAAATAAATAAAAAAATCAAAAAGCAAACTATATTATCACCATCTAACGTTTAAAAATTGCATAATACCAATAAATATTTGAACAATTGCATATTACTAATAAATATATGAACATTATGTACCTTCTTCTATTTTTGTGAACCAATTTTTTTGTTATTTCTATTTCAAAATATCCATACTTTAGAAACTATAGTACTAATAAAAAAAATCTAAAAATAACATCGATTTTGTTTTTTAAGACGAACCAAACTAGATGTATTGATGATAAAGATGCGAGACCAATGATATTGGGTCTGATGGGAAACAAATCATAAATGAGTTTAGTTTTGTTCATCTTCGAAAAAAAATGTACAGTCTCGTATGATTTATTATGTTTCCTCTCCCATGATATAATAATGGCTGGTCTTTCAATTTTATTATGTTTGATATCGCCTGATTTATTATGCATGGTGTCGTAAGTTTGTTCTGTTTGGCCTCGCATGATTTATTATGTAAGGTATCTCACATGTTATTATGTGGTATCGCATGTTTTTTTTATGTGTAATCCCGCATGTTTTTTTTATGTCCGGTGTCGCATGTTTGGTTATCTGTCTCCATGCTTGGTTATGCCTAGTCTCTCATTTAATTCACAAAAAACAAATTACAAAATATAATCAATAAATGTAGTTTTGGTCTTCTTAAAAAGAACAAAGACGACTATACTTTCAAAAAAATTTCCGGCCCCAATTTGAAATATGAATCTTTAGAAAAAGACTTTGGTCAAAAAATAAAAAATAGTTACATAACTGATAGTGAAACATGAATGTTTAAAATAACATCAAAAAAATTGACACAAGATAAAATTTATTCTTTGAAAAATACATAATAAATTTTGATTAAAAAGTTTCTAGACAATAGATAAACTAAGATTTGGTTTTGAATAATCTTAGAAACTTTTCTCATTAAAATATCTACAATTACGAAAATTAACAAATCTTTTACCTTTATTATATTATATCAATTTTTAACTAATACTACACAAATTCACCACCATTTCAAGACCCACCTAAAATACCCTAAAAATATTCCAAAACCCTAAAAATAATAATAGTCCACGAAACACAATTCCTACTCACAATTATCTTATCAAATTTCACTATCTCAATGTCTGTTCTTTGTATGTCTGCTTCAATACAACCAAATGAATAAAACAAAAAGCAATTAAAAACTGTGTTTTGTATGAACATAACAAAAAGTGTTGACTTCCAAACTAAGTTTGTCAAACCAAAGAAAGAGCAGTAGGAGTAGTAAAATAATGGTATTAAATCACGGACGAAGACAGGAAGCCGATTCACACGTGGAGTATTGTGATTGCACAATCTTCTAAAAGGACCTTTTATCAAAGTCTTTAAAGATTTCTTTTGGTGGCATATCGCAGATTCACAGCACATACCACTCCACGAGGTCACCAAAAAAAGAAGGCAAGAGAAGACTTACGTTACGACGTCGTGGTCTATCACAATGTCTATGTCTTCTCAAAACTACACCTACTATTACTCCTACTTCTAGTTCTTTTACAGAAATTATAAATTGTAGTGAGTCTATGGTTATGGTCCTATGAAAATAGCCGTCTCCATATTTTTCCCAAATTTAAAAGGGCACTAAAGATAATTTTTATTCTTGTTTGACGAGAGTTTTTTAATCGACAGCGAAGCTTATCCGTCGGATGAAAATGTTTCATTCAACGGTTGAGAATAGTTCACCTGACCGGGACTTTTTCACAGTTGAAAAAATCTCATCCAAGTGTGAACGGATTGTAAAGCCAAAATAATAATAAAATTAAATTTATTTATATTTTTTAAACCGATTAACATGGTTTGCAACCAAATTTTACCATTGTTCTTACAATAATTCTCATTTCAATTTAATGATTATTTATGAATTAGTTGAATGTCATTAATACTACAATGTTTATTTAGTACTACCAGGAATTAATTAACTGACGATCGTCATTAATTCAACAATCATTTATTTACATTCTACGAGATAAAAGATAATGCATTCTTAAAATACATTTGCAATTTTTAATCTTAATATTAAAGTTATAAATTATGATAACAGTAGAGTAGAAAAATAATATTATTCTTATCCGGATTAGGCGACTGTTTAAAATATTTATAAAATATTATTGTTTGAAATTTGTGATATTTTATAATTAATAATATTTAAATATTTGATTGAAGTTCAATTTCGTCCGATTACTAATTATATTATAAAACTGTTTATAAATAATAGATAATTTGAGGGGATAAATCTATTTTTAATTATTCTATATGATATACGAATCTATTAGTATGCAATTTTATTTAATTGGTTAACTTTAAATATTTTATTTATATATAATCAACGAAATTACTAACAATTCAACTAATAATTTTATTATTAGTATTTTATTAGTTTTTATAAATTGTTGGATGGAGGATTAGTAAACTGTTTAACTAGCCAATTATATGATTTTACATTGCTTCTTAAATGTGGACTAAGCATGCGTACTTGATTTTTTGTTTATTTTACTAAAATATTTTGCCGGTAAAATATTTTTATGAAATATTATCATAATAAGTATATAATCACCGCATACAAGTTATAATCAGGTAGACTGTAGTTTGATGATGACTTAAACATTTAAGATTTTGTAGTGTAAGCAATTTAGTTTGATTTTGGTCGAGTCCCGAATTTTGATATGAAACCAATGAGCTTAATTTTATGAGACATATTTGTCTGAAAATGCCAACATTTAAATAGAAGCATTGGTGTGCATGAGAGCCCCTAACTTGAGACTGATTTAATATGTATGGATTGAAGGAGCTCGATAGTCGGCCTACAAACTTGATCATCAGTACCATTCAACTTTGACTTCTTTGGAATCGAGGTCACTCGTGTTATGACATATATCAACCTCAAATTAGGCTTGTAAAGGCTCATTATTGTTATTGGTATTAGCTTTATGTGTGCAAGTGATTAGACTTCAATAGTCACCGTCTTGCACATTGTACTAATAAATATGAAAAAAATTGAACAGTCAGACATTACCGTATAAGTAACAACTTAAGAGCTTAATTTATTCTTTTCAAGCAAATTATAAGAGAGAAATAGAGCTTTAAATTATTTAGCAACTATAACCAATGTGGAAATCTTTTTGGCTACCGTCAGTCTACTATGCACCACTATCGAGACCGTTGTTGAGTTTACCGATGAAAACCGACTATATGCGAGTCTATCGATAGTTAGCCAAAGTAATTATTTTTTCTCTCATGTCAGCTATCAAACTTTTACGTATGAGCCCTTCTAGACCTCATAACAACTCAGGTAAACCTCTAACATTTTAGTTGCTTTGTATTTATAAAGTTATAAATTGGTGCATATGATGAAGACTCTGTAAAAGAGAATCAAACAGAAATAATATTAGACATTTTGACAGAGACTTAACTTTATTACTCTTCCATCTGGATGATGAGGGTGGATATACCTTGTAACATGTTCATAAACCAACTGATGCTAGAAAATTTGAGAAAGTTCCAAATATCATTAATAGTATATCTAAAAGTCAAACTCATCATGGTCTAACTCTTAAAGGCAACACGTTCCATGATGAAGATCCAACTTCTGAAATCAGTCATTTTTGTGCAGCAAATATAAGCGAAAGGCCTTAGCTAGTAATATCTCATGACGATATAAATTAACCATGTTTGGATTTTAATTTGAATAATGTATAAAACTTGTGAATCTTTAAACATCCTCTTACAACTTCATCATTTAGATGTAACATTTATATCTTATTTAAATTTTAATATTACAATGTAATCCACTTTGTTAAAAACTATAAAATATTTTTTTTGTAAAACATTATAACGATAATGGCCCATCAAAGAGTCCAAAAAGGTAAATAGTTTTTGAAGCCGATATTGATAAGGATAAGTCTGTCACTATCACAACCATCTGTGAAAATATCAGCTGAGCTCTTAGAGTTAATTGATTAATGTCCACTATTTATATCCATATCCCAACTTTATATCCATATTTTAGCTTAAGTGTGATATTTATGACACACTAAATATTTGGATTCTCATTCTTGAATATATATTATAGTCTCGGGTGCATCCGAAGAGCTAGTGCTTTGTATTGATATTCTCGACTATAGAGTTCGACTATGCTTTCTCCTATGCTTGTATCCTTGACCCAAACTAGATAACTTTGAATACCTAGAATACTGTCATATACACTTTCATAGCCTTAAGATTGGCTGACATTCTGTTTAAGATGGAAGAGCTCGTGGTAATCTCCCGATAGCATAATTTTTTTATACTATATTATTGTTCAAAATCATCATCAACTAGTACATAATTTTCAACAATCAAACAAATACTAAAAAATAAATTTATTTTTGTAAGGAGGTCATGAAATCTCGATTGCATGTGAGGTTTACATATAACATGAAGTGTCTGTTAAGATGAAAGTATGAAACTATCTTCTTCAATAAAAAGAAATTTTACTACCTTAAATTTTTTATTTCAACTATTATATTAATTTTGTGGTTAACTATAGCTTTAACTTGTCATTTACAAACGTTTCTCTATATTATAAAGTTTGGTAAGTTTCGTTCTCTTAACAAGTACAAATAAGATGAAATATTTAACAATCTCATGATATTTATGGTAAAACTTTGATGCAAGAAGTTCTATTTTTTATTTAACCTGGAAAATGTATTTAAATTAGACTTATGGTCGATAGATAACCAAAAGTCAAACCCAAAATGGAACTCAAAAATTCATATGATAAAGGAGGAGTATTGTGCTTAATTATTTAATGTTATGTCTAACCTTTGTCTGAATTGTGCCCATGAGCAAGAACTAGGTGTGCCACCATATGCTGAAAGAGATCGGGGTCACTCTTTTGTCGAATCAAGTTAAGCTGGGGATTTGGGAATAAATAAGGTGAAGAGGAAGAGAAAGAGAAAGACACGGATGCTATCATCAGGGTTAAACATTCTGCCAGTAATGATGATATTGTTTGGGGTTAGTTCACTCGACAGAGGCCGCTAATTTTAGGGCCTCGACAAAGATTATAAGATCATCAAAAAATGGTCTTATATAGTCTTTCTTGCTAGTCATGGAACTCCCTGGGCTAGGCCTTTGAGTGTGCAAAATCTAGGTTATATTGTAGCAAGATATGAGCAAGAAACTAAGAGGCTTTCTAGTGCTCCAACATATGAAAGATTATTTGATACCCATGTGTGGTAGGTTTTATTTGACTTCTTATTAATGTATGAAAATGTTGAACATAATTGGTCTTAGTATGTATCTTTTCTATTACGTCTAACTTGACATTGCTTTGCTCAATGTTACTATATTTTGAATAATTTGCAATCTGAAAAGAAATAAATAATATGTATGTTAGAATTACCGCATCCATGCTATATACTAAGATAAATTGTATTTACGATATGACAAAGGATATCCTGCAAGAAGTCATGCCACTTACCAGTCGAGGCTTCTAAGGTTTTATGCAGTATTTGCAAATCCTCAACAATCAAAAGGAAAAACATGAATATCTTCTTTAAGGTCACTATTAGTTTGTGTATTACATTGTCAATGTCATATATATTAACCATCTATTTAGAGTCACAAGCTAGAGCAAACTAATAATAATTTTCTAATATAAATATTCTTAACAATGTTTTATGCCCATAATGAGTTGAGTCTGCACCATTGTGGATTCATCCAATAAAAATTATGGCTCATCAGGACATGCGAATCGGATAAGAGGTCTAGAAATAGTTTGGTGATACATTTTAATTCAAAGTAAAATAAATATACCAGACTTTATCTTAAATCTACAAGCTTCGACTTTATTACTTGGTAAGGTCCTCAATAAAAGATGTCTCGGATTGGCGTTCACCAATCTAATTTGACCTCAATGGCATTAACAATAGTCATATTTTCACTTAAAATCTGGGCTATATTTTGTGTCAGTGATCTATCTTTTAATGATATCCAAGAGGTTGCATCAAGTTAGCGAAGCCAAAAAATCTATGAATGAGTTTTGGGCTCAATGCACTTGTTCAAAATGAATCATTTCAAAAATATTTTCTAGCTTCTTCGATAACCTTAAGTATTGTATGAGATTTTCCTTATGTTCTTCAGATTGTCCAATAGTATAATTTAACACAAACTAAGAATTTTGATTAACTTCATCATTATGGCCTTACAAACCCAAGCTAGTGTAATTTTGATGATAATTTCTTCATATTTAGTCTTGTAATTGGAATCTTGGAAGATAAATCGTATAACTTGAGGAGTAGTCTCTCTTGGAGAGATACCAGTTTGATACCAGTTCCACAACTTAAAGCATTTAACCCACTATTTGTTTGAATTATCCACTCTTGAGGTAGACTCATTATAAGTAGAATAGTGTATCTTAGTATAAAACTTGGTTAACAAATCTGCCAAGACCTAAACTTTATTTATTCATTGACTAATAAAATATATCAAAGTATCCTAGTTATACTCATCAACGAGTAAACCTTCCAGAAATATGAGGATTCTATAATACACTCCAAAGTGGGAAGGAAGTTTGAACAATAATGAAATGATTCTGAAAACAAATTATGGTCTTTCTAGCTACCACCACCGAAGCAATTGCTAGGTTTTATAGGTGAATGTACCTTATCTATGTAACTATGAGGCTTTTGCTCACATAATAAATCGACTTTGAATTTATTTTTATCCAACATTTCATTCAATCTGAAGCATATATATATATATGTATGTATCATTTCACCTAGTAAGGGATTTAAGAGAACTTCTAGAGAAGACAATTAATCATTGAAGGACAATAGTTTGTTGTTGGTATCGAATTTACCAAGTGATCAATCCTAGAGACTTGGAAGGGATATTCAGGACCAACCTTATTCAAATTATTAAAGTTCACAAAAATTCTCTATTTTTCAATCCTTTTCCCCACGAGATGCAGGTCGGTAGTCCATAATAGATAACCAGATTAACGGATACGTTTTCCTAAGAAAATAACCGACCAAACTTGTTCACGTTTGCATATTTCTTCCTAATATAAAAAATATATCTCATTTTTTATATGATTGGTCAATTTTTCAGGTTGAAATAAAGATTATAGAAAATTATATAAGATAACACCCTTGCTATGTAGTCGGACTTTTGAACAAAAAATAAATAAATTATTAGTCAAAAAGACAATAAGGCAACTCAAGAAATACCTGAAGAAGTTATTGTAATCTTCAAGCATTTCCCATTAGCAAGCTAAAAAACTTATGTATCATCATCAGGTATTACTATTAAGGTCGGGCCCTCACGAGGGATATCAATTCCTTGAACTTCAAATGAGACCCCTTCTAAGTACTATTTATGTATATATGAAAAAAAGAAGGAGAAAGAGGGATCATATAACATTCATGACTAACCTTCTAATTTCATTTGACAAATCCAATCTTGTTCTTCAATATATACCAAAAATATTGGTGCATCGTAGAGATGATATCATGCATATTTTTAAGTCACGGTCATCCTAAAATATCATTGTAAGAAGACGATGAATCTACCTCCATAAACAAAATACGTACATTCATCTTAAAACCTCCCATGCCCAAAGAATTCGATCATTAACTCGTCACACAAAAGGGAATCGTTACTTGTACACCTAATCATTGTCATTTGAAACTTTCGAAGAGTAAGGGTTTATAAATTTTATTAAGTGATTTTTAATAATATATTCACCGAAATGCATTTATCAACAAAAACTTTTTTATTTCAGTCATTGTAATACACACAATTGTAATAACATCATATTTTTTAGGGTCGTCTACCCCTCGAAGATCACCGTTATTAAATATAATTCAAGGTTAAAAGTTTTATATAGATGTAAAGAAGTTTAGCCTTAAAACTAAAAGTTAATATCATAAACATCTTTGTTATTAAGGTCTTAGTGACTCCCGATATAGAGTTTCTGCCAACTTGTTCTAGCAATATTATGGTTAGAATCGGGACCCCAGTTAGTCTTTAGATTTTTTGTCCAAACCTGTCCAGAATAACCAACGTGTGTTTCTACTTTTAGGCTCAACTCTGACCTTTGTTAGACCCCCGATAGCTCGAATTTTGACAAAATCAATGAGTTTTCCATATTTATTAAAGGTTTAGATATCTTTCATTATAAGCATGTAATATCTTGTTCTATGTCTGACACCGTTATGATACTTAAAAAACTTGATTTTTTGTGGTTTGATCATAGGTAAAGGATTTCAGTTACCATAGATAGTCATTATAATCTCGATTAACTAAATATAGTTACATCCTCGAATTTGGTTACTTTTGCGGTCTACTCGACCTTGTCTTAAAAAGTCTATTTGCCCGGGACTCTAAGGATTTGGTTTGGTATGTGTTTGAGTCATATTCACTTGTGTGACCGGAAAAAGGTGATATTATTTCAGAATAAGAGCCAAAGTTAGATGGTGGGGTACCACTATGAATAGTGTAGTAAAGATCAGACGAGTAAGATGCTGCTGATTTGGCATGACTCCTAGATAGATTATCATGTCTTTCGTAACATGTGATTTCACTTAAGCTAATACGGCATTTATAGTCAAAGTTTTCTTTTTCATTATATATTCAGCTAGCAAGCCCGACATAATCCTTTACCGATATGAAGAGCATGCCATGACTTCATGACAATATTTAAGGTTGTTGATTGCCTCGAACAAACGTTTTTATAATCCCCTGGAGTCTAATTACATTTTTTTTTCTTACAATACATAATGTAATCAACGTCACCCTTGATTATTTTTATTCCAATAAATTGATCTATGAGCAAAGATTACAACACTTCTAAGCTTCAGATTGTTCCAAAGGGTAGCTAATTAGACCAAGTCAAAACACTTTCTATAAAAAATCATAGAGAAAGCTTGGCGAAATAGTCGATCATCTTAGTCGAAACTAAGAATCTTATTTCTAAACTAGTCAATGTGATGTACTAGATCCCTTGACATGTCATACTTATCCATTTTATATTGATTAAAATTAAGAGATAAATCCTTATATTAGAACTTCATGAGAAATAAAAAAGTGTGATAAATTGTATCTTTAAAGGTAAAAAATGAAACTCAATGGCATCATGTCACCCGATATATTCATTAGATCCTTGAAATATCTCAAGACGAGGTTAGTAAGGATTTGGAATGTAAGGATTCATAAAAATATAGGCATAGCAAATAGATTCAGTTAGAACTACCAATTCCCAAAATTGATCCATATTCTGATTCATAATTGGACGAGGATGTTGCATTAGATACTGCACTAGTTGAGAAAGAGGTTGCAAAGCTTCTTCATAATATTAAGGAGGCAAATGATGTTGGACTAACTCTAGAGGTTGATGCTGGGGCAACTCGTCTGTTGCTCGGCCTCAGTGTTGTTCTATCACTGATATCCGCGTGAGATCCATGTCTTGATGGTGTCCACTTCTTGCTTTTCCCATATGTCAGGATTGGATTGATGGCAATGATATCTTTTTAATGTGACTCGGGATCCTAGGCGAGATCCATATACCCCATACTTGAAAAAATATAAAGAGAACCACTAATTCCAAAACCGACGCTCTTTTGTGTAAGTATCCTCATCTTGATGAGCTCGAAATTTCCATAACAACTTTAAGACTTTATTTTGGACCTCCATAAATTCTTACTCGATGTTGCTAACCTGCGAAACCTTTGACCTCAAGCTCGAAGGTTTTAGATACATGTCATCAACCAGACCTCGATATTAGACTTGACAACATTAACATGACGAATTTCTTCGAATTGTGTTTAAAAAAAAAGACTAAATCAAGAAGACTTTCTAATCCTTATCGGACAATTATAACTCTTATCGGTTTAGCACTCGCCGAAGACTTTCATAATTAGATCGACAAATATAAATAACTTACCGTTTATATTAGTAATTAGAAAAAACTATTTATAAATGCAAAAAAAAACGTGCGATAATAGTGATGAAGCTCAATTATTAAAAAATAATATGTAAAAAATAAAAAAATGATTACCCCTTATTCATATAATTATTAAGACAATAACGACCTTATTAACAATGGTGATGGTAAGTAAATCTATTTAGCATATATGACTATATGAGATAATAACATTTTATGGAATAAGAACTAAATTTAAACTAATGATTCTCTATTATTTATAAAAGTTGTCAAACTATTATATTATGAATTTTTTTTATCTAGAAACATTGATTTCATAGAACCATTAGGGTGATTAAAACAAACTTAATTGTGTTTACTTTACAAGTTTATAGCTTAACAAAATACTCCTCCAATAGTACCTAGTAAAATTCGAAAACCTAAGTATGGATTTAGGTGGATGTAATTCAGTTTAATGAAAGAGATGGAGGAGAATCCAAGAATAGGATTGGAGACTGTTTGAGAAGTAATAGTAGGTGTCAGGTCTATACCTTTTAAGCCTTTTCAACAAACAAACAGTAGACTTTTGGTTGTGGCACCAAACTCAAAGCACTTTCTCTTTAATGCTGCTGATGGAAACAAGCTTAAAACATGGCTTTTCTTTTTTACATTTACTATTATACTGTACTTTTATTAGCAAAAGAAAAACATTAGTATAAATTAGGAGTAATTAATTTAATTGATAGTACAATTATTGGAACTTCAAACTATATTAGAAAACATTTGAAGTTTAGTTAACTAGTAATGAAGTACAAAAAGACTATTCATCCTCATAATTGTATTGTACTGATTGATTATCGGTTTCATTTTTATGACTAGACTACTACTGTATGTATTACTTCTCAGTTCTCACCATTTCTTGCAACAGTTTTACCTCTATTCCCCGTACCCACAACTTACCTGCTCATCTGACCTCTTAGGTTGTATTAATATTGGGAATATTTTAACGGGTTGTTGTTTTTTTCTTTTTTCTAATTTGTATTTTTGTACAAGTTTTGAAAACATTTATATGTTTTTTTATAGATTCCAAAACTCTAGTTTATTCACTTATTTATTAAGCTATGTCGCAAAACTAAAATTTTATATATATTAAAAATATATATTTTGTTAGGGAAAGAAAACAATTTTATAATAATATTTATAAAATATATAATTAAAAAAATGTAATGATTACATTTTTTATTATCTTATATTAAATTTGTAATCTAATATATATTTTAAAATATAGTAATTAGAAATCAAAACTATTTCGATAAATTTGAAAAAGAGGAATTTATAAAAATACGAAAACAATGAAATTTAGAATAAATTTGATGTTGGGGAAGAAAAATAATCGGAAGTAGTGTTGGAATTGATTTAATTGCTTTAATTATATTATTTAATAATTAGACGTTACATCGATTAGTATTTTAGACGTTACTATTCCGGTCAATAAAAGCTATCATTTATTGACTGGAATATGAAACGCTTCTTGTAGACTGTTTAAAGCCATTTTGTGATGCAGTTTAACACACCGAGTCTTATTATCTCTCCATATTACTCTTTGATATTCTAACATGGTATTAGAGCAATCTATACGTGTATGAGTGAAACACAAAAATGATGAGGTATGTGTGTCTGAGTGAAACACAGAAAGAGTGAGGTATGTGTGTATGAGTGAAACACAGAAAGAGTGAGGTATGTGTGTTTGAGTGAAACACAGAAAAAATGAGGTATGTGTGTTTGATTAAAACAAGAGTGTTTGAGTTAAGAAAGAGTGAGGAAAGTAACAAGAGTGTTTTGAGTAAAAAAAGTGAAAAGTGTGAAAAAATGCCATCTGATTCGAACAATTTCAGTGCCCCATGTGTGCCCAAATTCGATGGAGATTATGATCACTGGAGTTTACTCATGGAGAATCTCTTACGTTCAAAAAAGTACTTGTGTGTGATTCAACCAGGTCACCAGGAACCCGGAGAAGGTGAAGTGTTGACGGCAGTGTAGCAAAAGATGTTGGATGAATCTAGGATTAACGATTTGAAGGCAAAGAATTACTTGTTTCAGTCCATCGACAATACTATTTTGAAGACCATTACTAAAAAACAGACATCCAAAAAACTTTGGGAAGCAATGAAGACCAAGTATCATGGCAATGAAAGAGTGAAGCGTGCTCAAATCTAGAGGCTTCGAAGATTGTTTAAAATAGAGGTGATGAAGAAGGGTGATACAGTGACAGATTATTTTAGAAGAGCCATGATCATAGCAAATAACATGAGAAACTGTGGAGAAGACCTGGAAGATGTAAAGATTATTGAGAAAATCCTGTGCACGATGACAGATGATTTCAATTATATTGTATGTTCGATTGAGGAGTCAGCAGATATTGATCAAATGATAGTTGATGAGTTGCAAAGCTCATTACTTGTTCATGAACAGAGCTACGACGTAAGGTCTCTGAAGAACAAGTACTCAAACTCGAGGGTGATCGCAATTATGGACAAGGTAGTGGAAGAAGTAATTTTGGCAGAGGGGAAGTAATTTCTCGTGAGGAAGAGGTGGAAGAGGATGGACTATTAGCAGAGCTCACGTTGAGTGATTCAGGTGTCACAAGCTAGGAAATTATCAATATGAGTGCCTAAATTTAGAAAAAATAGCAAACTACGTCGAGTTCGATGAAGGAGAAGAATTACTTTTAATGGCTCATATGAATATCAAAGAGGTTGAAGATAAAGGGGTATGGTTTATCGATTCTGGTTGCTCAAATCACATGCCAGGTAACAAAGATTGGTTTGTTAAGCTCAATAAAAACTTTAGACATGGATTAAAACTAGGGAATAGCTCACGAATGGAGGTGATGAAAAAATAAATGTGAAGTTTGAAGTCGAAGGGCTAACACAAATATTAGCAGATGCATTTTGTTCCAGAATTGACTAATAATCTATTGAGTGCTGGGAAACTTCAAGAAAGGGGTTTAACTATTTTGATCGACCAAGGAGCATGCAAAATCTACCATCCTCGTAAAAGTCTGATTATAAACTCTACAATGACAATAAATCGCATATGCACTATATCTGCAATTAGAAAGTCTGATCTAAATAAGTGTCTTAAAGTAGAAGATGATGAGTCATCCGGTTTATGGCACAAGCGCTATGGGCATTTGAGTAACACATACATTAAGACTATGCAAGAAAAGCAAATGGTAAGGGTATTACCTCAAATGAAAGAGGCAACAAAAGTGTGTGAAGTATACAATATTAGAAACCAACATCGGGAAATCATGTCAAAGTAAATCCAGTGGCGAGCAACAGAGAAATTGAAGCTTGTTCATGCAGACCTATGTGGGCCGATATCTCCTGCTTCTCAGAGTGGAAAAAGGTATATATTCTTATTGGTATATGATTATATTCGTAAAAGTTTGATTTACTTTGTCATAAAAAATGAAGATTTTGTTGTTTTGAAAAACTTTGGAAAATTTATATGTTGCCTGAGAACTGATAGAGGAGAAGATTTTACTTCAAATAACTTCAACCAATTTTGTGAAGAAAATAGATTCAGAAGACAACTAACCGCTGCCCACACTCCTCAATAAAATGGAGTAACCAAGAGACGAAATCGCACAATCATGAACATGGTCATATGTCTACTCGTAGAAAAGAGCATGCCAACTAATTTTCAGGCTCAGGCGGCTAAGTGAACGTGCCATGTGTTGAATAGAAGTGTGGAAAGTGTTGTAAGTGATATGGTTCCAGAATTAAAAAAGTGTGAGCTATTTCAGAATTTTTGGTTGCATGCGTCATGTGCACATCCCTGAATAGTGTAGAATAAAACTAGATAACAGGAGCCATAACTATGTTTTACTTGGATTAAGCGAGGAGTCAAATGCATACCAAATTTATGATCCAACTTTAAAAAAAATCATTAGATGTGATGTAATATTCGAAGAGGAAGAGAAGTGGGATTAGAATTTTGATGTGAAAAATGCAGATGATAGTCTTGAATGAAGAGAAGAAGACACTGCTAGAGAGGAGAATAATGAAGAAATCAAAGCTGGTTATGAAGATGTCATTGGTGAAAATAATGTCATGTCACCTCAACCTGAAACACATCAGAAAAGAATTCATAGAGCACCAATATAAATGCAAGATTTTGAAAGTGGAGAAAGGATTTCAGATGAAGAGGCTGAAGTACAAATGGCATTAGCACTATTTATGTCTCATGTTGATCCGATGGGTTTTAAAGAAGCTGTCAAATAAACAAAGTGGATTGAAGCAATGAAATGTGAAATAGAAGCCATTGAGAAAAGCAACACATGGGAACTTGTAACTCTCTTGCTAATGCAAAGAAAATCGGGGTTAAATGGGTTTTCAAGACAAAATTAAATAAAGATAGAGAAGTGGATAAATACAAAGCAAGATTGGCGGTGAACATATATGCACAAGAAGAAGGCATTGACTATGATGAAGTCTTTGTACCGATTGCAAGATGAGATACAATCGGAATTTTATTGGTTGTTGTTGCACACAAAAGTTGGAAAGTATATCAATTAGATGTAGAAAGTGCTTTCTTATATGGGAAATTGAAAGAAGTGGTGTATGTGGATCAACGAGAGGGTTTTGTCAAAAAAGGTGAAGAAGATAAAGTATATTGACTCAAGAAAGGTTTGTATGGTTTGAAGCAAGCTCCCCGAGCTTGGTTTTGTCGGATAGAGAGGTATTTCAAGCAAGAAAGATTTGACAGAATTAGTCATGATCATACATTATTTATTAAGAGAGAAGGAATGAAGTATATCATGATCACAAAGCGTGTGGACAATTGGAACTTCACTAATGAGAATTCTTCGATGGATGTCGGAGTACAATGTTAAACAAGAAAGTGCAATATCTCTTGTCTTTGTTAGAATTGAATGTGTTCCAGAACATATGTGTAATATAACAGTTATGAATGACATTGCCTCATCAATTGGAGTCCCATACAAGATAGTTGTTCAAGAGAAAAACAAAGCTCTTAAAAATATCTATTTTGTGCTGATAAAATTAGATGTGTCAAAGAAAATACATTACAGAATATGGATAGGTTTCAGTATTAATTATGGCTGCTAGTTATCCTTAAGTTACAAAAATTTACCACATTATTGCAATTTTGTGTTACCATATAGGCCATGACCAGTCTGAATGCAAGAAGGCTTCAAACAATCTCACGGGAAAGAATGCAGAAATTAGAAATGATGACATAGTCAAGTTTTCTACTCACATTCAAGAAGATGTAGATCAAAGTAACAACAAAACAAGGAAAACATAGATATCTAACAAAGTCTTTAGACCAAAAATCCAATCCATAAAATTTAAACCTACTGAAAAGATCAAAAAAATCAACACTAACAAGAAGCCTCAAGAAAACTCAACTTTATTTAAAGATCCCATAATAGATCACAGTTCCCTTGAATCTAAGATATAAGAAACACAAACGCCGGAAGATATGGAAGTCATTGAAGCTATTTAGAAGCTTGATCAAGGTTACAAGCATTGTTACTCTCTCGATTATGAAAATCTTTGTTCAAGAAAAACAACTCAAGATCCACAAAACATTGACAGTACTCCTATCACTCCAACCTTCAAGAACAATGACACAGACTTAAAATTCCACAAAATTATGAATAAGAAGCTAAAGAGTGTAAGAATATGGAAAAAACCTAACAAACTTATCATTAAATCTCTGAAATATTCAAGGGTAAAGAAACATCACAAATATCTCTCTGATAATGATAAAGATCATTAATTGAATGTCAGAGGAATCAACAACAACGCAACAATTAGAAGACTGAAGTCAATGATCATTAAAAATAAGATTAGTCTGTTATTTATCCAAGAGTCTTTGGTCAAGATTGAGAAGTTAGATGGGATTGCTACTAAGATTGGTTTCACCAACTATACTGCTAGCATATCTAATAAGATATGGTTTTTTGGAATGAAGAGATCAACGTTAAAATCCTTATTAATTACACTCAATGTCTTCGCCTGAAAACTACATATCTTGGATTATACAATAGTTTTCTTCTTACTATAGTCTACGCTAAATGTCAGAGATCAAATAGAAATGATTTATGGGATCAGCTTAAAAACATTGCTGCTACTAAAAAAAGTTGGCTTACAGTTGGAGATTTTAATGTTATTGCTTCCGCAGAAGAGCAACTAGGATGTATTAACTTGTGCCATAACAACATTGAATACTTTAACGATGCAATAAGAGATTGTCATTTAGAAAACATTGGATTTGTTGGTTCAAGATTCACCTGGAACAGAAGCAAAAAATGGAAAAGATTAGATTGTGCTCTATTCAACTTTCTTTGGTCAAACATTTTTACAGAGACCAAGGTTCTTCACATGGTCATAACTTGTTTTGACCATACTATTCCTTTTAATAACTTTAATAGCAAAAACAAAAGATTTAAGTTTATGAATATGTGGACTTTTGATAAAAAATTTCTTAGTTTTTTTTAACAGAATTGGAACCAAAAGATGGATAGCAATCCTCTTCAGATTTTCTGGCAGAAATTGAGAAGATTAAAGCATGGTCTCAAGGAGTGGAACATTAATAATTTTGGTAACATTTTCGATAAATTTAGAGAAACTAAAGAAATGTTAAGGATTTGGAGACTTTACTATCTACTTCTAATAACTCTGATACTAAAGTTGCATTGAACAAAGCTAACAGTCTCTACTTTCAAGCTTTAAGAATAGAAGAGGACTTATGGAGGAAAAAATATTATAATAACTTGTTGAGAGATGGAGACAAGAACACAAAAGCATACCATTCATTTGTCTCAAAGAAAAAAAGAGAAAAAAATATTAAAAAGAATTAAACAAAGAAACAACTGGATCCTTGATCATGATGCTATTGGAAATTTTGTTGAATGTTACTTTAAAAACATTATTACTTGCCCTCCTTATATCAGCACTGAAGATGAAACAGCCAAGATGCAAGATAATATTTTTGCTAACATTCCTAAGCTAGTTACCAAGGAGGATAACGATTCTTTAATCTTGCCTACAAATGAATATGATATTATGAGTATTATCAATGGTATAAATCCATCAAATGTAGCTGGGATTGATGGTTTCAACATTTGCTTCTTTAAGGCTTGCTGGAAGATAATCAAAATTGATCAATGCAAGGCTCTTAATTTCTTTATTGAGGGCCAGTGTATCCCTAATGGTATTTTTGCTACAGGTTTATGTTTAATACCTAAATCTATTAACCCTACTTGTTGGAATAATTATAGACCTACATGATTATGTACTATTCCAAAATATAATTATGTCCAAACTAATCAATTCCAGATTATCTAGAATTCTGCCTAAAATCATCTTCAATACCCACGGGGTTTATGTTAAAATATAGATTTATACATGAGAATATCTTAATAGCTAAAGAATTAGTCTATGATTTAAACATGAAGCTCAAAATATGGTAATATTATTATGTAGCTGGACATGTCAAAAACGTTTGACATGATGTTTTATCCCTTCATCTCTAAAGTTCTGCTAACCTTTCGATTCTCTAATGTTTTGTGAACTTAGTTAATAAGTTTATTACAAATGGACATATCTCTATGATAATTAATGGTGATGTCATTGGCTACTTCACTCCTAAAAGATGCATGAGCAATGTGATCCTTAGTCTCCAAGCCTTTTTATCATAAGGGAAGAAGTGATAACCAGAGGTTTGTATAACTTATTCAATTCAAATAAAAAAATGCAGTTTGCATCCAGAACTGAATATCTTGTCCCATGTTTAACGTTTGTTGATGACATCATGATATTTACTAATAGTTTGTAATTTACTAATTGGAAACTTAAGCATGTTCCTAGAAAGATATCAAGAAGTATCTGGTCAATCAATAAATAAAGAGGAGACAAAGATAATAGTTTATACCAGATTCCAGCAAAGCAGAATTACCTCTTTAGTGGGATAAACTAGATTCTATGTAGATCATCTACTAACTGACTACTTGGGCATAACATTAAGTGACAACAACAAGTCCTGCAACTTCGGAACCATCCTGGATAAAGTCAACACAAAAATATCCGAATGAGAAAACAAACACTTATCATAAGGGGGCAGACTATCTCTCATCTCATATGTTCTTATGTCCTTACCTATTTATTGGATGCAGAATAATTGTATCCCTAACTGCATCATCAAAAGACTGGTATTAACTTTCAATAAATTCTTATGAAGATCCAGTTCTACTGAAAAAAGTATCCATTGGTCTAAATGGTCTCTTTTTTGCAAACCTTTTGAGGAAGGTGGATTAAATATGAGGAATCTTTCTGATGTTCATAACACTTTCTCTCAAAATCTCTGGTTCATTTTAAAGAAAAAAAAATCTTTTAGGCACAAATAATGCATAACATCTATAGTAGAAACATGTATCCTCTTAAAGCTTACTACAATAACACTAGTTCACTTACATCGAGAAGACTTTCAGGAATTAAAGAATCTACTGAAATCAATATCAGATGGTTGTTAGGAAAGGGAAAATGGACTGCTGCCTTGATAGTTGGCATTATTAACCTCCCCTTATCAATCTTAATTACAGTGAGGATTACAATTGGTTCCACACTGCTAAAGTAAACACTTACTGGCATAATAACAAGTGGGGCATCAACATAATGCAAAGATTTCTTTCTACCAACAGAATCAATCTTATCAAAGAAACTAGCATTAACATCACCAAGGATGACACCATGATTTGGAATATATCCCCCGAATTTAACTTCAACACAAAGCATATATGGAACAATATAAGACACCGTTATAATCAATCCAGTTTTTCAAGAAAATCTGGAATATTTATTACTCCCAGGGAGTTCTCTTTTTTGTTATAAAGTTGATTTACAACTACATTCCTTTAGACTCGCTATTACAGAAGAGGTATTTACATCTAGCATCAAAATGTCAGTTTTGCAATCATTATGAAGATGCTAACCATTTGTTTATTAGATGCAGTTATGTCTTTCCAATCTGGAAGCATTTCGCAGACTTATTCAATGTCAAAATTGAGAGATTCATGAACATCACTCATGTTATAAGAAATTGGTTATGGTTCTCAGAAAAACCAAGTTCACATTACTCACGTTATTCCTCCTACAATTTGTCGGGTTATATGGCAGAACCGTACCAAATTTAAGTTTAAAGGAACTTACTTGTCTTCCTATGCTACTATTAATCATATTAATAATAAAATCAATGACTTAGATATATCTAACATATTCACTCGTAAGCGTTGGACTAATATCACTAATGCAAGCTCTGCTATACGCTGTTTATCGATTCTAAACAGGAAATAAAACCTTGTTACCTTAAATGGAGTGCTCCACTTGCTGATAGAATTAAGATGAACTTAGAAGCAGTTTGTATCAGAAATGGAGAATCTAGTGGAGGGATCCTAATAAAAAATAGTCTTGGAGACATCATTCAATGATCAATCAACACCTATGATAGGTTATCTCCTTTTATGGTTGAATCAAGAGCCTTATTAGATGGTCTTTTAATCTACAAAAAGAATAACTTGGTAAATGTAGATGTAGAAACAGATTCGTTAATGCTTATTAATATGCTTGCTAAGGGAAAATCTCTTTGGTATTTTAATCCCTTACTATCTATATGTAGAACTCTAATTTCTTTAATTACAATAATAAAGCATATATCTAGAGTCCAAAACCAAGCCACAAATTAGCTTTCCAAATGGACTATGAGATGCAAGGAAAAGTAGAACTTTTCTCAATTCCAGGCTCCAAATTATCTCTTAGCCCTTATTATATTAGAAAGCTTAGGTCTGTGTTATTTAAACCTTATTCCTGATTGAAACCAAGTTTTTCTTGAATTCTAACATGAGTTTCAGGTGCTCTGTTAGCATGATTTTCCTAAATATTATCTAAATACAGGTATTCAATAATAAGAAGACCCAATACTGTTGATCTTTCGTAACCGTTGTTCGAAATTCAAGTTAAAGTTTGAAGCACTTCTTACCAGAGCATGAAATTCATCCTTTCAGCTTTCCTATTTCCTATCCCGCCATGTAGCAGCTAGTATAGCTCTAGTCTGCAGTAGCGAATTCATGCTTCGAATCTAATCAATCGATCTTTTAAAATGCTGAAGTTTGGGAGCTCTTGATTCAGATTAGAGAAGACTCACATAGATGGGAAGAAGACTTTTCAAATTCCATATTTTATTTTGTTGTTGGGAATAAAATTGAAAGGTGTCTTTTAGCTTTAAGTTTCGTGCCAAATTTTGGCGCCTAAAACTACGCAATGAGCTCTAATTTTATCTTCTTCTTATATATTTGATGTTTTTTTAACTCCAACTAATTCTTTCTTCTTATATGTTTAAGATATTATTTTAAACTAATACAACTTTTAAAAATTTAATTCATTTATTTAAAATAAATTTCAACAAATTTACTTTTTTATTTTATTGTTGGAAGTAATGTGTGATAACATTTATTTGTGACTTTCGATGAACAAATTTTTAACGCTATCGTGGTTCATCGTCGCAACGATTCACTTACAATTCCAATTAATATATTCATATTTAGATTGTTGTCACATGAACCTGGATCCCATTAACTACCTCAAGGACCTGCTCAGAACCAGGGATCGTCTGGGTTACCCTAGTTTGGATAAGGTCTTGGCTCTTCTCTATACGAGGGTCAATGATGTAGATGCGATTTCTATAACCCGTGTAATAACGTGTGAAGAAATAAAAAAACACTATTTCAACATTGACAATAAAAAAATTATATGAGTCTTATGGTTTAAATTCTATTTTTTCAAGGATTCATGAAATATCGTGGGCAACAACATATGTAACGGAATCTTGATTTTTCAAATCTGGGGTTATTGATCCCACTTGAAATTCCACTTTCATCGTCTTTATCCCCAAAAAGGAAACCCCTTCAGTGGTTGTTGATTTTAGGTCTATTGCTTTATGCAACATGGTCTATAAGATTATCTCTAAAATTATAGCTAATAAAATAAAAGAATACTTCATTTACCTTATTGATAAATCTTAATCGACTTTTGTCTATCTAAGAAAATTTCAGATAACATTATTCTCTCGCAAGAATGACTAATGGGTTATCACACTAATTGTAAAGGCAAGCGAGTTGCTCACAAAATCGACTAAATACAAACCTTTGATAATGTCTGAATGCATTTTATTTTTGACATATTTTTTATATGTTTTTTTATAAAAATATTATCATTTGGATCATCTAATGTATAACCACTCCGTCCTATAACATTATCACTAAAGGTGACCCTTATCGTCATTTTCATATAAGGAATGGGCTCATGAAAGGGACCCATTCTTCCCATATCTCTTTGCTTTTATAATGCAAGTTATTTCTCATATCCTCATAGATTCTAATTTTATGAAAAATACCATAAACTCAAAATTGTAAATCTTTGTTCCGCTTATGATCTCATGATTTTATGACACGGTGATCGTAATTCTTGATTAAAGATGACCTGAAAGACTTCTTGTCACTTTTGGGGCTACAAGTCAGTTCCATAAAAAATCATATTTCCCTATAATGGGTCAATATCACCCTCTGTAATGAACTAATGATTATTTCAGGCTTCCAAAAAGGCTCAGCTCCACTGAAATATTTGAGAGTTTCATTCCTTACATGACGACTCACTCATATTGATTATCGTCATCTTCTTCATAAAATTACCTCACGAATTGACTCGTGAACCTATAAGCATCTCTCTTATGCGGGTCAACTCCAACTTATCTAATCTGTTCTATTTGCGGGTCAAGTCTAATGGTCATCTATCTTCATCCTTCCCTCTAAGGTCCTTAAAATTTTGTTTCAGTATCTTCTTCGTTTCTTTTGGTCGGATCCTGAGATGAATATCTCAGGAGAAAATGTTATTTGGACTAAAATTATCACTCCCATAATGGAGGACGAACTTGGGATTCTAGACCTAAAAATATGGAATCAGGCGGTTGTCCTTAAACACATATGGTCTTTAACAAGTAATAACAAAAACTCTATATGATGTGATTCGATCAACTCTAAAAAAATAATAAAAACAATAATTTCTAGGATTTAGATCGAGGTTCCTCTCCCTTTTGAATTTGGAGGAAAATTTTATATCTTAGGCATGTGACGAGTAATTTATACAGGGTAGTGGGTAGTGATTAGTAACAATGTTGATATCTTCTTCTAGTATGCTCATTGGCTCATTCTCACCACTCTATTCAATTACTTACTATAGGAAAAATATCATCAAAGATTCATGAAAGTAACAATTTCATCCTCTATTTTCCTCCTCCAAATATCAACTTCAGTGACACGCATTTCTGGACCGCCAAGAGAGGAAATCCAAATTTGGCTATCAAAGTCCCTTAGAACATCATCTGT
This sequence comes from Limnanthes douglasii subsp. nivea, assembly GCA_036936605.1. NCBI lineage: Eukaryota > Viridiplantae > Streptophyta > Magnoliopsida > Brassicales > Limnanthaceae > Limnanthes > Limnanthes douglasii. The sequence goes on from JAUPFV010000002.1 coordinate 339,175,107, forward strand.
ATGTACATCCCAAGTGTCGCGTAGGCTGGATAAGTATGAAATAAGTATAACATACCTCATCACTATTTAATTCTTCGACTTGCAATCCATGACAAGTTATCTACTCGAGATAAGCTTCCAAGTTGAGGCTTAAACACTCCATCAGATTTGCCTTATGTAACTCGAACTCCGATACTATTAATCATATCCTCTATGATTGTAGTTTTACTCAAAGTCTGTGAAGTTTTGCTAAATCCTCTTAACTGGAAATCTTGGTTAAACGCTGCGTCAAATTGGTCCTAGACTCAAAATTGTCATCATTGGCGTGGTTGTTTTCGTGTGGTAGTATTCCACGTCTGGCGGAAAAGGAACAAAAGAATTTTTGGTTCCACCGCTCTTGTCTCTACGGCCTCGTACCATATTTTTTTTACCTTCGATTCAGATTTCTTGGCACTAAGATTGACTTACCAGGATAAATAATTAAAATTATGCCTAACTTGTTCGACTTTTTATTTGTTGGCACTAAGATCTGCAGCTATTTCCTCCCCACTTGATAGATATGATCGTGACTGTTGTTTCAGACCCTAAATCTGGATCTAATACCCTTCTTTTACAAAAATAAATAAAATAGTTTGTTAGTGTTTGTTACATGTTCACTTACAAAATTCTATCATTATTTTTTATTTAGACACCCATATAATTTTTTGGGATATAATTACATTAAAATATTTATAATTTGATATATATATATATATATATATATATATATATATATATATATATATATATATATTTAAAGAAAGTTATAAACCAAGTTACGGCGAATGATATGTAAAAATTCAACCGCTATAGGATGGTCTGCGATCATTGCCACATTTGATAAGAATTTTGATAACAATTCAATGCGGAAGCCACTGCGAGTCTTGATTTTGCGCCGGTCCTATATTTTAAGTTATGGCAAGCTTTAACGAAACATGATATCATTCATGTGTACCATTTATAACCCCAACCGACGTGATTTTATTTTTCCATGTGTATTTATTTTGAAATATTTTTCAAATCCAAATTATGCCTTTTCAAAATACCGTTACCCCCACCCTATCTGTTCTCGTTTCAAATTTATGTTTGAACTGTACTGTTTAAACATTTTATTCAATTAAAATTTCAACTAAAAACGGTTTCCATATTGGTCTCTCCTTACCGAACAATATAATTAAATTCATATTATATTACAGTATCACGAAAATACCCACCACACTAGGAATATACTAAAAAGTCTATTTAAAGAGAAGAAGACAACAGTTTCTCACTGTGTCTGCATGTCTTGTACAGCAAGAATTGATATAGAGTTTTCAAAAAAAGCTAAACACATTTAATATAAATCTGAAAAAAGTCATAAAAAAAGAAATAATACTCATGGACCACACTGTCTATCTACCCAACTTTTTTTTTAATTCCTATCTCCTTTTACCCCCTCTTTTAAGAACTGTCCAAAATTCTGTTTTTTTCATCTCCAAAAAACTGAAACCAACCACACAGCACATATATCTTTTTCTCTAGATTCTCTCTCTTTATCTCTCTATATCTCTCCTCTGTTCTCTTTTTATGTTTGAACTCTCTTTCAGTCTTTAGAGAGAGAACTGCTTCCTAGTAATAACTTTTGGGTCACCATACCATAAACCCTCTTTATAAACACCACCTTTTGTGCTTTTATACTTGGATTTATTCTCATCTGCCCAATAGGATACAAAAAAAACAAAAAAACAGAGCAATATGGATGTAAGTTAACTCTTGTTCTTCATTTTTTTTCATTACTCTGTTTTTTGGTTTTTAGTATTTTTTCTTCTATATATTTTGAATTGAAAATTAACAGGACTATTATTGGAAGAAAAGTGGACAAATACCAACATTTGGAAACTGGGATTATGCAAATGATTTACCGATAACTCAGTATTTTGAATGTGCAAGACAAGCTGGTTTGCTTAGATACAGTTCTTCTTCTGGTGATCAATTAGATCCTTCTAATAATGATCTCTACGCTGTTGATCTCAAGAAACATACTCGTCTTCCTCCTACAAAGGTAGTACTACTATCTCTAGATATTTTCTCAGTGTTTGGTTGCTCAGAAAGTTTTTACTACAGAAATTGTAAAAACAGAGCTTTCTTCGTTGTTGTTGATAGCTGTCTGAAGATTTGATTGAGTACTGTTTGGTACACTATAATTAGAATGTTTACATGAAATATATTGAAATGACATGCCTATAGATCTTAATTTTAGGTACCATCTTTTCAATAAATTTTTAAAAAATTAGAATTTATTTTTGGAAATGGTTTATATAATTAATTTTGTTTAATTTAAATGATTGAGAAATAGACAAGGATGAGAGAGAAGGTGGCAGCAGGAGCACCACATGTTAAAGAGCAGAGGAAACAAGGTAGGGTGTATGACGTGACGGCACCGCCAAGCAAACCATACAATAAAAATCGGAAAAACACTCAAAACGACACCGTCGGCAGGAAACCCAAAGCAGTTGATGAAGATCTTTATAAGATCCCTCCTGAATTACTATACTCTCCTAAACGGGTGGGTGGGTCCGTTTAGTTTTTATTTTAATTTTCCGAGATCGACCGATTTTGACCAAAATTTTATTTTTATTTATCTATTAATATTATCTCTTATGGTTTTGTTAATGATATAATTTTGGAATGCAGAAGAAAATGGCAGGATTTTTGTCATGCTTGGTTCCTGCATGTGCTTCGTGAGACAAAGCGTGTACTGAAGAAGGGAGGTTTTTAGTCGAGAATTATAAATTAATTTCTATAATTAGATAAGATAATATATATAATTAGTTTTCTTTTTTTAATGATTTATTGTTCAAGTTTTATCTTTTTGTGTAATGAGATATATTCTGACGTTGTAAGTCATAAGATAAATTAATTTATGGTTAAGCATTATAAATATTTATGTGTTTCTTTTTGTTTTTTATTTATTATTATTATTATTATTATTATTTTTTACTGTTTATAGAGTTCTTATTGTAAAATTATTTATATAATTTAATTTTTTTTTCGATAGATGAGTTTTTATAAATTATCAATAAATATTTTACCAAGTTTTTATTATTATCGTAGCTACCGATCAATATTTAGATTCAAAAAATCATAAATAATTTTATTTTTTATATTTTAATAAGATATGGGTTTTTCAAACAGTATCTGAAAAGAAAAATGATATTATATTATGTTTGTATTTTAAAAATGTACAAAACTAATTTTTTATAAGAAAAAATTGTCAAACCTAGTTATCATAGTCTCGCATCTTTATCATGAAGTATTACGTGTGTCGCATATCCTCGCTTCATTATGTATGGTTTCACATATATCCATTTCAATAATGCCTAATTTTGTATTTTTATCATTAATACATATTTTGTATCTTTTAACTTTAACATGTCTACTCAGCATTTATTATGTCTGGTCTTAGTGTCTTACATCTCTTTATTTCATTATGCATGGTCTATCATCTCTCCATTTCATCATAACTGTTCTCAGATCTATCTACGTCATCATGTCTGGTTTCACATATCTCCATTTCATCATGCATGATCTCGCATATCTCTATTACATCATGCGAGACTACAACAAAACTAAGTACGAGATGCGATACCAAACAAACTTAATGCTAGAGCATGGTAGCTGGGCCTAGCAAAAAAAATTAAAAAAAAATTATCCATAGATCTAATTTTGTTCATCTTAAAAAACAAAACCAATGTTACTTTTACATTTTTTATGGTTTCTGACTTGAAAGGTACGTATCTTACAAAAAAAGTTCCGGTTAAAAAAAAAGCTAAATCACTGGTGATGAAATATTGATACTTTATGTTTCATATAAATAATATTAAGTTAAAATCAAATAGAAAATCAAATATTATATAGATAATAATGATACATAGATATTTAAATAACATTAAAAAAGTGTATCTAAAAAAATTAACTAAAGCCAATTTCCAACAAATAGACAAACTATTATTTTCACAACATATCAAAAATACCATCCAATTAGAATTTTAAAAAATTTGAAACAAATAATTCTAAATATTTAAAACTCTCGAGACCTGCCGCGAAATATCGAATAAAAATGGTTATTTTTGTTTTAGATGGTGCAAAAGAACGCCATACTAACTAAATTACTTTTAAGAATAGAGTTAAACAGAATAAAAACCTTGTTAGATCGGTTAGGAGAAAGATTTAGTATTTCAGCTCGGCTAAAAAAAATAAAATATTTTAAATTAGTGTTACATTGGGACAGTTGAAAGATGAGGCGATATAAAATGTGGCTATCTAAAATTTACGCACATTCTAGTATTTGCTATATATATATATAAACATTTAATATTTTTTACATTTCTAAACAATCGTTAACCGTTGAAGTGAATTTTAATACTAGTGTTTCTTCAGAAAAATAAGGATTTAATTAGTAAATCGAAAAGAACATGATTTAATAAGTTTAATTATTGGTGTGGTGTATACAGTATACGTAAGATTAGGAGTGTCACATGTAAAATCATTGACGGTTTAATCAATCAGTTCAAAAAGTCAAATGTTTTGGGGGAAATAAAGTCAAATGTGTCCACTTAGATATTGGTTGTCAAACTCAATATGAATGGATTTTTTTTCGTCTCCTTAAGTTATACTACTATTAAGTAGTTAGGATAAGACTCTTCCGTTTTAAATAGGCTTTAAACTTTCGACAATCGCGATTTTATATACACCCTCTTAAAATCCACGCAAGTTTGTTAAGTTTTTTTTATAAATATTTTCAACTTATTTATTTTAATGAGTGTGGTAAACCATCAGTCCGACGCGATAGTCTGCAAACCAACGTCAGAAGGTAAACCACACAAGGTGACAAGTTCAGCCGCGAAAACGTATGTAGAGAGACTCGTACTCAACCAACTCGGCTACCCCTTGGGGCAACACAGAATTCATGTTTATTTTAATCCCACATTTATTTTAACTATTGTTTCACAATTCATATTTATCTTAATTCCCAAATCGTAGTTAGACAATAAATAAAATTATCCGTAATTCGTAATTCACATTTATTTTGTCTCTTATTTTACAATTCGCATTTTTATTGATTCACAAATTATATGAAGAAACTTTTTATCCTTAATTTAAAATTCGCATATTTTATTTACAGTTTGTATCGTAATTCACACTTAGAAAAATAATAATCTAAATTTAGTTATTAATTCGTAATTTATATTTTTTCAACCATTTCTTAATTTTTTTAAGAATTGCGAATTAAGACTTCACGAGTATTACGAAAAAAATCTTGAATTTTTTTGAGCTATTTTTAAAAGATTTAAACAATAATAAAAAACAAATAAAAGAAAAATATACATGTAAAATATTATTATATAAATAAAAGGTATTAAAAGTATTATATATATTCTAAATACCATTAGTAACTTATAATTTTTTATACCTAATAATAATTGAGTTTTGATTAACTCACCATTTTTTTATATATATAGTTTTTTTTAGATTTATAAATTGTAATAAAATTGATTTATAATGTTCGCAAATCTAGGAGTAAAATTAAGGGATCAAATCTTTTGAGTGATCGTTTTGAAATTAATAAATAATATTGTGGTGGTTAAAACACAAATTAATATTTTTTTATTAATTTTATTTCAAAAGACATGATTTTAAGAAAGTAATAAAAATTAATGAGGCCTATTATGTAAGCTCATTACCATTTACAAAGTGAGTATTTGTTTTACGATTTAGGTGTCCAAAGAGAATGCATCAAAGAACTCAAAAATCAAATTTGATGTTTTTCATTTTCATATTCAGCGCCAATCTTTTCAAGATATATTAACTTAGTCTTCTTTATTTGTGCAAAGACTTTTCCAGACATTAAAATTGTCAAAATTTCTTGTTGAGAATATTTTTAAGATACTTGAGACTTTTTTTAGAACTTGTCATTGAAACCTTTATTTTATAGTTTTTTTAGGATGAGGAGCACCAATTGCTTCTTGCATAAACAAAGCTTTTAGGTTCCACCATTATAAAGTATATGTAAATTTATATCTTTAATGACAGATTCCAAATTTTAATAATGTTTCATTTTTAGGTATCCAACATCTAAGCTTTCAAGGAATGTAATAACAATGAGGTGAGTTAGTGCATATTCTTTGTTGTAATCTATACAACTTATGTTATTTAAGGTATGTTTAGCAATCCAATCCGCAACTTGATTTTGTTCTTCGTATATATGTTTAAGAATCATGTTGTTACTTATAATCTTTCTATAATATTTTATCAATGAATTCATGAACAAAGGGGTATTTTTTCTTTCAATGATTTTAACAAGTTCAGTAAAATCAACCTCTATATCTGTATGATCTAGGTTTCTTTCCTTGTAGATAAACAAACCATCTAATAATGCTCTACATACTGCTAATATAGAACCTGTGAAGGATGGTAGTTAGAGAAGTATAATAATAACATATATTTTGACCATGAGGTAGAATTTTCCATGAACTGTAATCATAATTTAAAAGAAAAATTATCTTGCATATTTTCTACTCTTCTAATATTTAGACCAATATCCTCATATAGTTTGCAAAAATCAGTCTAGTTCACAGCCTTCTTAGATGCAATATATCACCAAAGAAACCAATTGCATATTTTTTCTATCATGTTTATCATAATTTTAAATAATAAGCGGATTTGAAGGTGATAAGTAGGTATAGACATCAAGAAAAATTGTATAAGAATTAGTCTTCCTCCAAAATATAACAACTTCCCATCATAATCTTGGACTTTTGATCTGACCTTAGCCACTAATTCATTAAATTGTCCACCATTACTACTTGAGTTAATAGGAATTCTCAGATATTTGAATGGTAATATGCCATGTTTAAAGTTGTATAGTATCATGTCAAACGTTTTTCATTCTCTATCATTTGAGTGTACATTGAACCAACATATCTAACATTCCCAAATTCGTATTCTTGAATAACATTATTAAACTCATCCATACTTCTCAAACACGTAGTAGAATATGCAGTTTGTTCTTAAGCATTTGTAATAACGTTGAAATCATCTATTATAATCCATGCTTTAGAATGATCTCCAACATCTCTTAATCTAACCCAGAGAGCCATTTTTGTTCTATAGTATTCTTCCTATACACCACTAACATCATGAATTTTATATAGAGAGATAAATGACAAACTGTAAGATGCATAAATATTCATGATTAACAATCATTTACACCCTAAAATATTCATTCCAAAAGATCCAAAGTTTATTACTTAAGTTTGATGCTCCTTTGTGAAAACCAAGTTTTCTAGTAACCTTCTCTAAATCAACCACCAAAATGATAGTCAACGTTTTCTATAATTCTTAAGGATTGGATTCTTCTGAGCATGCCTTTATTCCTGTCTCTCCTCACATTCCAATTAAGGGTTGTGAGTGTCATTTAGATAATTTCAAGAAATGTATGGAAGACCTTTTAGAGATTAATGCCTTATTGGAAAGTGAGTGTTCAAGTTGTTTAAAAATAGATTTTTTCTTCATTTCTCTAACAACTTCTTTAAATTCTTTTCTATGTTTTTATTTCCCAAGATATGGGATAATGGTAAGCTCCCAACAATATCTTTAATCGGGGATGAAGAATTTGTAATTGAATTATTAAAGCCATTTGTAGATAAGAATAAATATCCAAATTTAAGAAGTCTAGAGAATTTATAACTTCATTTCCAATATTAGACGAACTAATGCTAATCAACTCTTTCTTCTTATTATTTAAATTCAATTTATTACTTTCTCATTCAAGATTTTCCATACTGATTTCTTCAATGATATGACCTTTCTCTTTGTTTTTATTGCCAGGTTAGCACTTATGTTATTTGGTTTTCTCATATTGATTTCATCCTTAATATTAGATTCTAGATCCTGTATTACCTGAGGAATTGTTTTGATTAATCCTCTTTAATGACGACTGATTTAAAGTTTTAGGGCTCAAACAACAAGTTGATTATGAGATTTCACATTGTGATTGATATAGGATTAAGGATACAACTGATTTTTTTAACTTTAGATGAATCATTTTTAACAGAGATTAGCTTCTTGGAGATTAAAATGTTGTGGCTTAAATGATGACACTTTGAACAATATGCATGTATGTCTTCATAGCTAATGTCGTGCCAGAATTCATAACCATTTCCTAAACCAATCAAATTTTTTGATATAATATCTCTGGATACACCCATCTCAATGCTTAACAGTAATTGAACCTGACTCTGTGTTTAGGAGGAACCCATAATTTTAAAGGCTATCCTATTGCTTTGGAGACTGCCAAAATAGATTCCTCGTTGTACATGAATTCTTGGAGATTATAAAGTATAATCCACAATGGGGTGATTGAAGATTCGATGTTTGGGTAAAGCAATTGGTGCTTTTAAAAATTCTCATAGAATATTACCCAATACTCCAAACATTTCTGTTATAGAAAAAGATAAAACATGCATTTCTTTCTTATCAAATTCCATAAATATATGCCTTGGAGCACATAGAGATAGACTAAAATTTCCAATAAGACAAATAGTTTTTATGAATGTTTTAATTTCTTTTAGGATATGTCTACCATGTGAGAGTTTTCCAATATAAGTAAATTCTGGATAAGATAAAAAAAATTATCTTTATCTAGTGATGAGAATTCTATGTCTATATGATCTCTTTTAAGTTGAATGTTAACTTTAGAAACAAGAATCTCTTTGTTAGAAACATTTAAAATAGCTAGAAAATGATTTGTATAAAAGATTGAAATATTTATGTTCTTGCATTATAGGGTTTTCGATAGGTCCATTACAACAACCATGACAGAGAGGTTTCTAGTAAGGCTTTGGTAATGGGGTTAAAAGAAACTAGACAAGGAAAAAAATACGATAATTCAGTCCATAAATTTTTTTCAAAGATCTTAGAGACATAACTAGATATTTTGATTTTGGGACAAAGTAGAATAGATTTGATGGTTTAAAGTTTGGTAAGGGACATCAACACCTGCCATCCCATTCAAGACAAAAAGGTGGAGGCAAGAATTGGTTTTGAAAAAATAGGGTGTTCGAACGATAAAACTCAATAACAAACAAAAAATTTCTTCGCAATTTTAATTTCTTTTTAGCATTAAAAAAAGACATATGTTCAATTCGGTTTACCCCGCACAAAGAATAATTTTTAAAGATAACTATATATATATATATATATATATATATATATATATATTAGTTTTAACTTGTGTTTTATAATAAATTTATCAAATTCATATTTTTTAATTAATTTATTATTTAAAGTATAAAATAATAATTATTGTGTTATGAGTTTTTTTATATCCACCTAATTTTAAAAATATTATCTGTTGTTCCATTTTAAAGTTTTAAGTAGTTTAAAAGTGTGAGTATTTATTTTTACCTATCTATTTATTCATGTTGGCTACCAATTTTTATTTTTATATTAGAAATAATTTTGTTTATTTTCTACAACTACTTGAATTTTTTGTTTACAAATAACTAGTATTTTTAAAATTAAAAGTTAGAGGAAAACCATCTATACTAATTTTTGTTGTTTTAATTTATTGTAAAATTATTTATCATGATTTTGTAGTTGTTTAATTTTACATTTTGTTTTTAATGTTGCTAACAATTTAACACGATTTTGTGATTTTATATAGCAATTGGTTATGTTTTTTTTTTATAATTTTGGCCATTCGATAAACTTTAACAGCGTAAGTTTCTATATTCTTTAGGTGAATATACGACTCTAAAATATAGATTTGATGACTTAATTACTAATAGTTGCAATTTAAGTGTCTATACATATTAATAATTTGTCGAGTTTATATATATGATAAATATTAAAAACTGTTTTATAATATTTTCGAGAAAATTCGATGAAAAACTATAAAAAAATATTCGGAGTAATTTAAAAATATAAATAAAAATATTAAATAAACGTGTGCGTAATAGATATACCATAATGAAAAATTACATCATAACCGTAGACAATTCAAGCTAAAAAAATAAAACACTATTAGTAAGGCTCTACAAGTGAGGCGATCCGATCATTATCGGTTAGAGTCACGTAATAAAAAAAGAAAAAAATCCATCGAAGCGTATTACGATGAGAGACATTAAACCCTAAAACAATATACAATAGTTTCCGAAAGTAGACCGGAACATAAATCAAATAAACTAAACCATAAAAAAAAGAGGCGGTCCATTAGCTATCGAGCTTGAAAAGTATGAAACTAAGAGAAAACAACATCTAAATAAGGTCAATAAGTAAAATCAGTGAACCAACGAAGGTGATTCGTTGCATATAGGTTGAGAAAATGGATAAGTGACATGATAATAGTATAAAAAGAGTATTATAGGTCGAGTTGATATTCTGTTTGGATTGAGTTGCTGAGATAACTATAGATTAAGGTAGACTAGACACTAGGTGAATGTGAGTCGGATGAAGATAAGAAGATCTTTGAAATAGATAAGTTTGTTGGTGGCACATCAAGATGAGAGTCTATAGAAGGTATGTTTAGACTTATTGGTATAAGATCATCATGAATAACCGAGTTGCAGAAGAGTGTTTGAAAATATTTAGGATTTAAGCCCAAATCAACAACATACACAGTTGATGAAGCATCATTCTTCAAAACAAAAAAAATATAATGACCATTTTGTGATATCTTATATAATAAAAGAAAATAAGAAACATACTGTTTTGTCTTCTTCTTTCCATTATTCTGTTTCCACTTTAATCCTCAACAAGTCTTCTTTAATGCTCAACAAGTCTCTGATCTTCAAGATACATGTAGGAAAACTGAAAGAGAAAAAGAGTGAAAGAAAGACTGAAGTCTTCCAATCACTGAAGATAGTGGCTATCGACTAGTTTAGGTTCAGGATGAAGAAATTCCAAAACATACAATTCTTATTTATAGACTTTACAACTTGAAGCCCAAAGTTGTAAAACCCAACCTATTGTACTACCTCGTGATCGGGGAACATAACCCAGTAAATTGATAAATCAATTTATGCCCTAAATTATTAGTTTAAGCTTAAGTGTTTAGATTTGAGCCATATTCTTTGCAATGCATAAATTCAACATGGTTACCACACTTAGATCCATAACATCTTTTTCACCTATAGGTCCAATCAATTAATTACTTAGGACAATTGCAAATATTTATATTTAGCATGTCGGCCCAAAATATTGTCGATATATATATATATATATATATATTAAATATATTCCAACAATCTCCCACTTGGACTGTCACATGCTACTCAAGAATACGTATTCAACTCTAATGAGATCCCTAAATCCATTATCAATGGGCAAATGATACAACCTCATACATGACTGATAGCAATAAAAGACTAAAGACCTTTTTCTTGTAATGTGAACAATAAGATGCAACAATAATCTCATTACCATTATCAGTCAATTACTTGGGCCAAATATGGAGTGTGGTCTAAACGTAATATGACTTGTAATTGTAAATATCTAGTCTTAAATGCTTCTTATCTTTGGAGATACAATAAAATACATATATCAATAAATATTTCCAAGCATATGCATATATTGCAATAAATCTTAATGTGCACAATACTACAAAGTATAACATCAGATCATATTACAAACTCTTCCACTGAAACTAACAATTCTCTAAATCAACTATAATAATACTAGCGGTGTGTCCCTAGAAAGCCTTAGGCAAAACCACATTTATTAGATAATCTTCTATCATAGAATTTGTACCGATGGGCTCTATACTTATCTGATCCATATGTGCTCTATACTTATCTGATCCATATGTACTCTTTCCTTAACAGACAAGAACTTTATGTCTATGTGTTTGGATTTAGACGAGCTCCTATAGTTGTTAGAGTGTTACGCCACAATTTTTTTTTTGTAATACAACCTCATAAGACTTTTTATCTCTTCTACAATATGCAATCCGGTAGCAAACTTCTGTAGCCACAATACCTCGTTTGATGCCTCAAAGCACGCAATAAATTTTGCTGCCATCGTGTACGATGCAATAATTATTTGCTTTACATTTTCCAGGATATTACACCTCCATCCAATAAGAATATGTTGCATGATGTGCTCTTTAGTGCGTCTATATGTTCACCAAAATATGAGCCAAAATACTCAATGATTTCCAATTTAACCGACTTTTCATATGTCAACATATGGCCCTTTGTTCCTCGAAGAAAAAACCAATCATGTTGATGTCGATAAAAATTGTACCAATCTTATTTTAATTGAGCATGCAACTTCTCATATGGATTTATGATGTAAAAAATAATATTTTTATTTGAATAGTAGTTTTAAATAATACTTTAAATATTGGACTTTTATTTCACACATGCATTGCACATAAAAGCATTACATTTAACTCATACCAATTTTTCGGTGCATAATTTTGGTGGTTAAACAAAAATAACATATTCAGGGCTGCCATCTTGGTATTTCGTTCCACAACCCCGATCTATTTTGAAATTTTACTATTTTCTTAACATTGATGTTTTATTATATGTACACCACACCCTCTCAGTTATGGTATGAATGACTAAATCAATAAACTCATAGCCCTCTATAACCTCACTCTACTTGAAAGAAGTTCTATTTTTTTTAATGAATGCTCAAACTCGTCAAATACTAGTACACCTGATTGCATTCTTATTCTGTCAATCAAATCACAAAAAATAAAATGAAACAACATGATAAATACGCCGCTATAAGATATTCTATGTTCTCATGAATTAGATTTTAGTAAATTATTGACGAGATGATTCTTTGAAGTAAAGAAGACACATATTTTGATGGGGGCATCACGTATTAAAAACAAATTTGACAAGTTATCTGCTTTGAAAACCCAATACTTATGAAAAAAAATGAAGAAAATCTAAGATAACTAATGTGGTTTTATTCTTGCTTATTTCACATTGACAAGACATTCTGCTTTCGAAATCCAATGTTTATGATAAGATGAATAAAAATTAAGACAAACCACTTATTTCATAATGCTTGGCGAACTATTATGCTTTGAAAAAAATCAATGTTTGACAACCTGAATAAAACCCAAGACAACCATATATTTTACAATGTTTGACGAGTTATTCTGTTTTGAAAATACAATGCTAGACGAGTTGATTAAAACCCAACACAAACCACATATTTCACAATGTTTGATGAATCGTTCTACTTTCAAAACCCAATGCTTGTTGCGAGATGAATAAAAGCGAAGACAAACCGCCTATTATGAATTTTCGTTTTCTTTATCGTTAGTAACAATGACTCTTCAAAGCATTACAGTCGCTCACAATCTGAGAGTCATGATCGCTAACATATAGAGCTTATAAGAAGTATCTTGTAAAAAAAACGTTTATCCAAATCAGATTGAAAAACAAATTGTATAAAATTGGGATGTCAATTTTATTTTATTTTTAAAAACGCATTGTTAGAATAGTTGTTTTCTAAAAGCTAAAAAAATATTATTTTATAGGATATAAAAATATCTGTCTCCGAATGCACTATATTTATAATAGTTTTTAAGTAGTTACAAGTACAAGTAAAGCATCTATAATATATTTAAATATATATAAAATATATAATATATTTTAACATATAGATTTTGGGTTAACTACCATTTAAGACCCAAAACCAATACTATTATTGTCCACTTAAGGTCCATATTTTCATGTTTCTCTAACAAAGACACATTTCACTCAAATATTTACCATTTAAGACTCGCTAATACCCTAAATACCCTTATTCAATTATATAAAAGCTTTTAAGACTCATACTTCACATTTTCCCTAACTTTTTTCTCTCTACGTGAATAGAATAATACCTAAATATAGGTGATTATTCAATTTTGTACTCAATTTCTTGTTTTTTATTATTATTTTTGTATGATTTTTTATAGTGTTTTTACTTGATTTCAAAGTTTGATTTGGGATATCTGTTTAGATAAGTCGATTTGTGTGTATGGTAACTCGAATTTTGATTTCGAAATATTACGATACTCGAGATCTGTTTTCTTTCTGATTTTGGTATTCATCTGACATTAAGTTGCTAATGTAGTTTATTTTTTATAGATGTGAAACGTTAGTATTCTTTTGTACTAATAGGTAACTCAAGATCTGTAAAATATAACTTAAAAAAAAATCAAAACATATCATGAATGGTACTAGTTTTGTTCGTCTTAAAAAAAACAAAACCAATAGTATTTTCAGATTTTTTTTCCGAGTTACGGTTTAAAAGATACAGACGTTTAAAATTTTAAACGAAGAAGATGTAGAATCTTCTTTGTTTTGCTAGATGCGAAACTTTCTTTGTTTTGCTAAATGCAAAACCTTTTTTGTTTTGCTAGATGCGAAATCTTTTTTGTTTTGCTAGATGCGAATCCTGTTTAAATTTTGTATTGTTAGATGCGAATTCAGATCTAGATAGTAGATACAAACCAGTCCACTAGATGCGAAACCGTATATTGAGAAACCTGTGTAATATATATATATATATATATATATATATATATATATATATATTAAAATTCAAAACATATCATGACCGGTACTGGTGTTGTTCGTTTTAAAAAATTAAAACCAATGGTTTTTTTTTAGATTTTTTTTTGAGTTAAAGTTTAAAAGAGACGAACCTGTATAATTTTAAATTAAAAAAAAATAAGAAAGAGAAATTGTTTGGTGAATTTTATATGGAAGGTTACCATAAATATAAAATTTATATTTTTTGGACATTTATCTATGAAAGTTTGTTGGAGGGATCTTAAATGGTAAATTTTTCATAAATTTCTTTTGCTCTTATTTATCTTTTATGTGATATATATAATACAAATAAATATATCTACATATTCTGATTATATAATTTTTATTTTATTTTTATATAATCATTCAAATAATTTATATTTATTATTTAAATTTTATAATATTTATATTTTTACAATTTTGTTTTTAAAATAATCGTACTTATAAAAATTAGAGTAATGTATATAAATATCGATTTTGTTATAACTTTTTGTCCATTTTTTTGTTTGGTTAATGAGACACATTTTGACACTGTAAGTCATAAGATAAACTAATTTATTATAAGCATTATAAATATTTATGTTTTTAGTATTTATTTAGATTTATTTAGATTTATTTAGATTTAAACTTAACTTATATAATTAATTTTGCTTAATTTTATCGTTTTTATAAGATTCGCACCGCAAAACTATTTGTCAAAAAAGATATTTGCTGACAATTTAGAATGAGTAAATCTAAAGGGATGTATGGGTATCATTGTCTTTGGGTGTGGTACATACACATGTAAAATCATATGCCGTTTAATCAGTCGGTCCAAAAAGTGAAATATTTGGGTGGACATAAAGTCAAACGTCTCCACTTATTCATATTCACACTCAATATGAATGGGAATTTCTCGCCTTACTAAATCAGTCAAAACTCAATTCGAATTATTTGACTATCGCGATTTTATCAATTTTTTTTTAAATTAAAATATTTATTAAAGAGTATTTTTTTTTATAAAAAAACATTAAATAAAATAAAAAATGTTCATACAAATACATAAAATATATTCCGAAGATATAATCGATTTAAAAAGATCGATAGATAGGAATCCTAAAACAAACACGGTAAGAACGTCGTCCAAAAAAATTATCTTAATATCTGGTTCTATAATAAATAATTTTTTTTAAAAAACTTTCGTAATAAATAGTATCCAGTAGTAATTATATAAAAATAACTAATCCGGCCAATTAATTTTTTATTTTTTATTTTTTTAAATTATTATTAGTGTTTTAAATATTGATGAAAAAACCTTAAATGACACTTATAAAATAAAAGGATTAAAGATAAAATAAAAGGATTAAAGCTAAAATAAAAGGATTAATTTTTAATTTTTTTAATTAATTTTTTAATCCTCAATTTTTAATTAATTAATTATTTTAAAAATAGAAAAATGACTATTAAAAATAGGTCAAAAGTAATTAAAAGTAATTTTTTGTGTGGAAAATGCTTTAAATAAATAAAAGTTCATATAAAAAACCTGCGGCATACCCCGAGGAGATATATACGACTTGAGAACTCGCAAAATGAACTAAAATGCAACAGAGAATTCTTAAAAGTACTAAATAGCAAACAGACGTGGTACATGCTAAAATGTTATCGAGAGTGACTTGACGATAATCTAACTGAAGACTCCATGGTAGCAAGGTAGGGGAATCTACGCTCCTAGCCATCAAACTCTGAAACCTGTAGAAAATAAGATATAGTGAGAACTTTATTTAAATTATTGCATAGGCCAGCGAATCTTGGTTCCATGGTATCTATACCGAAGATCCGATACAATTCGGTGAGATACCATGGACGCAATGGTTGGGGCGGAACCAAAAATTCTTGAATTTCGCTCCTTCCATACGTGATAAATTATCGCACCAAAGCAGGTTCGCCAAATATGATGATCTTGAGAGTTAGACCAATTTGATGCTTCCAAAATCCAAGATTGTCAGCACGAGGCGATAAAAAGAAATCCTAGTTTTATACTAACATGGGTCCAAATAATCTGTCTGAAACTACAATCATAGTGAATATGAGAGATAGATTCAGAGTCAGAGTTACATAAAACACAATCAGTTGGGGTGTTTAGACCCCAGCTGAGAAGCTTATCTCTGGTTGCAAGCTTGCCCAGGATAACAAGCCATAAAATAAAGGAGTGTCTCAGAATGTTGAATTTATTCCATACTAACCCGGCCCACCCCACGTCAAGGGTATCGAATGGCGTTATATGTGTCTTTAATAGTGAATGTGGTGCATCCAGCTTTCGCTTTCCAGAAAGGAACATCATTTGAATGGACGTTGGGTGGAGGAAGAGTAAGGATAAGGTTGTGGATCTTTGTGAGGTTAGCTCGACTTCTCGCTCTCGCAGATCTGATGTTAGCAGGCCAGTTCCATTCACATTCGAGAATGATATCCGGAACCCTGAGATAAACACAATGTTAAAGATTTTAAAAGGTTGGAGATGGATAATCAATATTTTCATATAAAAGGTATGGTGCTTGATCTCTTCGATATTAAAAGTTGAGTCAATACTTAGATATAAAAATGATCGTCGTAAGATAAAGATTAGTATTGGTTAGAATAACAATTGAGGTAGATATTGTTAAACGAGTAACTCTTGATGACATGAGATTTTGTTATTTCTCCCCACCCAAATTATGGGGTTTAGGTATTCGTCAACATATATCCATTAACCATTTGTTTATTTATAAAAAGAATTGTAACTAACTACCGGTAACAAAATTGAAAAAAACAAAAATATTATGTTAAAATAATAATAATAAAAGTATTAAATTTAGTAACAAATTTTAGTAACAAATCTATAAAACATAACTATTATTTAGGATTTGTATTTATTTAATTTTTTAAGAAATTATATTTATTTTTTAAATATATAAATATATTAAAAATTATAATTTTATATTAATTTAGTTTAAATATTTATATCTTTTGACTAATTTAATTTAAAAATAATTAAGAATTCTAAGAAAATATAAATAATGATAATACTATCAAAATAATAATAATAAATACATAAAAAAATATGACATTATAATATAATTTTAGAATTTACAAAATAATAATATATCATGTTTAAATTTTTTTAATACTAGAGTAACTAACGAATATCCAGTAGACCGGGTTTGAGTTTTTCCATCGCAAAATTTTTAAACCCATAACCCATCCCAAACCTAGTGGATAATAAATTTGAAAACTCACGACCCATCCCATGTAAAATCAAAGGTTCGGGTACCCTAACGCATCAGGTCGGCTCAAGTCGGGTACCCTCGGGTTCGGAAAAAATTATCATCTCTAGCTCTAGCGATAGCAAAAAGAATGTTTATGTTGAAACCGAAGGTAAATATTGATCACCTGCGGAACCAAAGATACATAACATGTTTGCCGAAGGACTCTTGAAGAAACCTTTTGTTTCTAGAAGAAAAACTAAGTGATATGAATTGATGTGAGATCTGAGCCCTTAAGCAAATAGCTGTTGATCTTAGTTTGCTTATCTTATGTCAGGGTAGTACAAAGATGCATCCCAGTTTTTCATACGCATATCAGCGCTATCGCTTGTCTTTTATGCTTGTTTGCTTGGTCAATTGAGGAAATGGGCTGTCAGATGCTACATGTGAGCATGAAGAACCTTATGCACATATTTGGTCCTCTAAAAATAGTGAGAATGTCGTATGAAGTCATTATCAGATTTCTAAGCTAAGAAGTTTTAGAGAGAGCGTTAAACTAAAAGCTTTCAGATATTGAAAGGTACTATATACACATTTGGAAACAATCTGAGATCCATAGTTCCTTTGGTAACATGTGAGTGCTTTGAAATAACAACGATTTATTAAGTGTTTGATATTTGTGAGAGTCTTATTGTAATCACCGATATATAAAATATATACCTGTTTCCCGTAGATGTATGATTTCTTTACAATCTGAACCGCGCTAAATTGATATATGTGTGCTTGGTTTAACATTCTTGTTCTTATATCTTGTTTTATTTTATTTTCATAGCTGAATCTTTGAGTACAAAAAATATCTATGTGGATATCTTGTTTTTTGTTACATGATCTACACTAGTAACGAACATGTTTCATTTAAAAAGAAGTTGGACTTCGACTAACATGGCCCTAGGTTCGGCGGTTGTTGAAAAACTTGGTATTCATTATTATTTTGAAATGAGTTGCTTCTGTAGTAGGAGTTTCTCTAACAAGTGGTGTGATGAGCATGATTGATCTAAAGTAACTTTGGTAGTAGTATTATTATAAAGTAGAAAGGACGAAGATCATTTCAGATCTTGAGGTTAGACTATTTTTATTGAGAAACCAATACAAGGCCACCAAGATGAGTTTAATGAAGTTCAACCTATAAAAATAAATAGATATAATAATTTGAACCTCTGGATAATTAAGGTCCAAGCTTTTCTAGTACATAAGTGGTTGTTTTTACCATTGATGGGAAATCTACATAGAAGATTGATGCGAAGTATTGACCAATGCTCATAGTGTTGTAATATTAAGTTGGAGAGGTGAAGTGCTTCGAGAGGTATATGAAGGGCCTACCAAATTAGAGACATGGAATTTACTGGAATCCATTTACATGAATTTTTCCATTTCTAATAGATTGTATCTCAATAAAAAGCTATACACACTGTCAATGTATGGTAGCAAAGAGATCCAAAGACACCTTGATGATTTTAATAAAGTTAATCTTGATTTATATGCAGTTGAAGTCAAGATAGAAGATGAAGATTATTCCATAACATTTTTAAGTTCTTTGCCGAAGGTGTATGTTAATTTTTTTGACACCATACTGTACAACAAAGAGTCCTTTACAATGGTCGAAGTAAATAGTGTCTTGAACTAAAAGGGTCTTTGAAGGAAGATAGTTATGAAAAGTGACTCCAAAAGTCTAATACTAAATGTGAGGAGGAAACAAGGAAATAAATATCCAAACAAAAACTGATAAACCATCATTAGTATGAAAATAACTAAAACGGTTAGTTCACGACAACAAGAAGCAAAATTTAATTACTTAAAAAACGTAGATCTCTATCCAATAAGCGTGTTCGTAAAAATATTTGGAAAAATAATGGATATTGAGCAGCCTTAAAATCTTTGTCATTAGCAAAATCTCTTTCTACAGGGAATTCAAAAACTTTTTTTGTGCCCTTTTATTAGGCTTTCATACAGGAAAAACTTTGTTATTCCAAAATGGCTCTTATAATTATTGTCTCCTCTGAAAATGACTCTTGTTTTAATAATTATGATGATTTATCTCTAGATTATTTATCATCGGAACATAGAAAAAACTAGAAAATGACTACCACAGAAGAATACTCTTTAGATATGTCCAATAATGAGTTTTTATATTTTCTTAATGAAGATTATTCTCTAGAATGTTTTGAATATTCTGGAGATAAAGATGACCCAAATTATGATGCTTGTCCTTCTTGTGGAAAAAAGAAGAGGAAATTTAGTAAAGTTGAAGAAGAGTCAGAAGAAGATGACTCTAACAAAGAAGAAAAGTGTGGCGAAAAAGAAGAGTCTGAAGAATAAAACTGTGAGAATGATGTTTCAAAAGAATGTATTGAAAGTTTATTTTTTAGATTTTTTGTATATTTGTTGTTATTTTTTTGGTTTTTTTGTTTCAACTCGAATTTTTTGTTCGTATTTTTAGAGTTGAAATTATTAAACTATGTTATTTTCCAGTACGAAGGTGAATTATCACAACATCTTGTATATTTATTGTATCATGGTCACGCCTCGTATTGTTTTGTATGTCCCTTATGTCTGGTCTCACGTAGTTCAAATGTTGAAAGTTTTCTAGTAGTATCCTTTGTATTTGTTCAAGTCTCGCATGCCTTTATAAACAGACTCACATATCTCCATACCCTAAAGATAGACTCACATCTCTTACAAATATAAAGATAGTCTTGACATAATAATAGAGAGGGTTTCGTATCTCTTCAAAATACCACAAATAATATATCTATAATAATAGATAGGGTCTCACATATGGTTATAACTTAAAGGTAGTTTCACATCTATCAATTAATACTAAACCCGGTCTCGCATTTATCAATAATAATAAATATGGTCTCACATATTTCAAATAAGACTAAGCATGGTCTCACATACAGTTAAAACAAAAATATAATTTGTTCATTATTAGGAAAAACAATAAGAAATACTATATGACATGGAAATTACAGTATTCCAAAAGTCTTAAAATAAAGAAGTGAAAATTAAAACTTATAAACATAAAAAATAAATCCCAAACATTTAAAAAATTCTTTGCAAATCCTTTTATTATGCCCTAACTTTGAACGAAAACCATATTTCATCTATCGGGTTGTTATTTCTCATGTAGACGGCCTTCCAACTCGTTTTTTCAAGTTATATGGTCCAAGATTCATTAGAGATTAATCATTCATAATAATTAGTTAAAGTAGGTATGTTAAAAGAGTAAGTTGACCTATACTTATTGAAAATATAAAATGGCTCAATTAATGTCATTGGAACTTGTTGAGTCACATGTATTGCAACAAGAGCATGATAGTATTAAAATAAATGTTTTTGTGAAACCTCACACAAACATTTGAAATCTAGTAAATTAACAACCATAAAAAATTGAAAAAAAACTTCAAATATGGCTGCTAAAGACTTACGAACTAACCACAGATGACCAGCATCAACATTGACCTTAAAATTATTTTTATACTTGCGATATAATTTACTGCTACAACTTAGATACTCCCCATAACGTCATAAAATTTGAGTCATAAACAATTTTCCAATCTTGTCAATTAATTTCAGAATAGGTAGACTACATAGATCTTTAATATGATGATTAAAAGGTTCGACCAAAGAAGAAACCGTAACATCATATCATTTCCTTCTATCAAATTCTTGGGTATACTTGTCTCGAGGTAAATTTAATAAATCTCTAACCTCATTCACTAATAAACAGTTCAACTCTTTTATTAAATATGTCTACCGTTGGAGCATAAACACATTGTTTAAACCTAAAAAACTGTCATAGACTTAAAATTTGGATCTAAATTGACTGATAGCATACTTCAAATTATAAACATAATGGAATATACAGTATAAATAATAGCCTTTTGGATACAAGATGAAAACATCATTAATGGTATGTACATGGTGATCCAAAAAAAATGCGATTAACATTCCAATAAATTGAGTTTAAAACTCTATGAGAACCATAACCAATTATCAGCATCTTATAACCAACAATACTAAATGAAACAATAAAAATACATGAAAATAATTTAAAATGGTATCATATGTATCTCATCTCGCACCTATCCTTTTATAGGTCTTGCAAATATATTTGGTCGTGAATCGTATGATTGTCATAGCCAATCTCGTATATCTCAAATACAATATCATCTGTCTTGCATTTTGGTAAAGTAGAGCTACAAAGACTGGAATTACGTGAAAAATTGGTGACATAATAAGCTACCGTATGGTTAATGTATAGTATATGATCGTCTCGCATTTTGGTAAAGTAGAGCTACAAATACTGGACATACATGAAGGATTGGTGATATAGTAAGGTATCGTATGGTTAATGTATATGCTAGTCTCGCACGACTCAATGTTGAGATACTAAAAGTCTCGCATGTTTCATGTAAATAAGATGTTGGTCTCACATTTATAATAAATCTGGTCTCGCATCTAGCATATACAAAAAGTAACTGGTCTCGCATGTAGTGCAAATCAAATTTGTATAGTCTCACTTATTCACAAACGCATAATATCAAAAACAAAATTGCATAAATAATAAACTGAGAGAATGAAATTTAATATTGTTACCATCTTTTGTTATGACAATAAAATAGGTATCTATTCTTGCCGGTAAAAAACGTTCCATCGACATATAAAAATGGATGAGAGTAATGAAAACATTAAAGAGAAGACCCAAATGCTATGAAAATGATGTAGTTGCACGAGCCCATGACTATATGACCCTTTTGGACAAACAGAAACGAACTTTATTTGGGGCCCAGGTATCAGAATTATGCACTACGCCCGCTCAAATCGAATGCGTCGAGAAGCCCAACTATTT
Organism: Limnanthes douglasii subsp. nivea; assembly: GCA_036936605.1. Classification (NCBI taxonomy): domain Eukaryota; kingdom Viridiplantae; phylum Streptophyta; class Magnoliopsida; order Brassicales; family Limnanthaceae; genus Limnanthes; species Limnanthes douglasii. Next base: position 339,197,840 of record JAUPFV010000002.1, read on the forward strand.
TCGGAAGCATCACGTTGTGATGAAGTCCAAACCCTAAATTCCATCGTTTAAGCCCTCTTTCTGCTGTTTTCGTGAATTTTATGTTGTCTTTCTTGATAATCTGCCTACAGGTCTTCCTCCATTAAGAGACATCCTGCACCAGATTTACCTAGTACCGGGGGCTATTCTACCAAACCGACCACACTACCGGTTAAGTCCAAAAGAGCATGAAGAGCTCTGCAGACAAGTGGAAGAAGTTTTGATGAAAGACCACATCTGTGGGAGGCTTAATCCTTGTACAGTTCCTGCGCTGTTAACATCAAAGAAGGATGGCTCAATGAGGATGTGTGTGGATAGCTGGACTATCAACAAAATTACAGTCAGATATCGATTTCCTATTCCTTTCCTTGATGATTTACTGGATCAGTTGAGTGGTGCTACCATGTTTACGAAGCTAAATTTGAAGAACGAATATCACCAGATTCGTATTTGTATGAGAGATGAGTGAAAAACAGCCTTTAAAACCCGAGAAGGTCTATTTGAGTGAATGGTCCTACCATTCGGCCTTTCCAACGCTCCTAGCACGTTCATGCGGGTTATGAACCAGGTATTTCTCCCGTTCATTGGAAAATTCCTAGTTGTGTACTTTGACGATATTCTCATATATATATATATATATTACTACGAAGGAGCTGCACCTCCAGCACTTACGAGAAGTGTTGGTTGTTTGAAACGAGAAGATTTTATAGAGGACTCGACAAGTGTTGTTTTATGACAGATTCGGTTCTGTTCGTGGGGTATGTTGTGTCAAATGATGGTTTTCCAGTAGATAAGTCAAACGTGGCAGCAGTGCGTGACTGGCCTATATCTCCTTCTATCACTAAAGTCTGCTATTTTCACTGATTGGTCTCCTTTTATAAAAGGTTCATACATAACTTCAACATTATTATGGCTCATATTACGGATTGTATGAAGGGCAAGACGTTGGCTGGACCCCTGAAGCAACTACCGTGTTTGAAGAGATCAAGGTAAGACTAACCGCTGCACCGATTCTAGTTTTATCTAACTTTTCTGTAGGGTTTGAACTGCATCATGATGCTTCTGGATTGGGTATTGGAACTGTACTCAGCCAACGAAGCCGACCTGTAGCCTACTTCAGTGAAAAGTTGAGTGGAGCTAAACTCAACTACAACACCTATGACAAGGATTTTATGCTGTTGTACGAGTTTTGAAGCACTGGAGTTCCTACTTGTCCTATAATGTCTTTGTCCTAATACACCGATTATGATGCCTTGAAGCATCTGGAGAGTCAGGAGAAGCTCTCTTGTCGCCATGCACATTAGGCAGCATTTACTTAACAATTTACCTTCTCCATCAAGCATACTTCGGGGGCAGTTAACCGCGTAGCTGATGCACTAAGCCAACATAATATGATGATTCGTATGGAAGGATAAGTTGTGAGATTGGAGATGATAAAGGATTTAATGGCTATCAATCCATATTTTGGTCCTATTCTAGAAGACGTATGCGCAGGTTTGAGAAAAGATTTTGTAGTGAGCAGGTTACCTCTTCAAATATAATTTACTTTGTATTCCTGAGGGCAGTTTGAGGTTCCAGATTTTACAGGAGAGACACAACGAGGGGCATGATGGTAGAAATTAAACCCTTCACTCTGTATCGAGTCAATTCTTTTGGCCCCATTTGAGGTGAGATGTTATCTGTTTTATAGCTGGTTGTCGGGTTTGCCATGTGACAAAAGGTACATCCTCCAACGCAGGTCTATACCTACCACTCCTAATATCAGAAGGACCGTGGCGAAGCGGCAGCATGGATTTCGTCTCTGGGCTACCAAGAACACAAAGAGGTAACGATTTTATTTTTATGGTGATTGACAAGTTTTCTAAGATGGTCCATTTTATTGCCTATAAGAAAACCGCAGATGCTGTGAATGTTGCTAATTTATACTTTCGTGAGGCCTACCACTTACATAGCCTACCCTTGAATATCATTTCTGATCGCGATACACGGTTTGAGGGCATTTTTGGAGGAGTTTGTGGCGCCTCACAAACACAAAATCGAATTATAATAGCGCGTATCACCCGCAGATAGACGACTTAACCGGGGTAACTAATCGAATGTTAGGCAACGTGCTACACACAGAGGTTTCCGGGAACTTGAAAGCATGTGATTCCCGCTTTTATCACGTTGAGTTCGCCTACAACAGGCACCACAAGCGTAGTACTGGGTATAGTCCCTTCATGGTAGTGTATGGTTATAACCCACGAGTTCCTATAGATTTGGCTTTCCCAACGCTTGACAAGGTTTCAGCTAGGGTCGAGAACACCATTGCTGATCTATGGGAGTTCCATAAGAACACACGCAAACACCTGGAGGAAACAACACAGAAGTACAAGGTTGCCGCAGATAAGAAGCGTCGACTGGTGGAGTTTGCAGTAGGGGACTTTGTATGGTCAGTTTTGACCAGAGATTGTTATCCTGCTTACGAATACAACACGTTAGCTGCAAGAAAGGTGGGTCCGTTTGAAATCATTGAAAAAATTAATCCCAATGCATACAGGTTGAAGCTATCCAGCCACATGAAGACTCATAACGTTTTCAACGTGAAGTACCTGGTGTCGTTTACCAATGTTGTTGAGGATGATGAAGGTGAAAATTCGTGGGTGAATTCTTCCGAAGAAGGAGAGGATGATGTAGTTGCACAAACCTATGGATATATGGCCCTTTTGGACAAACGGAAAAAAGCTTTATTTGGAGCCCATATATCAGAATTAGGTGCTGCGACCACTCAAATCGAACGCATGAAGTAGCCCAAAGATATTTGGAAGCATCATATATGATGAAGTTTAGGCCCTAAATTCCATCGTTTAAGCCCTCTTTTTGTTGTTTTCGTGAATTTTCTACATTTTTCTATTTTTGTTGGATTTTATTAAAATACTTAACCAGCTCCAATCGCTTTGAAATTGGGTTAGACTTTATTTTATTGTGTAAGGACAAAGATGTAATTTTTGCCTAGGGTTTCGAGCACTTCTATAAAAGGCTCTCAAACCCTAGTTTTCCCGTCAGACATTTTTCGAATAGAACTTGAGTTTTCTCTAAAGTCTCCTATACTCTGACCTAGGGTTAGAGATTATCAATTTTCTGTTTTCGTCTTTCTTTTTGTTGTGCTTGCCGTCGTCTGTTCCATCTCGTAGTTCGGCGCTACCAGAAACACCGCTTAAAGTTGTTTCCTAGAGTATATTCTATATGATAGTCACTCATAATATCAAGACTTTTTTAATATTCTCAAGTATATTTTAACTAAATTAAATGAAGTAGGAATATCTCTGATAATTCTTATTCTAGATTTCTCTAAAGTTTTCTATAAGAGACAACAAGAAATGTCTAAAGTGTAGTCCTCTTTAATAAATGAATTTACCTCTTCGTTGTCACGTCATTATTTGATCTAATAAAATCTTATATCTCTTTAGCAATTAACTCAGGTTCAAATGTATCCTATGTTTTTTTGTAGAAATGGTGTTTCAAGTATGCAGCTCAATAAACCGCGTGATGGCCATGAAGCTAGTAGACAAGTCAAGTGATACATAAAGTATCCAGTTACATCTCTTTGAGACTTTATTTTTACAATAAAATATCTTATATTATTTACACATATATATATATATATTTGAAACCAAAACTATGCTATAAGGCATAACGACATAAAGCTAACCTTATAGCTGCACACCTTGATAAAAAACATGCACAATACCCTTAATTGCAACAACCCAACCAATAGTAGAAAGTTTTTTTTTATGATAACAAAAAATTAAACCAGAACTACTCTCCCCACTAATTAATTTATTATTTTAGGCTTTAAATAAACTTAAGCTAGACTCTCTACGTATTTCTTCAGCAACCATATCAACCGCATGATGTTCTTTATGAAAACTAATACTTTTTAAACGTTCAACATCAAGTAATGCTAGCAAACCCATAAAATCGGTTTTATTCGTAAACAAAAAATTCACATTATCACGAAAACAATATTTTATATTGTAATTACCTAAACAAAACATCTCATCTACTTTCAATATTCTTTTGAATACTTTCAAGGTCACTAAGAGGAACGATGTAGTTTGACCATTATGTTTGAAAATTCACACTCGAGGTCTAGACATTGCCTACTGGCATTACATAGCTAAAACAATAGTAACAAGCATTGCATCTCGCATAATTTACATGTCTAATCTCGCATAATTCATACGTAATCTATTATAGTCTAGCATACACAACACTATTATGCATGTATGAATGTTTCACATGTCTTAAGTATGTATCGCATGTGAGATGAATTGTATTAATGAAACATCTCACGTTAAATACCCCACATATCTCTGCTATACGAAAGTGAAACTAAATATTTAATGAAGGCCAATAATATATCTACGAGTTGGAAGATGGTTCAAGCATATTTTCTCTCTAATTATCGGGTTTGAATATTTTGGTGTTTCTCTCTCTAAATTTTGAGTTGTGAAAGAGAGGAAAAATCTCTTTTAGGATTATGGTGTTTCTTTTTAAAATAAAACTTTTTAAAAAAATGACTTATATAGTTCGTTGAAGGTATTTAGGGTATTATTAGAAAATTGGGTATTAAGTGAGAGATAAGTAGCGAAGATGAATCTTAGATAGGTAATAGTGATACTTGGGTACTAAATGATTATAAAAACTAGTGATGGGTACCTTTGGGTATAATTTGTTTACTATATAAATTTAAATGGGTAATATCAATAACCACCAAACATATTTTTGCTTTTACCAACATATTTTTGCTTTTACCAATAACCATCCAAGATTTGCTAAAGTACAGATAACTATTTGGTTTTAAATTAAATTAGTGTAACCACTTGGTAGTCTGAAATACCCTTTAACTGTTTTTCTCTCTCTTGTTTTTAAATTATATTTCAAACTATAGCTCAAAAAATATCAAAAACTAGATATATAAAATTTAAATTTTTTGGATTTTTAGCTGCGTAATTATGTGTAATTCGACTGCGTAATAAGCTTAGAAATGCAATTGCGTTCCAATTGTGAAATTATGTGTAATTGGATTACAAAAATGAGATTGTATTTCAACTACAAAATTACGTGTAATTAGATTAAAAAAAGAAAATTTCTTCCATTTGTGGAATTACGTGCAAATGAGTTGCATAAATATAAAATAATAATTGCGCAAATAGGACTTTGGTTACGACAAATCAATTATGTCTAATTCAAGATTACATGAAAATTAGTTGCGTAGATAATAAGAAAATAGTTGCGTAAATATGATTTTTAGTTGTAAAATAAGACTAGGAAAAAACTATTGTGTTTCATTTGCGAAATTACGTTTAGTTTGGTTACTAAAAAAACAACTTTATTCCAGTTACGTAATTATATGTAATTTGATTGCGAAAATAGAAAAATAAAATAAAAACTTCTCCAAAAATATCACCATGAATTCGTTTTGGTAAATCTTAAAAAATAAAAAATAAATGTATTTTGAATCGTTTTTTAGTTTGGGTGTGAAAGATATGAAGGTTGAAAATAACTAATGGTTAAGGTTGTACGTGTTTTGTGTGTTTAGAGGTACCATTGGAATCATTTATGTTGGAAGTAGTTTTTGGTAAACTTCAAAATTTAGGTGGTTATCGATGACTTTAAATTTTACAGGTGATTATAATAACTTACCCAATTTAAATATAACTATTTTATGATTTTTAAAAATTTAACTCAACTTTTTGTTTATAAACATATCAAATTTAATATGCAATTTCTATATTTGATGATGTAGTAAACAATGATTAATATGTTGTCAACTCAACAATGAAAAATACACTCTTTTTTATGTTTATTATATATATATATATATATATATATATATATATATATATATATATATATATATATATATATATTCTGGAACTGAAAACTTCGAACAATGTTTAAAGTTTAATTTCTTCCGGTTTTAACTGCAAAAAAAACTTATTGGTTTGCATTATCTTATAATATAAAGTCATTTTTACTACGCCCGAGGACGATATTTTGATCTGATGATTATTAACCTAGTGGAGTAATTTTACTAAATTATCCAGTCCTCCTGGAGTAAACCTCCTTTTATTATTTTGAGTTCTTTAACTCTCATCACTTATTAAATATGTCTTTTAAGTATCTACGGTCTGACGTACTAGCCACTGCAAAGAACCATAACCTTTATTAGGTTTTTAGTATCTAATAACTAAAGCAGTGAATTAGTGGACCTCCTGCAAAGTACACATTAACCCAACTGATATCTACATTATATTCTCCCATGAGAGTTACTATTATATGTAGGCCCAATATACTAAATGTCGATTACTTTTATTTTAACTGTACATTTAACAAGAAGCTTGGATACTCCAAACCTACACGTGATGATACATTCCAACTCAATGATTTCCTAACAATCCTCCACTTGGATAATTCACATGTACTGAAGCATATCATTCCAAATATGTAATATGTAACACTTTTGTCTTACATATAACCATCTAATATATTATCAAGTCAGATGATGGCCAATAACAAACTCAAAAGGATCCACCATGACTTATTAATGCGCAGTGAATCTACTATAATTACATTGCGAACTACCACGTAATATTACCATGTCATCAATACATGTCGATGTCCAACTGCTCCCACTTAACTAAATTAAGATCAACTAATATAAAGGAATAAGGGCAAAACTGAATTATTATATTAATCAAATTATTTTATTCATACAATCAGAAATAATAATATAACTTGAGAATTGAACTAGAATCCGGAAACTGAAATCAAAACAACACTCTCACTAAATCTAAATATCTTCTAGACTAAGAATATCCACATGAATTTTATACTTTATCTTGAATTAACATAAACATTCATCCAGAATTCAATTATCAAAGCATATGAAATTGGTTAACTATAATCCATAATTGAGATGGTAGGTTTTAGTGCAGTATAAAATCAATTCATTTTGTAACTTCACCATTCATAAATCACCATTATGTATAAAAATATATTACCGTCACTTAGTTTTGAAAATTTAATGTATCTACTGAATGAAGATAAATTATTGTTGTTGGCATTGCATCAATTCATTAAAGATCTCTAAGAATTGTAAGATAACAATAAATTACCACTATATGTATATATGTTTTACCATCACTTAATTCTGGAGATTTAATGTATATACTGAATGAAGATAAACAATGATGGTTGGGATTGTATCTCATGAGTCCGAATTCAGCATGCTCCCCGGACACGGACAGATCAGTCCAAGGCCTCTGGACCGGACAGACCGGACAGATCACTCTGAACACTATGGCCATAGGACTGTTCGAACTATGACAAAAGTACTAAAAAACCTAAACACTTCTTGACTAAGCTACTTGCTCTCCTACTTAGAGCTCATGGGTCTTTGAACATGACCCAGGTCCATTAAACATGACCCGAAAGCCCATAAGGGCCCAAACATCAGGGTATAAATACCCAACCACCTGCATTAACTATAGGTAATGAGAATTAACTGCTACCAAGATGCTTAATTATCTCTATACTCTCTACTCTAAACACTTAACACCCACACATTTCCTTAAAATACCAACTGAAATTACTAGCCTACCCTCAGGCGATTATTATCCAAACCAAATTGGCGACCACAGTGGGAGCACGAAGGTGCCTGAATCAAGCATTCAAAACCAGCTAAGAAAATCTGTCCGAATGAATCCGGACAATCCAGAAGTACCACCAGCTCTGCTCGAAGTGGTGGGAGAGAACGATGAGTACACTATCGAAGAGCGTGATAGGCTCAAAGGTGAAATAGAAGCTCTGATAGGCACTCCAGACCCAGAACTGCTATTTTTTCCATGATTTTAAGGGAGTGTTCTTAGAGGCTTGCCCCTTAACCAGCCGACTCTTTCTTTGATCGACTGACTTCTCCGGGGAGTTCTCTATATCTGATCCCATCGCTATGAAGGGTGAGGGTTTTTTGAAGCTAGTGGCAGTTACTCCTGGTTCAACGATGGATTATGATTCCTGAACAGAGGAACCAGAGATGATGGGGGAAATGCTAGGTTGGAATAACTTTCTAGGCTTAGTGCCTTTGGAGGAAGAAGATCCTCAATCTGACTCTGCAGCAGAGGCGATTGGTCTGTCAACGGGCGAAGTAGGTAACCCTGCTGCGATTCGTCTTTCCTTCTCGACTTTTTGTGCCTTCTCCAACTCAGAGAGGTTGAGCCACCCGCCTTTGATCAAAGCAATCCTTGCTGTAAACATAAACTATCAAGTAAATCTTTGCTTTAGAGAGAGAAAGCTCTAAGAAAATATGCAGAGTAAATATGAAAGAGATAGTAAAACAGTAGAAAGTGAGTCTGAATTTATAATAAATCTGAAAAAGCATTTGATTCCTAGGAGAATTCGAAAAGTTTGGCAATGATTAAAAGACGGCGCTGATGTCACCATATGTAATTAAAGAGGTTGCTTTTCGAAGAAGGTGGGTTCGAAATTCAAGGTGAAAAAACGGCTAAAGCAACCAGTCAGAGTGTGACACGTGTCCCACGGACTCTGGCAAAAACTGTTTTGAATTCGTGAAGCTTTATCTGTCAGGGTAAACCCATAGACCTGTCCGGATTGAAAACTACTTCTAATGTCGGACTGTTTTTCAGGTCTCTGACAAGAATACTTGCTCAAACACCTAAAAAAAGGGCTCCTAATGAGTCCGAATTCAGCATGCTCCCCGGACACGGACAGATCAGTCCAAGGCCTCCGGACCGGACAGACCAGACAGATCACATGGACCGGACAGATCACTCTGAACACTATGACCATAGGACTGTTCGAACTATGAGAAAAGTACTAAAAAACCTAAACACTTCTTGACTAAGCTACTTGCTCTCCTACTTAGAGCTCATGGGTCTTTGAACATGACCCGGGTCCATTAAACATGACCCGAAAGCCCATAAGGGTCCCAAACATTAGGGTATAAATACCCAACCACCTGCATTAACTATAGGTAATGAGAATTAACTGCTACCAAGCTGCTTAATTATCTCTCTACTCTCTACTCTAAACACTTAACACCCACATACTTCCTTAAAACACAAACTGAAATTACTAGCCTACCCTCAGGCGATTATTATCCACACTAGTATCAATTCATCGAAGATCTTCAAGAACCGAATATAAATTAAAATATAGGCTAGGCTTAAATAGGATACAAAACCTTTTGCAATATAAACTATCCATATTAGTTATTATATTTGTATTCAATTTTAATTTGCAAGTCTTATGAGTGGTCTACATTATTATTGTTACTCATTATCCTCATTATTATTCAACCTTTAATATGGACGATACTTAATAATCTCATTTGAATTGAGTTTGGAAAGTATGAATTCGATAGTTAATATTAACGATTTTATATATGAGTCGACCAAGTATTAATAGCTGAAAATGGATAATATAAAACGTTTTAAAATTTTATTTTCTTATAAATTTTACCATTGCTCTTATTAGTAATGAAGTCTTAATTTTCATTAATTCTTGATTCAACCAACTTGAAAAACTAAAAAATTAAAGCATCATTTTTTTTTGAATTTTGACAATGAAGTTTACAAATATATTAATTTATATTTAGAAAATCTTCCATGATATGTTTACAGAATGTCCCATGGAGTATCTTCACTATATATGACCCGAGGTTAACATTTAATGAAGTTCTTTTGTATCTCACTTAACTTTCAGAGTAAATAAAGAGTAGTCTAGTAATACTCTGATGTATAATGGTATTCTTACTGAACAAACATATCATTATTTTTATTCAATTTAAATAATTTGGAATATGTTATCTAAATATATAACTAAATTCTAAACATACAATATTTAATCTTAATCATCGTAAGTATAACAAAAACATGCTGAATTTTATCAGATGAAAGTTTTAAAATGCATTCATACATGACAAACTCGCCATGATCATTAATAGAGACGGTAGACGTCAACAAGCTATACATCACCTTAGACACAATTCTGCAATGTTGGTTCTAGGCCATATCTCAAAGTAATTAAGCCTTCCGTAAGGGCCATACTTTATTAGTTCATGGTACACTAAATAAATCATTCAACACAAAATTAGTTGTGCATGAATATGGTGCATGTAAATGCAATAACAACATCATGCTATGGGTTGCTTACCATTAGGATAATATGAGGCAATACTCTTTCATAAGGGCCAAAATACACTCACAAAAATAATCCCTTAAGATATGATGACCCTAACCACAAGTCCGCCAATCATTTTATAGAGAATGGTTGTTGAGGTGTTCAAATTATAATTCATAAAAATACTGCCGAATCATCTAACTTAACACATTGGATATTAAAGCGTTGTATCTCAGTACCTTTTGAACATCTAAAGTAGTTATGATATGTAAAATATCTTGTCAAACTTAATATTTGAAACAAAAAATCCCTAAGCATGCATGATATCACTACATCCTAAAGTTTAAGTGCCAACGGAAATGGGTAATCACCCTGTCCCTTGCTTATATTAGTTTTATGGTTTTCACAATTAGTTGCAAACTATTTTTCATAACATGATTCAGATTTTCATGAAATCAGTTTCACAACATCTTTTCTAAATCATGCTCTTAGTAGTTCAATTAATTTTCTTTTCTTACAAATCGAATTAAACAAATTTTATTTTACAAACCATAGTTTCTTACAAACCACAAATTAAACAAATTTTATATAACAAACCACAACCATATTAGTATTATATAGTATTGTATTAAAAAAATATAATAATAAGTAATGCAATCATAAACAAGACAAAGAACAACCAATATTTATAAGCAATAGTATTACATTATTTTTCATCCCAAAAACTCTAATTATAATCATATGTTTACAACCTCCGTTTTTTACGACTGTTTTTATTTAAGATAAAATTATTTTATTTTTCAATGTTAAAATTCTTCAATTTAAATTAGATGAAAGAATATAACAATCATTTTGAACACGAAGTTTCAACTCATTATAAGTTATTTAACTTTTTATAAATCACTTAGTGATCGGGTCAACAACCAAGTGGAATGATCGTTTGATGCTACCAAAGCTCAACTTGGTTGTTGAACAAGTGGCATGGTCGCACAACGCAACCATAACTCAATTTGGCCATTGAAGCCCAATTTTCCGGTAACAGAGTTTATTATGTGTTTAAGGGACTTAGTCATATTAAATACTTAAGATTTGTTCATACCATATCAGCACTCTTTAGCGCGACCGAGGTTGGAGTGAGCTTGGCTATTGGCCAGGCTTGCTAGTCGGGCCACAATATGCGACCTGGTGGATACGTGTGGTTCACCATGCATTCAACCTTCTACTCGTGCTTTGCCGCACGATCAAGTATAATCAGGATCTTGGCCATGAGGAGGCTGTGTTGCACTTGGCCAAGTCGGGGTCATTATTGTTTAAATGAAGCATACAATATTTGAGTTTTATATCATTGTTTTTATTTGTACCCCGTTTAGATGGTATTTCATGCTGTATCACAAGTGTTTCTTGTTCTGTTGCTCATTTTGATATTATTTATTATGATGTCCCGGGTCCATCTCATTTTTCCACAAAGGATGGTTTGATCTATTATATATCTTTTGTTGATGACTATACTGACTATATGTGGGTTTATCTTATGGAAAGAAAGAATCATTTTCTCAAAATTTACAAACGTTTTAGAGCGCTTGTTAAAACTCAATATTTTGTTGTGATAAAGTACTTCAGGTGTGACTTATGGGGTGAGTATATGTCCAAATGCTTTCACTCAGTTGCTTACATCTGACAGTGTCATACATCAGTCGACTTATACTAACACCCCTTAATAGAATGGGGTTGTAGAAATAAAACATCATCATTTTGTTGAAACTTCTCGTTCATTGTTGTTATCTGCTAAAGTTCCGTATGCTTTTTGGGGAGAATCACTTCATATTGCTGCATATTTCATTAATCGAATTCCTACTGTACATAGTTAAGGGATGTCTTTGTTTCAAAAGTTATATGGACAAATCTCCTTTTTACGAATATTTGGTTGTACGTATATTATCCTCTGTCATCATGTCAGAAGGAACAAGTTGTCACTAAAAATAACTTTGTGTGTTTTATGGGTTATGGTATTATGCAAAAAAGATATTATTGTCTCGATCCCACTGGTAAGATTATATGTATCTCAACATACCATATTTCTGGATCACATTTCATTTTATTCAATTCCTATAAAATTACTTGACATAACAAATATAGATATTCTGGTTTTGATCCATTTAGTAATGACAATGATACAACTATTGTTCCTAATATATCAATTTTTGAGACATCTAGACCAAATGATACTACTTCAGCTCCACCAATCCATGTGTTTGCTTCTTCATCTGGTGAAACTACATATTCTTCACCTCTCAGGTGATCTACTCGTATAAGTGAGTCTATCAAACAACCAGATTTTGCTTATTCATCTTACTTAGCTCTGTTTATATCTTTCATAGCAAATATACATGATCTATCTGAACCTAAATCATTTAAAGGAGCTGTTTCTGATCCTCGTTGGAAAAATACTATGCTCGAATGACTATAACTCTTAATCAGACTTATAGATGAGATGTGGTTAAACCTGTACCTGGTAAGCATATATTTGATTATTATTGCGGTTTTAAAATCAAAACAACGTCTGATGGGTTTGTTGAAGGGTATAAGGTTTGTCTTGTAGCAAAATGATATTTGTAGAAGTATCGTTTGAATTATGAGGATACTTTTGCCTATGGAAAAATGAAAACAATTTGTACCCTTATTGTTGTTGCATATGTTCGTCAGCGGCAATCTTCAAACTAGATGTTAATAAATACATTTCTAAATGCAGATCTTCATGATGAGGTTTCCATGAATCCTTATTTGGGTGTTGCTCACCTTATGTGAAGTTTGAAGACTTAAGAAAACTTTATATGGTTTCAAACAAGCTCCTCATGTATGGTTTGAGAAATTGTCTAGTGTTATTATTTCACTTGGTTTTCATGCAAGTAATCATGGTTCAACTTTATTTATCAGTTGTAAGAGTACATAAAGGATTATTGTATCCTTATATGTAGATGATACGATTGTTACAGGTGATTATATTGATGATATTAAAGCATTAAATAATGATTTGACTCATCTGTTTGTGATAAAAGACTTGAGATTTTTACGTTATTATATGAGTATTGAGGTGGTTTAGTCTCCGAAATGATATATTCTTTCTCAGACAAAATATATATGATGTATTTGAGCGAGCGTGACTTTTTGATAACAGAGCAGCATGCACCCCTCGTGAAACCAATGCTCGATATTCTCAAACCAAAAGTGTTTCTTTATCATACTCGACTTCGTATCATACTTTTTAGTGAGCTTGGTTTATGTTAGAGTTACTCGATCAGATATAGCTTAAGTTGTTCACGTAGTTAGTCAATTTGTTACTACTCCTACTTCTTTCCACTGAGAGTTGTTCTTCGTATATTGAGATATCTTCGTGACATTCAGTTCCAGAGTCTTCTGTTTCTTTTGAATTTTTCACTCGAACCGCGTGCTTATAGTGTTGCTTATGAGATAATGATCATCATGATCGTTAATTCATTATTAGTTTATGTGTTTTACTTGGAGATTCATTAATCTCATGAAAACTCAAGAACATGATGTTGTTTCTAGATCTTCTGTCGAGGCTGAGTACCGTGCTACAACATTGACTACATGTGAGATTGTTTGGTTATAGTGGCTTCCCGCGTATATGGAGATTAACATTACTAAGCTCACTTCCTTACATTATGGTTACAAAGACGTCATGCAATTGCAATTTTTTTTTATAAAAGAACAAAATACATTGAAATTGATTGTCACTTTCACTTGTTATCATCTTCGACTCGTGACCTTCTGGCTTCCATTTGTTCCAATAGCTTTACAGGTTGCTCATATCTTCACGGAAGATCGGTTTACATCTTGTTTTAGTTTTTTGTGTGACAAACTCTCAATACTTATTACTGTTGCACTTTAAATTTGAAAGAAAATACCAAAAATATTAAAAATAATAAATATTTTACAGATATTACACCTAATAACTTATTCAACTTTTAATCTATAAATAATATTTTTATTTTATACTAATTAATAAAACCCAATTTTTTTATTTTTATTATAATTTGCACGTAAATCTAACAACCAAATAAGCCAACCCAAAACATATTATGTACACAAACTTACATACTCATTGGATACCACAACAAGTCGATTATAATTTTCTTAGAAATCGGACATCTTAAATCTTCCACAGTATGACATTATTAATATTTTTTCATGAGTACGGGCCATATTTTTATCAGAGCCTAGTTTCAATTGTTTTAACGAACGCAGAATTTTAATACTTAGCACTATCAAATTCCTCTACTCAATAGGAATCATCATTGTTTTGTTACTGTCATCGAGAATCCCTTTCACGAGTCTTCCTCTTCCAGTGCTCTGCTCTCGCCATAATTGTCGTCCCAGTTTTCTATACGAAATTCTAGAAAGACAAACTAAATGCGAGCAATGAAATAAGTTATCAACAAAACATAAATTTTCGAGAATTTTATTTAGATTTGTTTTGGGGTAGTTTGTCTTTTATATATAAATTCCCGTCAGTAGTTCCTAAGAGGGATGTTTAATTTGAACGAGAGAAAGAGAGCCCTGGTCCAATAATTGAGATATGCATCAACCATTGCATTGCGCACACTATTAATTTAGACATTCCAATTATTAAATTAATAACTTACTAATTATTAAGATAATATCTAAGATACAATTTCAAGGTATCAACCCATTTTTCGACAATTCAAATCTACCAATCTCATTTCATATATCAGTTCGAAGTTGTTAAATAAAAAGTATTATATTAAAATAAATATAAAACTTTCAAAACTGATCTAATTTTTAGGACAATTTTATTGTTTGTAAGTAGAGAAATATTTTGTATGTATTATGAAAAACTAATCTAATATTTATAGCCATGGATAAAGATAAAAATGTTTATGAGTTGTTTTAAAAATTTGAAAATATAGTAAATTTTAATAAAATAGTTTGTAGATGTAAAATGAAGAAGAGTATTATTAGGAATAAAAAAAAACAATGATTGTCCATTTCAATTGAGAATGTTTTGGTTATTGTCAACCACCGACCGTTATATCCAGTTAACACAACCACTCGTTGACCACTCATAGCAACTTATTCATACTTTTAAAAACCAAATCGTGATAAAAAACAGTTTGTTCGTATATTATTTAGGTTTCTACATCGAATAATAATATTTATTTACTTTGAAGAACTATAATCCGAACAATATATCTAACATGCACAATATATATATATATATATATATATATATATATATATATATAATATTTAGCAAAAAATAGTTTTATTAAAAAACCAATCCCAAATCCACATGTAATAGTTATTATTGAAGATGAAATAAAATAATTGTTAAAAATTATGTAGAGCGACCGATGAATAAGATGTGATCACCAAACTTCTCTTATATATCGTACAAATATTAAATTATTGAACTTATTCCCTTGAGTACTCATTGTGGACGCTATTTACAGGACAACAAGGTAAACAATATCATGGTTTGAAGTTGCTAGTCTAACTTTAACAAGCTTGAATTTTTTTGTTGCTTTCATTTTTATGAGTTTCAAAAAATTAAATAATTACATGTGGGCTTTGATTTGTTTATATTTGATGACGAATAATAATACGTGAACTATATCGAGTGTTATTTGACATACTATAAGTTATATTTGATTCGATTTATTCAATATGTGTTTCATAATCCAATCCACATGCTATGCAAATGATATATAAGCAAAACTTTTATAACAAAAAATAGTCAATGACAAAAGCGGAATATTAAATTTTTTTTATGAATTTTTTGAGTAAAATAGTCGTATAAAAAACCAAATTAAACAAAAATTAACAATAATGAAGGCATTATTTGCTGCTTACCCACCCATCACTCATGATGTTATAATTTTGTGGATAAAGCACAACAATAAAAATTAAATTCTTATTCTTCTCACAAACGAGATTCAACATTTTGGTAATACAACAACCAATCAATAATCTATTTAAATGTTTAAGTCACAAGTTTTAATAAATGGGTGTCAATATTATATTCTAACTCGATTATTTGTATTTTATAGGACTAATAATTGTCATTTAAATCGAACGTGTTATATCCGTCGGGTGAATTCAGTTTTGAAATGTTCTTGGTCAGAGACTCAGAGTGCACACGTATTTTGATGATTAATATTAGAAAATTAAGGAAGTCTTCGAAAAAGTAAGGTTAATTCTCACCATACTACATATATTTATATTCATTTTTATATTTATAGTCTAATATAAAAAGGTTGGAGATATATTATTGAAAAATTATAAATGGTCTAACGAAATAGGCGCCGATGCAAAAAATATTAATATTCAAGAAACACATGAGTTATCTTTAATATGTGAACTATCTACGTTAGAGAGAGCATATACAGTTTGAGTTTATTTTGGAAACTATATTCGTAGATGTTCTTATAAAATAAATTATGTATCTTCCACAATTTTATAAATAGTTACATAGTGGATATTCAAGCTCATACTTATCCTTAATCGTGGACGGAGTCAAGTGGTAACCTAAGTAACCAAATTATACTATAAGTAGAAAGAAATCTAGACTTGACGAGTTGACTAAACATGACAAATCTTATTTGGAACATGTCCTTATAGATACGAATAATGCTAATACGTCTGATACTTAATAGTTCCAGAAATCTTTGGAGGAGGTTTTATAGTAAAACAATGCTTAGAGGACCAAATTCGTTATTCAAATTACTTAGTAAATTATTTAGAGAGAGAAAGGTATATTTTTAGAGAGAGAAAGTACGAGTAATAATTGTGTAATCATTAATCAATCACCATTTCCCAAGAAAGGGGTGGTGCTTTCATAATACAAATAGTAGGTCCCACAAGTCTAACAATTCATTAATTGTGGTCTTATCCTCAAGTATATTGTTTGCTATAAATAGTTCATTTCCCATTACATAATCATTAACTTCTCCCAAGAGACTTTCTATATTAACGAAAAACCCCTAACCTTTTGAGATCATTACTCTTCCCTTATCAGTAGCCCCCCCGGTCCTTGTGATAATGTTTAAGCAATGACTAATATATGATCATTCTTGTCTTCATCAGATTTTACTCACTGATTCTTTTCGGATTTTTGTTAACCCTCATGACCAAAAAATGAATTTTTATCCTTAAAAACCTTTGCACCCATCGCAAAAACCTTCCACGGATCTTAGAAGTAATAACGTGCTTCTCGAATTTTAAGATAGCTAAATTTCCCTCAAATTGCAAAAGCGATGAATCTTTCTCGAATTGTAAAATAGATGAATCTTCCTCAAATTGTAGTCGGCTATTTTCGATATCAATATCACATGTTTTCTCAAATTTTTCACGCGTGACATCATGCATTTTTCTGACACCACCAATGAAAACACATTTCTCATGCCAAATGTCAATTGGGATATTATTCACGTGCTTTTATTTTTGACACGATCTGTCCTAGGGGTGGCGTGACGTGTCCCTAGGCACTTATTACCTCTATTTTGGATAATTTTCCTCTAGGCAAACAACTCATCACCTCCTTGGGCTTCGGCACCCTTCAGGCCCACTCTTCTTTTAAATACTTTTGTTTCATCATATAACTTCTCAATACATTTTAGAGAGAGAAAGCTCTAGAGAAACTATTTTAGAGACCCAAAATTGTTTATGCTAAGGAGTTTTTGTATACCAGAGTGCTTAACTATTAGCCAAAAAATCGAAGAGAGGAGAGCTGCTGGTTTATACGTCGCACCTGAACCACATCCCCTGGAAGTGTTTTATTATGGTACCTGACCTCCCACGGAAAACTCAACTGAAATTATACCTTCGAATATCTGGTGTCAGCCCCCAATCAATCTTGTTTACCCATTTATAAGAGTGACTCTAACATCATGGGAAATGATAAACATTTAAGAGGATCCTCTTCAAAAATAAAAAAGACACCATAAAGAAAATAAACATAAGCATTCCAAACGCTCTAAAGGATCCCCTTCGAAGATTCCTTCTACACCGTATACTACTCCACAAGGAACTCCAAGGCTAAGTCCAGAAATATCCCCACGGAAACTGACAAGAGTTGATGTTGCTCGGATGACAAAGCAACCACTTGAATCAACTCCAGAAATTAACTTTCCGAGGGTCAAGGAAAAATAAAAAACAAATCCCGATGGAAAAGAATCTCACCTTTTCGAGGAGAATCCAGCTGCTACCATTTCTCAAACTATTGAGGAGAAAACCACTACATGTCTTCTTGCAGAAACATCCAAATCTGTTGCTCCTCAAACTGTTGAAGAAAAGACTATTGTACGTCTCCTTGAGAGTACATTCTGTTGGTTCTTTGGCCGGAGACAATAATTTTTCCCCAAAGAAATATAATCAATCAAAGGAAGATATTCCGCTGCCCCCAAAGATCAGTGCTTTAGTAAGGAATAACCTCAAAGCTATTGATAATAAAAGTTTGTTGGCTTTACACAAAATATAGTACAAATGTTACGAACCATTAGAGGAGGAAATGCTAAGACTTCGATGGGGAATCCCTTCTTCAATTTCCATCCGCTTCCTTACCGTCAGAGAAACTCCACTATCAGTTAATGTTAACAAACTGATTGTGTATACTGAAATAATGAATTAGGGTTTACGTTATCCGCTGGGTCCTTTTTTTTATAGTATTTTTTAAAGATCAATCTGTGTCCTACTCAGACCGGACCTAGCATGTGGTTTAATCTGATGGCCTGTATCATGGCTTCTAGAATTTCGGGGGTTATTTTTTTCCTTAGAGGAATTGATTAGCTTCTCTGGTTTGGCGAAGAATCCTTACTCCCCGTTCTATTCTTTTACCTTCGGACGTGATCAAAATGAAGTTAAGAATTTACTTGAAGGGGATAAAAAATAGAAATAACGCTTCCTTTTTTTCTCAAGGCTTTGGGAAATATGAGTCGAAGCTACTACTGACAATCCTCACAAGCTTTCACTTGTGTGGACCAATAAAGGTGTGACTTTCCTTGCATTGTGCTTCAAAATTTTATTATTTTATTATACTTATTCTTATATTTCTTACATATAAATATCAGTGGGCGGCATATCCAAACATTATGCCGATTTCATCCCACATGCAAATGATGTTTTCTCCAAATTGAACTTGTGGGCCAAGACTGCCTGGCTCAACAAATTTTGACTTTGTTTTACCATAAAAAATCTTACCAAAAGCAGACTGTGGAGGTTTAACCCCTCGGAAAGGCTGTCACTAGAAGAAATCATGGTCCCTCATTCATAACAAGACGTGCTAGATCGATTAGGATCGAAAGATGTGATTCTTTTTATTCCTACAAAAGATAGAGCTAAAAGTCACTTGCTTGAAGAATTGGATATCCCTTCGGAAATGGAAGAGGCCTCTGATAAAATATAAAAAGAAACAAATACAGTTAAAGGCTCGAAAAAAAAACTTCATACTCAGACTTCTCCTAACAAGAAGTGTGAAAGGAAATTGAAAACTATATCTAAAGATGTTCCAGAAGCTTCTGGTGATATTGGCTCCTCGGAAACCAAGAAGAGTGATCAAACCAATGCTACCTGAAAAAACGATCATTGGGTCTGAAAACGTTCAACTTCCACTGGCTGACATAAACATTTAAGAGCCTCAAGAAAATATCCAACCAGCTGACTCCACATCGTTGAATACTTTCTAAATGGTTCTTCATGCAGCTACTTTGAAATTCCAATAGAAGATGATTTCTCTCTTTGTCTTTGAAACTTCTCCATTCTTCTGTCTCCATTGAGAAAAAAATGCAATATCTTAAGGGTCGGAAAAGTTTTTACAAATCCCAACTCTCAGAGGCCAAATTAGAATTCGAAGAGCTCCAACAACAATATACAACTATTGCACAAAAGCTGATGCGATCTTCAAAAAACTTGTTGCATCTGAACATTATGTCCTACTCCTCGAAAAATGTTGTCAAGAAGAAAGGGACCTTTACGCAGAGAAAAATGTCACTAAATACAGGCTCATTTAAGCTTACAAGGAATCAAATGGCTTAGCCACAAATGGTTTGAACAAGGGATCTTAACTTGGAAAGTTTCTGGGGACATGTCCCTGCCTAATTTTTTTCTCCTGTGATATCGCTGAGTGAAAGTGAAAGCAAAGAATCAAAATCCGATTACAGTGATTCTTTTAAGTCTTCAGGTAAAAAAGTCATAAAATTCCTCTTAGAATTCAAGGTATTTTTTGTGAAAGTCCTTTTAAATTTTGAGGCATTGTTTGTGAGAGTCCTTTTAAATTTTGAGGCATTTTTTGTAAAAATCCTGTTGAACTTTGAGGCATTTTTTTTGTAAAAGTCCTCTTAATTTGAGAGGCATGTTTTGTACTAGCTTTCCTATTTTATGAAGTATTATCCTTTGATTATATTTTCAGAATGCTTCGAATAATTTAGACCAACTTTTGTTGGAAAACCTATATGTCCAAAATTTTAATAGTTGAAGTCCAACTTTTGTTGGAAGACCCTTTAGGTCAAAATTTAATAGTTGTAGACCAACTTTCGTTAGAAGACCTTCTAGCCCAAAATTGAATAGTTGTAGACCAACTTTCGTTGAAGGACCCTTTAGGTCAAAATTTAATAGTTGTACACCAACTTTCGTTGGAAGACCTTCTAGGCCCAAAATTTAATAGTTGTAGACCAAATTTCTTTGGAAGACCCTTAGGTCCAACACTATAATTTTAAAGGAAAAAACTTGTATATATAAATCGACTAATAAAACACCTTATTAAAACCTTATTGTGCCTACCAGGTAGGAAAAAGTGTGCCACCGAACTTTTACAAAAAGTAAAATTTATTTATAACATTCATTCTAAATACAATTTAAGATGTTATATATTCCAAGGATGCTTGAGCTTTCTTCCTTCTCTATCCTTTATCCCATACGGTTATGACTTTATTTTTTTGTTATCTCATATGGGACTTCCCAATTAGGTCCCTTTGTTTTACTTTGGAGGCGTATCTGTTTCTCATCATGGTTTGGTAATGTAACGATTTAATTTGCGCTCACCTTCTTTTGTCTTTAACCAAATCTAGCTCCATTTTTGTGCTTATATCATTAAGCTCATCGGAATATGTTATGACACGATGTGAAGGAAAAACGAATTCTGATGGTACTACAACATCCATCTCATATACTAATGCAAACGGGGTTTCTGACGTTGCTGTTCGAGGAGTTGTACGGTATGCCAAAAGAACTTATTGTAATAATCATGCCACTTTCCTGCCTTTCCTTCCAAATTTTTCTTCAAACCATCAAGAATTGATCGATTAGTAACTTATACTTACCCATTGGCTAATGGGTGAAAAAGAGTTGAGAAACACTACTCTATTCCTCAAGACTTGAATTTTTTCTTCAAATCTTTGTTATCGAATTGAGGCTCATTATCTGTAGTGATTTTCATTGGAACTCTAAAACGGCAACACATATTCGAAGTAATAAATCTAATTACATTTTTTACCTTTGTTTCTGCTAATATCTCTACCTCCACCCATTTAGAGAAGCAATCTACTGCCATGATTATTGTCTGTCACCCCCGTAAGCCATTGGAAGATGACCCACTAGATCAATACCCCATTTGTCAAACGATAATGCCCTCTGAAATAATTTCGAGAGGAAATCCTAGCTTGTGAATTATATTAGAAAATATTTGACAAGTATCACATTTTAACCAATTTTTTTTGCATCAAAAGAAAAGACTCTTCTCCATCATGCAACTCTGATAATATAATATGCGATTCAATTCTGTTCAAATATCGGAGTAAAGGTCTACTAAATTTTTTCTTATACAAAAGACCTCCAAGGATCCTATACACATGAGATTTGAACCGTATTATTTTAGATAATGATTTGTCAATTAGTAACTCATCATTCTCTTGATAATGTCTTGCCTCCAATCGTCATTCTCACAAATGGATACGGGAACATCTTCATCAATAATTCAAATTATTTGCTCCAAATTTCTAACATCGATGGATTCTCTAACGTAATGATCCACAAATATTTCTCTGAATACGAAACAGTGGCCAAAGAATTTGTCACAGATTTTCTTCTCTACGAACATGCTCATAGATTATTTTTTGAAGCCCAAAGATAGGTCTTTTAACGCTTTCAAATACTTTACTATATGATTATTTCAAGCCTCAGATTGTCCAAATGCATGATTAACAATGAGTTGTGAATCAATGACTAGCTTAACTTTTTTAGCCCCACAGATTTTTGCAAGCCTTAACCCTGCTAGAGATGCTTTATATTCGGCTTTATTATTTGTTGTTTAGAATCCAAATCGAATGGCCTGATACATTTCTATACCTTCTGGAGAAACCAACTGTATCCTAGCCCCACTTCGTGATGTACTTGAACCCCACATCTGTTCGAATTATCCACTTAGCCTCGAAATCGTCTTTATCAGTATCCAAATCCGACTGCTCAGAATGAAACTCCACTAAGAAATTTGCTAAGACTTGAGCTTTAATCGCATTTCTAGGTTCAAACTCAATATCAAAATCTCTTAATTCAACTGACCATTTACACATTCTCCCCGAGATATCAGGTCTTTTAAGCATATTTTTAATAGAAAAGACGTTCGTACCATAATAGAATAAGCTTGAAAATATGGCCTCATTTTTAAGCAACAATTACTAATGCAAGAGCCAATTATTTCCAACTTCATTTATCGTTTTTATGCATCCAATAAACTTTTGCTGATGTTACTGGTTTTGGAACATCATCCTCGGACTAGCACAACATTTACAGCACATTCTGAGACAACTATATAAACAAACAATCTTTCCCCTGGAAAAGGTTTAGTAAGGATTTATGGTGAAGAAATATATTCTTTAATCCGATGGAAAGCCTTCAAACATTCTTTTGTCCAGTTGAAATAATTTGCATGCCTTAATACTTGGAAAAATGGGCGCATTTATCCGAAGAGCAAGATATAAATCTGTTAATGCTGTCAACCTTCCCGTTAATATTTGAACTTTCTTAATATTCCGGAGGGTGTCATTGATGTAAGGGATTTTAACTGTACCAGGTCAGCTTTGATCCTTTTCTCATTTATTATATATCCAAGAAACTTTCCTGATCGGACCCCAAATGTGCACTTTTCGGGGACTAATTTCAATTTTACCTTTTTCAAGTTAAAAAAGTTTCCTCAAAATCACAAAAATGATCCTCATCCTTCGAAATTTCAACCAGCATATCGTCAAAATAGACTTCAATGTTTCGCCTAATTTTTTATTCAAAGGTTTTCTTCACTAGACGTTGATAAGTTTCCCCTACATTTTTCAATCCAAACAACATTACTTTATAACAATGCAAACCCCTTCCAATGATAAACGAAGTGTTTTTTGCATTCCTTGGATCCATCTTGATCTAATTATACCATGCATAAGCATACATAAAAGAAAGCAACCGATTTCCTGATGTTGAGTCTACTGGCTGATCAATCCGCGGGATAAGAAAATGATCTTTTGGACAAGCCCTATTTAAATCTGTGAAATCTACATGCATTCGTCATTTTCCGTTCTTTTTTTTTACCAAAACCGGGTTCGCTGTCCACAAAGGATATTGAGATTTTTGAATATACCCAAATCTGGTCAAACGCTCTAACTCTGTCACTATCGCCTCAGATTTCTCATGGAAGAAAGGTCTTATTTTCTGAATTATTGGTCTTATATTGTTCTTAACTAAAAGTTTATGGCAAATAATTTCCGAGGTAACACCACTTACATCTTCAGAACACCAAGAGAACATGTCCAATTTCGACGACAAAAATTCAATCAACCTTTGCCTTAAATCTTGAGATAACTTTGTTCCAATCTTTAACACTTTTCCACCTGGGTACACATGATCCTCATAATTTTCATTATGAACCAAGAAACTGGGGGACTCCCTTGGATCATAAAAAGGGTTGGTTCTGAGGAAGTCCTCACTAGCTGCTATGCTTTCTCTGATTCATTCCCTCGAATTTTCTTAGAAGATAAAACGATCCGGTAGCATTCTTTAGCCATTTTTTGGTTGCTTCTAATTGTCCCAATATTATTCCCCACAACATACTTTATGCAGTGATGTATAGTAGAGATAACAACATGCATCTTTGATAACCATGACCTCCCAAAAATAGCGTTGTAAGATGTAGGAGCATTTACGACAATAAACAATTTTCAACTTCTTTTCTGAAAGGTCCCCGACCTAATTCAACCACACTTTCAAATTCTCCAACCACTTCAGCAGTCACCCTCGTATATCCCACAATAGTTCTATCAGATCTTCGGATAACAGGAGGATCGATAATTTTCTTATAAGTGCTCATAAAAAAATATTGGCAGAACTCCCTGTGTTGATTAGAACTCTTTACACATGATCACCAGGTATCCATATTGCAATTAATACTGCATCTTCATGTGGGCTTACCATATTTAACATATTATCCTCCTTGAAATAAATTATTGAGGAGGGAGCTTGATGCTGATGTGCCGAGGAACCAACTTCTAATTGAGTAGTTAAACAAATTATATGCCTTTTCCGGGAACTGTTCGAATATCCTGCAATAGTATCACCCCCCTAAAATTGCCAAAGATTCAAAATATACACATAAATCACTATTATTTTTTATGGGGACTATTTTTTTCCACCATGCTAATATCGTTTCTCCCTTCTTTTGGATCTAAGTACTCTGTCGCAATATCAAAAGAATCGATCTCCTCAGAAATAACCAACGCAGTTTCTTCTTATTTTGATTTTTCTTTGACTGTCAGATTTTTGTGGGAGTGCTTCTTTACAAAATTTGTCAAATTTCTATTCTCAATTAATGCTTGTATTTCTTTCTCTAGTGCAATACACTCTTTTGTGTCACCAACATCTTCGTGATACTTGCAAAAATTACCGTTTCTATTTTACCTCGGAGTTGAATAGGGAAAGGCTTATGAAACTGTACATGACCACGAGTTTTGTCAAATATAGTAGCTACACACTCAGTCAGATTATGATCCAGCTGATCACTAGATCCTATTTCCGATGCCTGAGTTTCTACTACCAATATTCTTTTTTCAACTTGATCAAGAATAGCCCCAAATGTTATCGCTTAACTTTCTGGCACAATGTCTTTCAACATTCCGGAGAGAAGACCCATTCGATCTGCTGCTAAAGCCACTGAATATTTACGATATTCAATATTCGTTTTTGCCTTAACAAAGCGATTGGTATAATTTTTTATACTTTCCGTAACCTTTTGTTTGCAGTAAATTATGGTATCTCCATTAGCTCAATTTTTTTTTACTCCCCACGAAATACTGCAGGAAAATATTCCAGAACATGTCAAAGTTTTTTATATAACCTTGCAAAAGTCGATTATACCACTTTGAAGCAACACCATTAAAAGTTTGAGAGAATGTACTGCACAACAACTTGTCATCATCATCAAAATTAATCATGAAATTTTTAAATTGCTCAATATGAATGTTAGGATCTTGTGTCCCGTCTATTGTTTCCAACTTAGAAATGTCAAAATATTTTGGAAGATTGCTAGAAAGTATCTCTGCAGACCAAAGATAAGACCTCTATTATGGTCTGCTCTGTAAACATTAGCTCTTGGACCCTCGTGAGCCATCGCATTGAGGCCTTCATGGAAAGGAGCTGTCTATTGATTACTTACACGATACTCGAAATTTTAACTTCCTGATTGATTTTGAACATGCACGAAATTATATTTCTTCACATAGTCCTCAGAAGCCTGATCTTTCCCTTTCAAATCTTTAGTGCGATGACAAGATCATTCCTCTTTTCTATATATCTTCGAATATTTGATGTCTTTCTTCTTGCGATAATCTCTTTCTGGAGAAGATTCACTGGATCCATAGAGTGAATAATCACTTGAGTCAGACGATTCATACATGTATCCTAGTTTTAATTTTTCCTCGGAAAATAACGATAATGCCTCCGGTATATGTCATTCTTACTATTTCGATGATGGTAATATGATTCATCTTTCTCAGTTTTATTTTCTCTTCAAACTTCAGACCGAATTTTCTTAAAAGCAATCGTTACGTCTCTTTCATAATTCAGCTTTTCGATTTCTTCTAACAACTCGTTTCTCCGAGTGACCAACATAAACTCTTTCAAAATTTCACCAGCGTCTTGATCATCATGTTGTTGATCAATTTCCATAAAATTGTCAACATGGTTTTTTTCAAACTCTTTTCCAATTAACAAATCATTATTCATGCCTAAATCTCCTCGAATTTCCATCACTTTTCTTTCAAATTTTCAACAAGGTTTTGGCAGTAGATTCCGGATACCAAATAGTTTCCCACAGGCGGCGCCAATGATAGTTCTAGAAATCTTTGGAGTTTTTAGATAAAACAATGCTTAGAGGGCGAAAATCGTTATTCAAATTACTAAGTAAATATTTTAAAGAGAGAAAGCTATATTTTTAGAGAGAGAAAGCTATATTTTTAGAGAGAGAAAGCTATATTTTTAGAGAGATAAAGTAAGAGTAATAATTGTGTAATCATTAATCAATCACCATTTTCCAAGAAAAGGATGGTGCTTTTATTGGTAAAAATAGTGGGTCCCACAAGTTTAAAAATTCCTTAGTTTTGGTCATATCCTCAAGTCCATTGTTTGCTATAAGTTGGTCTTTTCCCATTACATAATTATCAATTTCTCCCAATAAACTTTCTTTATTAACAAAACATCCTTAACTTTTTGAGATCTTTATTCTTCCCTTATCAATACTAAACTCATTCCTAGTTCATAAAGTTCTAGTACAAAAAACTACTACTCTCAATAGGTAAATTATTCACAATGGTACCCATCGTAAGTTCAAATATTCTTAATATAAAATATTATCGACAAGCAAAACGCATAGCTTATGATAAAAAATCATACAAAGGTATAAACATAAACATTTCTCCCGACATATGCAAAAACGTTATTGATACGTAGTATGTTATATAAGGCATAATATATAGATTATATGTTGTGAATGAGTCGAATAATGCCTTGACAGGTTATTGTATTCGGCTAGTACAGTTTTGTGACACTGATAGTGTCATTGTGTCTTGACAGTGTACTGTGTTCAGCCGTACAATGATGTGTTGTGACAGTATCATTGTTAGTCTTGTGGTATTAGACTATTAGGCCCATTATCTAGTAGGTTCTATTTATTCCCTATAAATAGAACCTACTATGACTACACGAAAATATAATCTGAAATCTGTAACCCTTTTCTATCATAATGAAACACTTTTCTCTGGCGGCGCGCATGGACGTAGACAATTGTCTAACCACGTTAAATCCTGTGTTATTTTCTTTTCTTTCAATTATCTCATGTTCTGTTTTATTTGTGTTTTGTGCTTAAGCCATTTGCGATAAATTACATAACGATTTGTAACAATATATATATATATATATATATATATAACATAAAAATGTAAAAAATAATTTCATATACAAAGATGAGACTTACACATTGTTTCATCTAACATTATATCTTTTTCGATTGACTCGTGAATGGTATATGAGGCTAAAAACCAATAATATCTCGATAATATTTGATCTATGTTGGTCGTGTTCGTTCTTGGATGAGGCTTTTGGCCGACGTATGTCTCGGGATTAAGCATACCCTTGTTCACCATTATGTATCAAATTAATTCAAAAATGTATTGGGTAACTCAAATTTGTTGTAAAAAGCTATCTATAAAAAGAAAGACAACGTAAATAATATTGGCTCCACTTTTATTAGCGAATATAAAACACCTAAAGATGTGCAACAAATATGCATGGGTCGTGGAGGTGACACCGGCTACATCAAGAGTAAGACTATCATTCATAAGGACCATACAATATATATCTGAGCTATAATATGAAAACTACACTTTTGCTTGTGTTTGGTGAAATAAAATGATTCGTCAAAATCAAGTCATTAATTATCAACATATTAGAGTCATACTTAAGGATCTTTTTATCATTTTCAAATACTATCGACTCTAAAATATCATCGGCCATCAAAAGACCTGTTATCAAATGCACGTCATATGATGTGACAATCAACTAACCGAATGAGAAATGTAATGTATTTATCTCTAAGTGCTATTTTAATTCCTCCATGAAAGATATAAGTGTGACTCAAAAATTAAGGACATCAAATAGATCACCACGTAATATCCACTATAACTTCTCTTGGAAAGTAAAATGCTCGTCTATGTGCTATTTTTCAAGGGTATTACAGAATGCGAAACAACAAATATTTTGTCGCTTTAAAAAAACAAAATAGATTTCAACAATAAAAAATACAAGGAATACATCAAATTTATGTCCAAATGTCATATATTGCGATGCCAAACAAAATATTTACATATAATATAAACCAATTTATTCAAACTCAATTTCTATGAATCAATTAGATATAAAAAAACCAGTTAATCAAACTCAGTCCAAACAAATTATATATAAAAACTAATTAACCAAACAAAGAATTCAATAAAGTTGGTTAACACTTTTTAGTTTAAAATATCATTTAAAGTGTATATTAAACCATATTTTTTTTGTCTTCGTTGCACCCGTTGTATAATTTGAAAGCAATATATAGTAGTATGATATTGTCCGCTTTGGCGCCCAAAGGCCCTCACGACCTTGCATTTGGTCCACTACCAAAAGACCTCTTACTGTTGAGATATGTTCTTACTTATATACCGCTGATCCTTCCCATGTTTAACCGATGTGGGATGTGGGACTTTGGTCGCCGCCCTAACATATATATATATATATATATATAATTAAAATTTATAGTTATAGGCGACAATATCCATTAATTATCAAATTTGAGTATCAAATTTAAAACAAAACTATTATAAAAAAAATCAAATCGAACCAAACATCATAGGTAATGATAGAAAAATGTTCATCTTGTTCATACATAATATCAAAAAATGCTAGACTTACTTACAGATTTTAAGCGAACAAGTTGCTATACATTTTCATAGGTCATGTTAAAATGTTTATTTTGTTTGGATGATCTGTGTGAATCATCATTACATACTTATACTTAAAAAGGTAGGATTTATAACGCTCTAAAAACTATACAAAACAACAAGTTATATTCATTAAATTGTAGATCCACTACTTATCAACCATTTACAAGTTAAAAAAAATTAAAACGATAAATGTTTTGAATTTTGAATTTTTCAAACGTTCAAAGTCAAATAACGATTTGAAATTTAAGAAGAAAAAGATGTTTGAGAATTTTTTAGAATTTAAAAAGAAAAAAACGAAATTTTTTGTTGAAAAATGTTTATATATATTTTTAAAATGATAAAATGATAGATTTTCGCATGAATAAAATATAAAAAATTAAAAAATTAAAAAATTAAAATAAAATAATTAACCATGAAAACTAAATGGGAGAATGACATACTCTAAAAGTAAAAAATATTATCATTTTTTTAATATAATCCTTTATAAGTTAGATGTTGATATATTAATTGTATATTTTACCCAAATTCACTAACGTCTTTAAAAAAATTAAAACAACTCTTACATATTTAACTAGGTAAAAGAATTATATCTTTTAAAACAATATAGTGCAAATAAAATTATTCAAAGGAAAGTGAGATTCCATAAAATCTCTTGATAAAATATAAATCACTCACTCAATCAAACAATTAAAATTTATGTTGACCAAGAAAATTTAACAAGATCATTATCGCAAGTCAATCTCTATTCTTTCACTTAAATTTTTTCTATCTTGAAAGATATAACTATCTTAATTTTTTTTTCAAAGTCAATACCACAATCCTTTATTTATATTTTCTTATGAATTATCTAGATTGGAGTTTTTCTAGACATTTCTACACCTTACTACAAAATAATTTATTATTTAATAGCTTTTAAAGATTTTTACAACCTATCATAAGATTAAGTATTTATTTTCTACCATCCACTACAAGATTAAATATTTATTTAGTAGTTTTTACAAAGTGTTTAGTTTATGATTCTTCTTAGATATGTTTTTTTATTGGACTTATATATTTAATATATCAAGTTTGTGATCCAACACCCCCTCTTAAACTTGATTCTATGACATTTAGTAAGTTCCTTAATCTTTTGAAGTCTTTCCTATTCTGTGGCCTTGTGAAAATATGGGGAGAATGACCTTGTGTCTTCACATATTCAGCTTGCACATATTTTATTGTAATATATTCCATTATATAATGACAGTGAACATTAATATGCTTACTTTGATCATGAAATTCTATTTTAATGTCTAACTTAATATAGAGTTAAACCTTAGTTGGCTCTTTTTGTGTTAAACCTATATCATTCAATATATTTCTAAGCTAAATTTCACTACTAACACATGTAGTAGCATAAACATGTTATGCTTGACAAGTGAACAATGTTATGATCGGTTGTTTCTTTTATATCTATGTGAAAGTAATACTTTCCATGAAATATACAAATCCAGTAGTATTGTTTCGAATATTTATGTCTTCACCTCAATCACTATCACTATAAAAACAGGATTTTAATTATTGGAAACTGAATACAACAAGCCAAACTCAATTGTATCTTTCAGATATTGAAATGAGTTGTTATTGAACATTTTATATAATGACTAACCAATCCAACTACATGAAATATATGAGGTCTTGTGCAAGTTAGATAACATAGACTTTCCACCAAACCTTTGAAGAATATTTGATCTACACTTTCACCTTCTTTGTGTTTGGATATACTGATTCCAAATTCCATGAGTGTTCTTATCGACTTATAATTCTCTATTTTGAACTTCTCCAATATTTGTTTTGCATAGATTACTTGTGAGATGAAAATTCCATCATTTTGTTGCTTAACTCCAATGCCAAGGTAATACGCAATGAGCCCCATGTCTGTCATCTTGAATTTCTACATCATCACTTTCTTCAATTGATTGAACATAATTTGGCTGCTTCTGGTGAAGATAAAATCGTCCACGTAGAGATACGCAATCAAAATATCTCCATATTTGATCTTTGTATATAAAACATGCTCGTATGAATATTTTTTGAAGTCATTCTCTCGAAAATACTTACCATATATACTGTTTCGTCCCCTTTATGATTGTGTTAACCCATAAAGAGATTTTTTAGTTTCAACATCTTATCTTCATGACCTTTGACATCGTAGCCTAATGGTTGTTGAATGTAGAATTATTTTTCAAGAGCACAATTTAGAAATACATCCATTTGTTGTATTTTGCATTTGTTTTTACACTCCAACAAATAAAAGAAACCCAGTTCGATCAAAAAATTAAGCGCAATAAAATTTGAAGCTTTAGCCCACGTATCATTCAGCAAACCGCTTCGAATCAGATGATCGACACCATATATTCAGCTCAACCTCTACCCATTCGGCTCAGGTCTTGGGCCAAGTAGAAAAAAACCATAATATATTCACCCAAACTCATGTATAGGTTCTACCAAACGTCTTTGCACTCACCACTTAGCCACAATTATGTCTTGAGATAATCCTAACAGTTCCTACCTATACATGTTTTTGGATGATCTATTGTTGGCCCATGTCTTCATCCGACAAACCTCTGCTGACAAGTTACTTCTAGTCTACACCTAACAACTCTCCATCTAGGATTATAGTAACTCCAACATTCATTGCCCCCAATGTCTTACTCTTTTGAGACCCGCTCATTTGCATATCAGACTTGAACAAGTCTCATACAGTTCGTGAGATTTACAGAAATACCTCATAGCATCTAAAAGATTTTCTTCACCTACTCCCTATCATTATGTCTCAGATGAAGTGCAACTTAATATCTACAAGTTTATTTCACTCATAGAACTTCATATTTTTCATTAAATAAAAGGCATTAGTGTTATTACTAAATATAACCACATCTTACTCCACACAAGTTAGTTCATAAAACAATATCTTCAACCATCTACTCTCCAAGGAACGACCTTATGTATACAAAACATCCAGTTAACCACTCCTCCAAGCAGAGTAAAGAAATAACCTAAACTATACTTTATTGTGTCAATACAACCTGCATAATCAGGGTCCACATACTTTGTCAACACTAAATCGGTTGTCTTTCTGATTTATAATCATAAAACAACCGAACTCTTCAAGTATCGTATCAACCATTTGAGTGCATGCTATTGCGGCTTCTCTGGATTAGACATGGATTTGCTCAAAACACTTACGGTATAGGAAATATCAGGTCTCATGCAAATCCTATCATGTATAATGTTATGAATAACATTCACATAAGGTATCTCTAGCATATACATCTTACCTGGAGTTTCAGTTGCTGCTTGAGTGACATTAAGTTCGAATTGAGCACCAATGAGAGTTCCAACCGCTTTGGTTTCAGACACTCTTAGGATCTTATGTATATATTATTGTTAAAATAAGAATAAATACCCATTCGGCATGTTCATCCTGATATCAACACCAAGTACCTCGTAGACTCTCCCATATCATACATCTGAAACTCTCATTTCAGCTAACTCATCATCATTTTAATCGAGTTTCTATCTCTTCCAGCTACTAGTATGTCATTAACATAAAGCAACAATATGACTTGTCTCTCCATGCGTGTTTCTGTTACTAATAGAAAAAATTGTAACAAAAGTTACAGAGATGCTTGATGAATCTCATAAAAGAATCAAATTTTCTACATTGCCTCAACTAACTCTTTCAGCCTATAAATGAGTCTCTTGAACACACGACACCTTCTTTTCTTTGTTCAAAACTTTTGTCTAACACATGTACATTTTCTTTTTAATTCACCCTTCAAGAAGGTAGTAACAATATCCATTTGAACTAGCTCAAGATAAAATCTAGCAATAATTGACAGTAGAAACCTGGTTGAGGGTTGTTTCACAACCGAAAAAAATATCCCATTAAAATAAACACCTTGTTATTATATGGGTAGCTCAACACCAAGTATACCTGGCTTATTCTTGAATATCCATTTAATCTGACCTTTCGGCTGCTTTACAAGAATCAAAGTGTTCATCTTCTTGAAAGATCTTAGTGCTTCCCATGGTTGTAAGCTATTTATCTCTATCACTACTCTTAATCTTATCGCGATAGATTTCGGGTTCAAGAATATCTCCTCACTTTTCAATAAATAAAGCATAACCAATTACATTAACAAAACCATAATTTTTGCGGCTTTTTGCTTGCTCTATGTACTTTAGTAAATAAAAAACAACACATATTCAAGCAAAATATAAAATTTTAGTTTTTTTCAATATTTTTATACAAATTTATTTACGAAAGTGAACATACTATTTTTAAATTTAAAAGAAACCAAACAATCTAAAATTTAAATAAAATTTTTATTTTTAATACAACTATAACAATTATTTTAACAATCTTTAAAAAAAAATGCAAATCTTAAAAACAGTATAATTATACATATTTCGATTTAGGAAACCAAAATTAGATGTTTCGGTACAATTTATTTCAAAAATACAACTAATGTTGCTATGTTGGGTAGAAATTTTTTTAATGGTAGAAACATTGATTTCGAGTTTACAAATGGAAATTTAGTGGGTTTTCGAAAAACATATCATCTCCATTTTATACGAAAATAAGTCCATTTCAGTAAAAAAAAACTCTACCTCATAAATTCTAAATATATAAAGATATACAAGTCATAATAATGAAATTAAAACGGATTAAAACCACTCAGAGT
The DNA here is from genome assembly GCA_036936605.1 of Limnanthes douglasii subsp. nivea. Lineage (NCBI taxonomy): Eukaryota > Viridiplantae > Streptophyta > Magnoliopsida > Brassicales > Limnanthaceae > Limnanthes > Limnanthes douglasii. Next base: position 339,231,816 of record JAUPFV010000002.1, read on the forward strand.
TAAAAAACATAGATATTTTGAAAATTTGGATAGAAATTTAAAATTCAAATTCAAAGCTGTAAATTAAAAAACTATATATATATATATTGAGTTAACTCACAATTTATTCTTAAATTTGTAAAATATTTTTGAAACTAGATTTGTGTTGTTAAAACTTTAGAGGTTCGACTCAAACACATTAATTTATATATTTTATCTATGTATAAGAACCTATACTCTTTTTGGTCTCTATGTTTTTTAATAATACAAAACCCTAGCCGTTTTTATCTTTCTTTCTTTTATCAAAACCATTTTTCATAAAAATATTATAAAAATACAATAATAATTTATATTTTTGGAGGTATACAAAAATACCAATTTAAAATAACAAATAAAACTCCGATGATTAACCAGTTTGAAATTATATAAAAGCAGAATATAACATATTTATCATGGTTTATTATTTTTTTTAGAATATAATTTTTCGTACCATTTTCGGTATAAATAATAGAGTGCAGCTTTTCATGTTTTGTTGTATAAATTTCGAATTCATATTATAAAACATTGAATTTTTTTTGTTAACAACGTATTATCATACTTATTTTTTATATAATTTGAAAAATAAAAAATAGATATATAATGAATAAATGAACAACGAGTTTTGGAATGACCTAGTTTCTTTGCTTTAACTAAGGTAGAATGGAAGTTTGTTTAAGAATATTTAGAACTTTTTTTAGTATAAAAGGAAATATTATTAAATGAAACTATAAAATACAGAGAGAGAAGACACCAAACCAAAATTTTGGCCCTTTACCAAGACTAAAACAATTGAATTGCTATTCTAAGTTACAACAAAATTTTAGACCAAATTTTCATCCTTTACATAATCATCAAACGGTCTTCAGCAACTTGAAATTATGGAGCCGAAAGCTTGAAACTTCGAACAGATGAACCCAAAAGCTTTTTACAAGAAATTCTTTAACAAGACATTAAAAGCTAGGATCCAGAGAGCCAGAGGGCTTAACAAGCCTACCAAATGTTTGATAGAAGGATTCTAATTAAGAATAAAGGAAAATATCTCTGAAAAGTAGTCTAACAAAGACATGGCAAGGAACTATAAGAGCTACAAAGAAGAGGCGCCAAACTAACAATGAAAAATTGGATCCCTATAATTAAAGTTAACACTCACATGAAGATTCAAAGCTGAGTAAATTTACATACTCATGAGTTATGAACTAAAACTCATCAAAAGATTCTCATCCACCATATAAATTCGAAGGGTAATTTGAGGTTGAGAAGCAGATGAGCAGAGAGCTCGCAAGAAGGATGCTGATTTAGAAGCAAGAAGAAGGCTTTTGAAGGAGCAATAGTGAACTCGAAGGCAAGAAGCAATCGAAAAAATGTTGGAAGACAAGAAATAACTGGTCACAGATTGAGACAAATTATAACGAGTGTAGGCTCTGCATCAGCGATGGGCTAAGCTTGAATCTCCTTTTATCTTGAAGATTTGAAGACCTCATGTAGAGCTCTAGCTTCTGATTTGATTGAAGAGATTTTGCTGTAAATGTTTCTATAGCCATGAAGGATGGCACCCTGGCTGTCACAAATTAGTATAGCTTCGATGGATTTGCCAGAAGAAAGATAACACGTATCAGAGTTGAGCTTGTATCTGCCAGATATTGGAGAAATCCAAAGGAGATGAGAGATTTTCTTCTTCATCTTAAGATGGTTGAAACAACCCAAGGTATTTGCAGCCCCTTCAATATTTTTTCCAGTGCTTATGGTTGGGCAGATTATAGTGATCCAAGCTAGAAATTATGTTCATTATGTATTTCATTAATGATATTGCTGAGAAAGAGTCACCATTGATCTTGAATTTATTAATTTATTTCCAAATGACCCAGTTAATAATAGCTGGTAGGATAGCCTTGATGTGAACCTTGTTAAGAGAAGACCATAACCAACCGCAAATCATGTGTTTTGGAGTCATGAATTTGCTAATTTCAACTTTGAGAATATTTCATTATTTTGTTGATGTAGCAATGTGTCTAAGGATATTGCAGAGCTCGATTATGTTTCTTTTTTGGAATTGAGCGTAAACAGAGGTTACATATAATGCTTTGTAAATAATAGAATGCTTGATATTAGTATGAATACACTGGATATTATCAACTCCACGTAAGAGGCTCTTAAAGGAATATCGTTTTGACCTTTGTAAACAGCAGGGACTTAATGACTAAAGGTTTAGCTTTCTTGATATTTCTGGCTTGTTTCAGTTTCTTATTCATGAGTTTTTGGAAGCTCGTATCCACCTTTTTTCTCTTAAGAATATGAGTAGTTGGAAGGTTTCCAATATTATCTTTGTTAGGAGTCTGATTGCCAAAAGAAAGGGTTTCAAAATTCACTGAGGGAGTAAGGTTATAGTCAAACTTTAGGCACTTGATAGCTTCAATGACTTCTTCATTTACACTAGAGTTTTCATCTCTACTAATATGTTGAGTTTCTTTGTTTTTATCAGAACCTTTTCCTTATGATACACTTTTCTCAGAATTGTTGTTGACAGATTTGGTCAAGTGAATAGAGGAAACTTTCCTGATTTGATTATTTTCCTCGTTCATGCTAGTTTCTTCTTGGTTAAAAATTATTTTCTTATTTAGGCATAATTATAATTGATTTGTTTTTTTGTGACTTTTTAGTTGGTGATTCAGGATCTTTGGGAGATTTGATATCAGATAGTTTCTCTTCCGTAACTTTCTGAGTTTCTGATGAAAGCTTCTAACAATTTTCTTGACTGTGGCCTATGTGATTACAGTGATGACAATAATATGAGATGTTCTTATATCCAAGCTCAAGACAGCAGCCCCATTATCTCCAAAACCAACCCGGATTCTATCTTGTATTTTCTTGACAATGTCCATCTCTATCCAAATATAGCATACATTATATAGGGCTCTATTGTTCTCAGGGATCCATGTTATAATACGCTGCCTATTGTTGCATCAATTGATAGAATTATGACTTCATTGAATATATATTTTAGAACTTTTGATATTCATAACCAAACAACGGTAATACAACTCTCTATTTTTGGATTGAAGGATGAGTCCATTTGAGAACTCGCATCACAGATTGGCTTATGGTTCAGACACTTCTGGTCCGCAGTTTACAAAGGTTTTCTTTGAGAGAGAATTCCACGAGGAGGTGGTATGCATCCCAGGTAGACACACTGTAATCTCCAGAAAACCTACGAATTGATTTAACATAGGTTTCTTGGTAATACCTTTAGTAAATTTTATAATTAATGTGAATTTTGATGAAACGGTGAGAAAATATTTATCTTTCTTTGAAAATTGCATTGAGATGTGGTCTTGTTTGTATTGGATTTCAGAAGGCATATATTCATTGTTATTGAATGCAGGTTTGAGTAATTCTGCATATGACTTGACTTTGTTTTGTATTATTGTTGTTGATTTCTTTTGCAGGTTGAGAGTAGGAAAGTCAGAGTCCAGCAATATTTTGTATTATTTATTTTTCATAATGGAGCAAAGCAGATCATATACTGGAGGGAGATGTTTTGAGAGACGTCAAGGATTGGATCAGTAATGGCAGGAAGATGAAGAGGATATAAAGAAGTATGCATTCATTAATGGATATTCAATGAGGATAAGGAGCAGAGCCTTCTTGGAGATCAAGAAGGGGTTTCTTAAGGAAGACTAAATCCATCCTAAGAATGTTTAGAACTTGAAACATATGCATTATATAATCTCAATATTAATGCAAAAAAAACAATGCACAAAACCAAAACGCGTCACATTACACATTTTAGTGTGTAATTAATTAATTACAAAACTATATAAATTAATATATATAAAGTTCATACAAAATTTACACCAAACTGGGAGAAAGTAATATATAAAGTCTGTACAAAATTTATACTAAATTTGCACAATATCATCAACCACATCCGCACCAAACTCATGCAGATTTTCTTAAAACCATCTATCTTTTAATAATTAGTAAGTAGTTTCTTAATACTTTTTATCACATATATCGTATTTATTTTTTATGGACCTGCTCATAGTATACATATATTGGAGGTTTCAAACCTCCTTTCATTTAATAATAAAATAATTAAACAATAATCAATCAAAATAAAAAGAAACAATAAAATAAACAACTATTACGACAGATCCACTTCTTCTTCTTGGTTCGAAGATAAATCTGCTGGTCAAGTTGTGTGAAAGATAAGATAAAATAAAATAAATACGATAGATCAAATGTTAAATTTAATTAATATTACAATGAAAATAAAACTAATAAAATTATAATTATATTTCTCTCACGGATTAAAACTGTGATTGCTAACATTATACAAATCACACCCGTAATATAAGAAATTTGGATAAAATTATTTTTACTACCCAACCAACTGACGGTAAATAATTAGTCTTTTATGCCTTTTAATTTATAGACATTGTAATTAACTTTTGTCCTCACTTAAACTATATCATTTTTTCAAGCTCGATTTATGTTTTTTCATATGTTTATATGAAGGTTTGGAAAGGAATTTTGGAAAGGAAAAATGCGCATCCATACAATCAAATCTTCTTGTTTACTCTTCTGTGATAAATAAGATAAACAAAATTTTTATAATATAATTTTATTTAATTTTTTTATCCAAATAAAAACTTAAAATATATTACCGATATAAATGGATTTAGTTTTGCGCCCCAACTTTTTTTTTTAATTCTAAAATTTTGGATATACATCTCATCCGAATTTATGGCCTTTTTCACTCTGCCACACACTACATAGTGTGTAATCACTTTCAAAGTATCCTTTCCCCGGTCGAATTGATATGCATAGCTAAACAAACTCCACCCTATCATACGGTAAGCAAAATTTTACGATCGATTTTTTTCTTCCGGATTGGATCTTACAAGTCTTGTTCAAGCTTATAATGTCAGACTTTTTACCTGTTTGTCACTTAGATATTTTATACACCTAAATTTATTAAGAAATCTATTATAAATTACCTATTAGTAATTAGTAAGTAATGGTTTAATATATATTGAAAAGATTCCGGCTCGTAGTATACATTTATAAGAGGTTTCAGATCTATTTTCATCTAATATAAAATAATTAAACAATATTTATCCAAATTCAACAATTTTTTTTAATATAAATTTAAAATCACACCAAAGGTTACAAAATTTATCTATTGATCTTTAAATATACTGAATGTCAAGATCCAATACAATGTTGAGAGATTAATAATTAATATATATATATATATATATAGTTCGCACTAAATTTACACCAAATTTGTGGAAAATTAATATATACATAAGTTCGTACAAAATTTGTACCAGATTTGCACAATATCCTCAACCATTTTTGTATCAATTTCGTACAAAACGTGCGACTTTCAAAAAAACATATCGGTAGTTATCATTTATTAATTTAGGGTAAAAATATTATAGGTCTTTCATGTTTGCCACTTGTAACACATCAATTTCTATTTTTTATCTCTGTAATAAACCGATCTCCTACGTTTTAAAAACGTAACAAACATATCCTTTTTTGAAAATGCCAAAGACTTGTTTATTACAAATTGTAAATGCGAGGGATCTGTTTATTACAGATATGAGGGACCAGTTTATTACAAAAAAGATCTATTTGTTACGTTTTTAAAACGTGGGGACCTGTTTATACAAAAGTAAAAAAAGAAGACTAAAGTGAGACAATTGACAAACATAAAGAAACTGTCATGTTTTTCACTCTACTAATTTATAAATAACGCGTTTAATATATATATATATGATACACATATATGATACTTATTTTTTAGCTCGTATGGAAGGTTTCATATACCGTTTCACCTAATTAAACAATAATTGATCAAATTAAAAAAAAGTTGCACAACTATTAACTAATTAATCAGCAGATCCATATCTCTTTATTTGGTTTCATGATAGATATGCAGGATTATCAAATTGTGTGCAAGATAAAAAAAAACAATAAGGTGAGATGTTAAATTTAAAATGAAATATTACAATTAAAATAAAACCAATAAAATCGAAATTACATCCCTCTCACGAATTAAAACGATCATTGTAAGGACCCTTGCCAACATTGAACAAATCACAACACTCTTGATATAAATAATTTCGATAAAATTATTTTTACCATCAAACCAATTAATCGTAGAAATATTTAGTTCTTTTTTTATAAAATTTATAGACATTGTAATTATTTTTTACATTCACTTGAACTATTCCGCTTTTTTTAAGCTTGATTTCTATTTTAAATATAATTTTCTAAAGGTTTCGAAATGAGAAATACACATCCACACAATCAAATCCTCTTGTTTGCATAAACTATGACAAATAAGGTAAACAAAACTAGTGATAATATAATGTTGTTCAGCATTTTTATTATAATAAAATTGTCAAAGTATATTATTTGTATAGATGGATCTAGCTTTGCACCTATAATTATTTTTTCCATTTGAACGGTTTTGGGATATACATCGCATACGAATTTATGGACTTTTTCACTCGCCCATGCTATTTCGTGTTTATTCACTTTCAAAGTTTCATTTCTGCAATCGAATTGATATGTTTTGTTAATCACATTCCACGTTATTATGCCACAATGAACAAGACTTCACCTAGTCTTATAGTAACTCTAACATTCGTTGCACCCAATGTCCAACTATTTCAAGATTTTCTTACTTGCATCTCAGACTTGAAAAAGTCTCATGCAGTTCATGAGTTTTAAATCGGTAATACCTTAGAGCATATGAATGGATTTTCTTCACTAGTAATCTTAGCCACCTTCACTTGCCCCCTTTCACTATGCCTCAGATGAAATGCAACTTAATATCTAAAAGTTCAGTTCGCTCATAGAACTTCATATTTTTTATTAAATAAAAGGCACTAGTGTTATCACTAAACATAACTACATCTTACTCCATACTAGTCAGTTCATAAAACAATATCTTCAGCCAGCCGCTCTCCAATGAACGACCTTATGTATACAAAACTTCCAGCTAACTAATCCTCCAAGCATATTGAAGAGATAACCTGAAGTCTACTTCCTCGTGTTAGTAAAACCTGCATAATAAAATCTACATACCTTCTCAACACTATATTAGTTATATATTTTTTGATGTAACACAATCAGACAACAGTCGATCCTTTCAAGTATCTCATGAGCCACTTGAGTGCATGTCATTGTGACTTTTTAGGATTAAACATGAATTTCCTGAACCCACTTACAGTATAAGAAAGATTAGCCATCATAAAAATCATAACATACATAATGTTACGAATAATATTATGTATAAGATATCTCTTGTATATACATTTTACCTATAGTTTTGGTTGGTACGTGAGTGATATTAAGTTTGAATTGAACACTACTAGGAGTTCCAATCGTTTTAGTTTCAGACATAGGGAATTTTCTTACGATCTTATGTATATATTCTTGTTGAAATAAGACTAAATACCCAATGGCACGTTCCCGATAATATCAACACCAAGTATCATCGTAGTCTCTCTCATATCCTTCTTCTGAAACTCTCATTTTAGTTGAGTCATCATCATTTTAATCCTTTTTATACCTCTTCCAGCTACTGGGATGTTATCCACATAAAATAATAATATGAATATCTCTCCATATATGTTTCTATTGTCTCAACTAACTGTTTCAAACCATAAATGGGTATCTTCAACAAACACAACACACATCATTTTTTTCCCTTCTTTGTCTTCTAATTCACCATGCAGTAAGGTAGTAACAACATCTATTTGATCTAGCTCAAGATAAAATCTAGCACCAATTGATAGTAGAAACCTGGTTGGGGTTGTTTCACAACCGACAAAAATATCTCATTAAAATAAAAACCTTCCTTTTGTGTAAATCCCTAGCCACTAGTCTAGTCTTATATATATGTAGCTCAACCCCAGGTATATATGACTTATTCTTGAATATCCATCAAGTCCCAAGAAACTTCTGGCTTTTTGGTTTCTTTACAAGAATCCAAGTGTTCATCTTCTTGAGAGATCTCAGTACTTCTATCGTGGTCGTGAGCTACTTATCTCTATCACTACGCCAACTCTTATCACGATAGATTCCGGGTTCAACAATATCTCCTTACTTTTCAATGGATAAAAATAACCAATTATATCGACAAAGTCATAGCTCTACGACTGTTTACTTGCTCTATATACTTTACTAAATTAAAAACAACACATATTCAAGCCAACTTTAAATGTTGTCTTTTTTCAATTCTTATATATAAATTCATTCAAGAAAAACAAGCATACTATTTTTAAATTTTGAAAAAAAATCAAACAATTTAAAATCTAAATATAAATTTTTTTAATACGACTTTAACATTTATTTTAACAATATTATGCGAAGTACGGTTTATACATAATTCGATCTAACAAGCTAAAATTAGATGTTTTAAAAATACACCGAAATTCAGCTCAAAAGAAAATAAATTCCTTTTAAAATTAAAATTCATGTTAATATGTTGGATCAAAATTTGTTTGGCGGGATGGACAACTAATTCCAGCTTTGACATCAAAAATAGTTGTACGATTCGAAAAAAATTTCATATCAAAATTAGTGCATTTCAACAAAAGACGAAGTTCTAAATCCTAACTTCGATCAATAACTATTGCTATACAAATTTTTGAACCAAACTCTAAATCACAAATTCTAAATATATAAAGATATACCCATCTTAATAATTATTTTAAAACAAATTAAAACTAGTAAAAATTGAAATTTGCTTTGGAAGTTTCCAAAATTTGGAAAAATATTTAAAACTCTAATTCAGAATCTTAAAATAATATAAATTAAAAAAATCAGAAAAACATATATATATATATATATATATATATATATAAGCAATAATATAGTTAACAATTTCATATCTTAAATTTTTAAAAAGATCTAAAAATCAATTTTTTGTGTCTTGAAAAATTTAGAGGTTCGGAAGGATTCAGGTTTAAAAGGGAAAAAATATTCAATTTGGAGAAGTTATAATAAAATCAAATTTTTTTATCCAAGGAATGGAGACTCTATTTTGCTCAGGAATTCAATTTTTTTGAATTATCAATCGTAATCAATACTTTTGATCCTTGAAGATCCTCTTGTTTAGCTACAAGGTTAATCTTCTCTGCTTTTCTGGTCTTGTTGCTATGTTCTCTTTGATTATGGGTTGGGGCTCTGTTCTTTCTGTATCGTGATGTGTGAAGAAATGGATGAATTTCCAGAGCTCAGTTCTACATTCAACAAAGACCAATCAAGATCAGATGGTGCAGAAGATATTGGCAGCAATGTTAATTTTCTTCACAAAGGAAAATCATTTGCTGACAATGCTATCAACGTTAAGAAACCTGAAGAAATCACACCATAATTAGTACAGTATAAAGAAGACCGCATAGCAATTCAATTCAATCAAGATATTTAGGATACCTTGAAGAAACAAACGAAATACACTATAATTGGTAAATTTAAGCAAACATTACCTAAAAACAAACTTTAAATGATTTATTCGTGGAAGGAAACTAAACAAGGAATGTAAAATTTTGGAATTCAAGACATTTGTTACTGGAATTTGATTTCAAAGAATATATGTGTAAATTTTGCTCGAGGAATGTTTAGTTTATGTAAGAATCTACCATGAGACTTTTCAGATGGACACCAAAATTTAACACTAAAGTAGTTAACCCTATGAGTCCTGTATGGATAAAGCTTGAAAGAATACCAAAATATTTGTTCGATGAACAAATCATCAACTCAATAGCGGGATCGTTTGGTAATCCTCTGCAAATTAAAATTTCAGACAAGAACATGGCTTTCCGTAATTCTTTTCTTGCCTCGTTGAATTAGATTTAACTCGCAAAATACAATATAAAGCTTGGGTGGGTTTTGGTAAGAATCGAGGTGCTTGGATTCATGTAAGCTACAATGATTTGCCGATGTAGTGCAATATATGTTATCATATTGGTCATGAGGCTAACATTTGTAACAAAAACAAATCCAATGATCTGGAAAAGGAAAACTCTATCGAAAACATTACTGAAACAAAGACAGATGATAAAGAAGGAAAAAATGATGGATTATCAAAGATGACAAGAACATACTGAAATCTCGCATAGTTGATCCTAACAAAAGAACTGATGAGTATGAATCCAATCAAATAAGAGAAAATATAGAGGAGAAAAGTTATCAAAACATGGAGGATAATACCCAACGGGATATATGGATAATTAATATAATTCAATCATTAGAAAATGGTTATAACAATGAGTATGAAAATTTAAGTTCTGGTAATAATTCTCCAAATAAAAAGGGAATATAAAGCTTACCTATTACACCTGACCATAGAGTCAAGGAAGTGAATACTAAATTCCAAAAAGTGTTGCAAAAGAAACTGAAAGAAGCAAGAGGTAAGAAAAAAGCTAACAATGTTATTATCGAATCTCTGACTTTTTCAGGGACAAATAGGAGGAACAAATCTAATTAAAGATAATTAAAGTCATGGATTGGAATGTAAAAGGTATACGCAACAAGTCTATAATAAGAAGACTGCATTATATCACTTCAAAAGAAAAAATTCAAATGTTACCCATTCAATTACCTATGATTAATGTGAACAACATCAACGAAACTACTGCTAAAATTGGTATGATTAATTATACTGCAAACTATTCTAACAAGGGTCAAGCTATATATACCCAAAAGTGGTTTAAGTTTACTCAGTTTTGAGTTTACCCACAAGTGGTATAAGTTGACCCAAATTTTGACAGAAATACCGTTGTATAAAAGCCTTTTTTACTAACCTTTATCCATCTCATTTTTTCTCCAACTCTCTCTCACTTCCCTCACTCCTCCCACTTCTCTTTACAACCCTAACCCTAACTTTTCTCTAAAACCTCCAACCTCTCTCTAACAATTTTGGCAAACTACAACACCTCATTTTCCTCCCATTTTCCTCCTACGTCATGGTGAATAAGAAATATCCACCACCAAAAAAGTAAGTTTCATAATTTTTATTTCTAGGTTATTTTATTTATGATAGAAATTTGTGAATTTGGTTATGATTTTTTGATCCAGAACACCTCCCCTCTGATTAATTACTTGCCTCAGTACTTCACAAACTATGTACTGGATGGCATATTCGTTGAGCGTTGGCATCAAGATATTAACACATTTTATTTCAGCTTCGGGGAGATGACCATTACTCTCGACGATGTCAGCTATATTACAGGTCTCCCTCTAGTTGGTCGGTCTTTGGACGTTGTCACAGTTCCATGTGATGAGGCATACAACTACTACGCCAATATGTTGGGGTTGAGCGTTGAGGATGTCCGCGCTGAGATCCAGTCCACGAGAGGCGTTGGCTTCAAGATAAAATAGTTGCGAGAGACGTTTACAAAGGGCCGCTACATCGAGCAGACTGATCCAGACACTATCCGCCAGGTATCATGAGCGTACCTGATGTTTTTATTTGGTTGCACTATATTTACGGATACTAATCATAAATTTTTCAAGACTGATTAATTATATGGATTGGAAAACGTGGACTCTGGGTTATGGGATATCACATGGGTTACTATTGCATTGGCCTTTTTGTTCCGTGGTTTGGGTGATGCTTCAAAAGCATCGAAGTATTACCTTTACAGATTTTTTGCCATGTTAGACTGCTGGATTTACGATCATTTCTCGTGATTCATAGCCCCTGAGAATGCAGATCATGTAGCGAGGCAGCCGAGGATAGTGAAGTGGCTACTTAAGAGGATCGTTGGAATAAACATCTGCTCCAAATTGACGACATGCGTACTCTTTTTTTCGAATCTGAAGGAGACAAATGTAAGTGATTTTATTTAATAGTAAGTTACATAATTATACTAAGTCGTATTCTATTATGTATTCAACGTCTTACTTTATTTTGGACAGGCAGTGTTCGAGCCATACGAGGGTATCAGAGTTCAGTTCCCCGTGTAGGAGATCTGCACCATCGCTTATCCTTTGTGGATGATAAGCATAATAGAGAGATAGATTCCCGATCGCGTTATGCGCCAATTCGGACGAGTTCATGATGAACCCGAACTCTCACTTGCACTCAAACCTGGTTACAAGAAGAGATATTTGGCTAGATACACGTAGCGTGAGAGTGCGTGGCGAGATTGGTGTCAGCATTTACTTCCAGAGGATTGGTTGATTGTTACTGTTGATACTTATAGACAATCGGCGAGGAACACGATTGGAGGTACTTGAAGGAGTATGGTTGGCATACGATCAACCCACCCCCGCGCACCACAAACGGTAGAGTGTTGGAGGCCATTCGATCTTTGAACACATTGCCTATACGTCGAGATTTAGAGGGTGTGCTTCAGTGGAGAGAACAAGTGTTGTAGTTGTTTTCTCCTTGTGTAGTTGTCCTTCTTATTGGACTTGTTTTAGTTATGTTAAGTTGATCTTTGTTTGTCTTCATGTTTATGTTTTGTTATCGCTTTGGACGATTGATTGTTGGTTTGTACTAGTACTTTATTATTTCGATTTAAATGTTAGTATGTTTTTTTCATCTTCATATTTACTTATTCTATTCAACTATTAACATCCATTTCAAACGATAAAAAATACTTATTGAAACAATGATAAATTTTAAGATAAATTATGCTTACTAAATCAATGATAAATTTTATTAAGAAATATATATAGATGTAATATATAAACTACGAGAAAAGATGATTTAGAGAAAAGTAACACTAAACGTTCATATATATATATATATATATATATATATATACCTGAGAAAGAGTCCGTGAAAATAAATTACCTAACGGAAAAACAAAATCTTCAAGTACCCGTGCACCATTGGTGCGCAGTTATGAGAACCAATGGTGCACACCACTCTGCACCCATGGTGCAACTGAGTGTGCACCATGTACTGATGGTACCATGCACCATCAGTGCCTAGTCGTTGGCACCAATGGTTCCTGGTTTGCACACCATTGATGCACATGGTAACAAACCGAGGGTGATGTCGACTAAGCATCATCATTACACCCTCCTATGCACCATAGGTACACAGTAGGCAGAACCTATGGTGCTATATGTTTTCGTCAATTTTTCCGGCTTTGCATTTCCCGTTAAATTTCATTCCCGCTTAAAATTTCCGCCAATCTAAACTTATACTTTTCTATATAATGATGTCTAAGTTTGATACACCAAACACACAAATTTATTCTTGCAATCTTTCTCATTTGTATCTCTATGGGGTGGAGTGTGTTTGACGAAGTTCATTTACTCAACGCTGCAAAACAGGTGAAGTTTACTAGGTCGGAAGATAATACAGATGGGTTTTTTTGATGAGGTTATGTATATGATGTATTACATGGAGGTATGTCTACATCTACACGAATGTCTCCCTCTCTTAGTCATGAAGATATACCGACTGGGTACAAATGTATAACAAGTGGACCAATGTTTTTGGTGTTCAACCACCCACCAGACATTAATAAAATGAGGTATTCGAATCCTTTGGTTTAATAGTGACGGACTAGTTATCTAAAGAAATGATAAATTATGTTCAGGATCAAATCTTCACGAATGGGGAAACACTGCGTATCCTCACCGACAACGGAGGCGACGATTTTGACTAAAGTTATATTTAATCTTAAGTTATGTATCGTTGCTTTGTATTCTATGTAACGACTATTTTCATTGACAAGTTATTGTTGCATAATGTTTGATCGACAATTAATTGAATTATCATTAATATAAAAACAAAGTACTAAACCAAAAAACACTTAAAATGAAGTACAAAACGTTATAACTATTATTTAAATAAACAACTAAACAATATAATCCAACCAAACAACATAAACCTACTAAACAAATTCATCGAGATCAGTTATTTCAGGTAGGAACAAACTGGCTTTCGACCTTCGAGCTCCGTATATATTTTTCAGCGACCAACTATTGGTAGCTCCCAAGTTGAAGCACCATCACTCTTCAACGCATACCATGTCGGATGTATACATGCGCAAGGACATCGAGGCTTGATGGCTAGTTGTAAAATTAATTAAGAATTAGAGTAAGATCTTATTTAAGAAAAACGTAATGAATATCAAAAGTATGAGTTGAATGACTTACATTGACGAAATAAATGGGTATCAAGAAAAACGAACCCAATTTCACGTATTTTGGACATCATGGGGGGTTCACCTCACAAGGCTAAAAACGTTTGGCTGCAGTTGTGAGACCTTATAAGTGACACAAAATGAATAATGGATTGGAACTTGGTTGCAATCGCAATGCCCATCTCCGGAATGGTCATCCAATATTTGGGGGATGCTGGAGTTTCGTAATAGTTTATACTTTCTGCGACCTTCAAGTATTCATAATTGTCTATTAGTTCGTCATAAATTTCCTACATAACAGCTTGCCAGCCTTCTTCATGACCATACAACCCAAACGAAATTTCTCGATATCCGCAGTGACCATCTGGCCTAACATCATTTATACCAGATATAAACGGATTGAAGTGAGTCGGAAACCAATGCAAAAAACCTTTTAGATCATCTATCAGTTGTTTGTCTCCAACATCAGATGATTGTACGCTATTGCTAGCAAGCGAGACAATAAAAGAAGTGCGAGGTACTCTAGGCACATCTGCACGAATCGTGTCTGCACTTGCAACTTCTTTACGTGAGTTTACTTTTGGTGATTTAACGGGGTTCACACTATTGAGTCTTCGTTAGCCTTATCAGCATCCCTCACATGTTCTCAGTGATTTTTATCTCGTTAAGTGGATGCTGAATTGACAACAAGTTTTTGTTTCACATCTGGACGACTACAGTATCTCTGCTTCTACAATGGATCTAGTAAGGATGATGTCTCTGAATAAATAATATCAAACCATTTCTTGTAAATATGTTTCATATGACTTTCGTTTTTTGCCTCCATAACATCGATTAAAAGTTTTTCCAAATCATTTTTTAGAATCTCCATCGTTGTACGGTTTGAACAAGGCTGTATCTCTAATATCGTCCAATGGTTTTGAAATAATTCTAAAGATGCAACTTTTCGATTGTTACGTCAATCGTGTATCTGATGGTAGCGATATTCTCGTAATCTTGCACCATTTCTAATTCTGTAAAAAACTATTTCCAAAACCACATGGGATACCTTGCCTTGAATTTTGTCAAACAGTTTGTCAACAAATTTATGCAGCACTATGTCAACAAATTTATGCAGCACTATGTAACGACTCTTTTCAAAAGAAGATTTAATTGCAGCATGCCGGATTTCAACAAGCGAATCTATCCTCGCCTAAAATAACTCAAAGTTTAGTTTGCTCGTATATAGGTAACGCTTCAGGTTTGAATGATCGCTTTCCACACGGTTAGTCGTACAATGTCCCAAATGCATAAAGTTGTTCGTTTTCCAAACAAAGAATTTATTGGTGTATTTATCAAGCCAAGACTTTTCAGTGTATTCGATTGAAAAATGGTATTCTTTGTACTCTAATTGAATTTCACATCTCGCGTGATTGAATTCAATTTGTGATGCCACATACATTGTCTTCTTCCAAGCAGAAACAAATTTCACATGATCATTTTTCTCAGTAGAAAAAATTTCTTGTATGTCCCTGAATGTTTTGGTTAATGTGCCAGCGGCATAGCATATGTGTTATCTTTGGGAATACTACTTCAGTAACGTTCATCAATGCTAAATATTTATCGCTCAAAATAATAGAAAGCTCTTTAATCCCATGAGCGGGAATCAACGAATTCAAACATTCTAACACCCAATTGAAGTTGTTTAACTCTCACCAGACATGAAAGTGAAAGATACACCAAATATCAAACCAGTTAAGGTCACACCGACTATTCCAAATAACAACATACCATATCTTATGATCTTATATGTGCTATCCATGATCAACACTATTGGAAATATCCACAAAAGATCAACACTAACTAGATAGAGAATTTTTTTTGATTGTTCTGTGACCTACTCGCCTTCTTTAAAACTCGATTGTTATACCTTGCATTGTAAATAGTGCGCATAAAAGAAACATTATCTTCATTTATCTTCTTAACACTGTTCGATATTTCTCTAGGGTTTGTTCCCGTATATGTTGCCCGCTCAACAAATTCCATCTCCTTTTCGTTCAAACGACCTGCGTAAGAATGATCGTCAAATTGTTTTGAACTCTCGTGGTTTTGAATCCCACATATAACCTCTAACTTCCATAGATCCGGTTTCGCCAACGACCCATATAGCTCAAATGGACGACCAATTTTTTTTTTGTTCTTGTAGATTTTCTCTTACGATCCTTTTCAACCACTCTTGGGGTGTATACTTTCGTGACTTCTCGCACGGGAAATAAATCTAAGGATGTTTCTACTGATCGAGTTTATCGCGTTGCCTTAAATTAATAACCAACCCATTACGTTTTCTAGTCTTCTTTACCCACTTGATCAATGCTTCTTGCGTATAATACTTGGTGGTGAAAAACACATGACTGTAGTCGGCATCAAAAGCTTCTTCAGATCTGTGCGCAATATTTGTTCCCTAATTAACAACATCAAAACACGACTCGCAATTAGAGACAACATACTTACAGAAAGGGGTCGAAAAACAATTTTTTTTCCTTGGGGTCGTGCATGACTGGTTCAGGGCCTTGAAACCGGTGGTTAAAGGCCTGAGAACTAGCCTCAACAAAATTACGTACCATTGATTTTGTGTTTTTATTCAAAATAAGGTTAAATGTTCTTCAAGGTTATCAATTTTGAAGTTGATATGGAAATATTTTAGAAAACAATACCAATATGATGTTTGATCTAGTAAGAAGTTGTGTGTTTTTTTCCTACATAGCTACACAGATTTTTTTGTGAATTAGGTATACATAAGATATACAAAGTTTTTTTACTTAGTGGCAATTCAGTAATTAAATGGAAGATCAGGGGTGTTTTTGTCCGAAAAAAGTCAAAGAAAAGTCAACGAATTTTTTTTGGGTAAACTTAATCCCCATTTGGGTATATATCGCCATACCCTTCTAACAAAGTATGGTTTTTCTTGAACAATGAATTCAAGGTTAATGTTTTTATTAACTATTCTCAATTCCTTTATACTGAAGTTAATACGATTACTGATAATATATGTTTTCTTCTAACCACTATATATGTCAAGTGCCAAAGGAATAATAGGATGGAGTTGTGAAACTCTTTAAGGGAAATTTCTATATTTAATACCAATAAGGAGTGATTATTAATGGGAGATTTCAATGTTACATCTTCACTTGAAGAGTAAATAGGTTGTGTTAACTACTCTATGAACATCTCTGATGATTTCAATGAGATGGTTCAAGATTGCTGCTTGGAGGATGCATGTTCTATGGTCCAAAGTATACTTGGAACAAAAATTCCAAATGGAAAATACTAGAGAGAGTGCTACTCAACTCTGTTTGGTCTAATTTTTATAATGAAACTAAAGTGATGCACATGGCTAGAACATGCTCTGATCATAGCCCTTTGTGCATCACCATTTGTAAAGAGAAAGTAAAGTATAAAAAAGTTTCAAATTTTTAGATATATGGACTCTTAATACTGAGTTTCTTGCTTTTGTCAAGGGGAATTGGAAAAATAATCTCAATGGTTTCCCTCTGTTTGCCTATTTTCAAAAGCAAAATAAACTCAAAAAAGCTTTAAAAGAATGAAACAAAACTTACTTTGGGAATTTATTTGATAACGTTAAGGAAGTTGAGATTAATGTTAGAAGAAAAGAAGTGAATCATCTGGAAACTAATAGTAATGACTCTAAAATGGACTTGGCTAAAGCAAGTGCTGAATTACTGTTAACTCTTAAGATGGATGAGTCATATTCGTTTCAGAAATGTTACTCTACTTGGCTTAAGGAGGTAGATAAAAATACAAAATCATATCATTTTTATGTTACTAAGAAGAGGAAAAGGAATATTATTAATATCATAAAGGTGGATAATGTCTAGATTACATATATGGATATGATAGGTCATTCACCTGCTAGCTACTTCAACGAAACTCTAACTACCCTTCCATACAACAACAAAGAGAATGATGAACTGCTTCTTAACAATGAGATATTGGGGAACATTCCTAAGATTATAACAAATAATGATAATTATTATCTGTAGTCTAAGCCTAATGAAGATGAGATATATGAAATTGTAACTAACCTTAATCCCTCAAATGCTGCATGTATGGATGGATTTAATGGTTGCTTTTACAAGACTTGATGGAGCATCATTAAGGAGGGTCTATGTTTGGCTCTTTCTAACTTCATCCTTGGTAAGAAAATACCTAAATGTAGTATGGCTACTGGATTATGCCTGATACCTAAGTCCTCTAATCCTACTAACTGGAAGGATTTTAGGCCTATTGGGCTTTGTAGCTTAGTTAATAGGATTATGTCAAAACTCTTAAACAAAAGGCTAATAAAGATTATTCATAAAGTAGTCTCTAATGTTCAAGGAGAATTTATGCCTAACTCTTCTATCCATGATAATATTCTGATTGCAAAAGAAATGTTTTTTGTTCTGAATAAAGAGAAGATAGACAGCAACGTAATGATACAAGTAGATATGACAAAAGCTTTTGATAAGATTTCTCATATCTTTCTCACTAAAGTTCTAGATGGATTTGGATTTTTTTTTTTGACTTTGTAAATCTAACACACAACTTAATCAGCTATGTTTATGTTTTTTGTGATTATAAATGGAAATGTATATGATTACTTCAATACCAAAAAGGGTTTGAGACAGGGAGATCCACTCTCCCCAAGTCTTTTATTCTTGCTGAAGAGGTCCTAATTATAGGGGTTTATAATTTGTTTAATGATAATAAGTCAATTCAATTCAAATTCAAGAAGTAAAATTCTTATTCCGTGTCTTGTGTTCGCTGATGATATTATGATATTTTCCAATAGTAGGGATAGTATAATTAACAGGTTCAGTTCTTTTCTTCAGACATATCAAAATGTATCTAGTCAGGTGATAAAAAATGATAAGACACAAAATTATTATGTCAAATAAGCTTAACAACACTATAATTACTACTATTTATAACTTGTCTGGGTTTGGGGCTAGTGCTCTTCATACTGAGTATTTGGGTATAATTTTAAACAATAATAATTGGAACATCAAATTCATGAATCTGGTTAACAAGATCAACAACAAAATTAAGTATTAGGAATGCAAGAACTTATCCTTTGGTGGCAAACTCATTTTGATAAACTCTATACTTATTGCCATCCCAAGCTACTGGCTCCAAATCATCTCTCTCCCTAGAGGAATCGTATCCAGAACAGAGAAGATTTTCAACAAGTTGCTTTGGGGAACTTCAAACAATGAAAGGAAAATCCACTGGTCTAATTGGAATAAACTTTGTAAACCCTTCAAAGAGGTTGTTCTAAACATTCGTAAACTAACTGACATTTAAGATACTTTTGGCTGTAAAATTTGGTTTTATTTCAGGACGAACAAAATCTTGTGGGCTAACCTAATGCATAACACATACTACAAAGACATACATCGAATACAAGCTACATATTCAAAGGTTGGCTCCCATACTTGGAAGAGGTTGTCCAAGATCAAGCAGATTGTAGAGCCTTATATTAAATGGAGAATTGGAAAAGATGATATAGACTTTTGGCTCGAAAACTCGAATGACCATTCCCCACTTATTTCTCTAAATGACAATGCTAATAACTATTGGTTTAGGTATAACAAAGTTAATGAATTCTGGTTAGACAATTCTTGGTACAATGAATGTCTTAGAAGAATTTTTTTAAAATTCTACCATAGACTTAATTCAGAAGATTGACATTGATAGTAATGTTACTGACACTATAATATGGATGAATGATGCAAAGTTTAACACAAAAAATACCTGAAACTCCCTTAGAACCAAATCCATTAAGTCCAATCTCTATTGAAAAATCTAGAATATGGTGACACCTCGTAAATGCTGTTTTCCAAGTTGGAAGCTGTTGAAAAAATTCATTGAATCACCTAATAATCTCTTTGTAAGTTGTGACTATGCTTGGAACATATGGTGTTTCTACTCTGATATTTTCAAATCAAGATTAATAAATTTATGTCTATTGTTCATATGCTGAGAGTTTGGATCTGGTCGACGAACTATAAGGTTCATATTAGAACCATTGTTCATTCCCTTATTCTGCGGACTATATGGAAAGAAATAAACAACGCAAAATTCAATTGCATTTTTAAAAGTATGAACTCTACTATTTTGTACATAAACAACATAATCTTTTGTCTTGATCAAGCTAACTGTCTCAGACCTAAACACTGGAGAAAAGACTATTTGGTATCAAAAGAGTTGGGTTGTGTAAACTATGGAATGCTCAAAAGTAAGCCTACGTACCTAAAATCGACACCCCCGCTATTGATTTCTTGAAGTTAAACACCGATATTCCTGCCAAACAAATGGTGATTCAGGAGGTGGTATTATTATAAAAAACGACAAGGGATAAATCATGATAGGTATGACTAACCTATATGGTAAGTTAAATCCTATCATGGCAGAATCATGAGCTCTGGTTGAAGGATTACTTCTCTGCAACAAGAATGGTCGGAACAATGTGGAAATCGAGACTGATTCACAGATCTTAGTCACCCTTTTTGCTAATGGTAAATTTCATGAAACTTTAAAATCGTTTCTAAGTTGGTGTCAAAAGTTAATCAAAGCGTCCATGACTATAAAACACACAAATAAGGTCCAAAATCAAACAACCGACTGGCTTGCGAAATAGACCCTGATAAAAAATAAAAAATATGTTTTTGAACCACCAAATCCCTCAATAGCTTAGGGCAATCATGCTCCTGAAAAATCTGAATTTGGGATATCTTCGCTTTAAAGTGATTACTTGAAATTGTATATTCTCTCTTCAAATTCGTCCTCCTATAAGTGTCGATACTTTTGTTATTTTGTCTCAAAAATCTGATTTATCTAGGAAAATGATCCTTCCATTAGATCTGATTTTTTACATATTCTTCACTATTACTAATTAGGCAGCTAACTCTGCTTGACATAGATCATTTTCCTTTTTTATTTTGCAGGAATTAGGGTTATGTTAAGGATAAAGCTGGATTTGATTGAGAATTTTGGAAAAAGCTTGAAATGCATCACGGAGGTGATAGTGGGTGTCTGTTCAAGCTGGCTGAATGAAGCCTATGGGAGGGAAGATAATAAAACTAGAATTAATTTAAGGCTCGGCGCCTTTTGAATCCTCTGTTCCCGGGTTAAATTTTGTATATAGAAAGGGATATTGCCCTCATTTATTGGCCTTATTATAATAAAGTTCATCTAATAAAAAAAAGGGAAACAAGTAGTAAGGTTTTCTAAAAAGAAAAAATATAGACGTTTTCTTTTTCAAACATTTTTAAAACGACTTAAAAATATGACACTTATAATCTAAGCCATAAATAAAAGCTATGTCATCCAATATAATTTGAATGGTATGGTTTTGTCTTCCTTAACAAGAACAATCAACAATACAGATGAACACTGGTTGCAGCAACGTATAAAGAGTAACGAAACTGAAAATTCAGATACTTTTTTCAAAAAAATACATAATGTAACCCGAAAACAATCCAATTATATCAGATTTTAGTGGCAAAATATAGATTTGAATCTTAGCCGCCATAGAACCAAACACAATCTATACGAAAATCTGTTCACAGCGTAAGAAATGGTTCCATATCGAGCTTAAATTGTCTTGCAAAATATCCGAAACGGAACTTTCATCAACCTTGTCTTCCTGAAAATCACACAATGAATACATATAATCTATAAACCTATAAATGTCAATAAATATAAAGGCTATATATTGACACAGAAAAGTTGTATACCTGTAGTTTCATTTTAAGACCATTCAACTTAAAATTAACCTCTCTAGCAGGCTCAGAAATTCCAGTCTGTATATCAACCCGATCGGCATCTCTAATCTTTAGCGACAGAGAAGGAGTAGAATAGGAACTAGTTATATAATGCCACACACTACTAACACAGTATCTTCCGCTCGAAGATGATTCCTTCCAATTTATCCCACCCTTAGCCGTGGGATCGACAGATGCCGTATCGATCATCTTGCGGACACCAGCCAAATCCTTGGCCTAAAAGAAGAAAAAAAGTGTTTGCTACAAGTCTTACCTCTTGAATAAACATTTCAAAACTCAAAGCAGCTTCTTTACACAGCAAGTAGCATAATATTAACAATTTATGTACTAGAAAGATATTCTTAAGGAACAATACTTGTCCGCAATCATATCAAGGGAACTAATCAATTGGAGAATAAGCAAAAGGAAGAAACATACAGTCAGATCAGATAAAATCGTTCTAGACCATAACATCAATCTTAGGTCCACACCCTTGCCAACACACGATATATCGATCTGCATATGCCGTGTTCGACCTGTTTCAACCTACAGGAAGGCAAAGGCCTAAGCTTAATATATATAAACCTTAACGCAAACTATAAAAAGAAGAAGCTATAACTTGCTTTATCAAGACTGAGCTTTTTAGCTTCACGTATTCTACATTTGCACCATAAGGTCATTCCTGGTCGTGCCTTATCAGAGACCTGAATAAAAAAAAAGTGGTCACTGTTTATATAAAAAAATTCACAAACGTATTGAAAAGTAGTACCTGCACAATGAATATATCTTTCACTTTTTCAAAAACAATATCTGTATTAGAATCTGCTTCTTTGAAAACAGTATCGATGTATTCAGCTGGCAGATTTGTGTGAAATGTTCGGTTTAGTTTTCTTATATCCGTCTCCGATGATGCATCTTCTATACGAGCAAGACTAGTTTTTGGACTCCTACAAGATAAAAAAAATACAGTTTTTAATTATGAAAACATTTCTGAACATCATCTGTCCATGTTTTTGGCCTATCTATGATCAGAGGAGTGAATAGTTGTTAGACTACTTGTTTACTTTTATTTAGTAAGACTTTAAAATCACCAGCGACAGTCTCTGGATGAAATCTATAAATTTAATCTGTGACTTGCAAAACCAGTTTCTCGGTCAAGTAGCTTTTCTTTCATTAAATTTATAGATTTTGTCAAGCTTGGTAACTAAATTTATAAATTTTGCGAAATATTGTAACTCTAAATCTAGAGATTATACGAAAGAAAACGGATAATCGAGAAACTATTCACTCTTTTAATCCAATTCCACAAAGAAAGGACAACTATAAAAGATAATAAAACTAAAAACAAACCCATTAAACAAAATCTTGCCAACTCTAGCAACTAATTGTGGTTTGATATCAGGCCGTGTCTCATTCTTGAAGATCCTGAATACAGAGTGTAGTGTGCCATGAACATTTTCCGATATCAGTTGGCAAGCCGCTTCATCATTCTCTAAAATGCAGACAAAAAAAACTGGTTCGTTAAAATATAATCAATAGTGTTTGAGGTTATAAAAAAAACAACATATACAAACCAGTGTTTATAAGCGAATTCACTAGAACTTGAGGTTTCCCTCCCTTCAGATTCGTAATGGACTCCACCGGCTGGAGACGAAGAGAAGAAAACTCATTGTTGTTAAGATCATTTGAACCAACCGGAAACCATATTGAGACTGTGTCTTTAACATAACCCATATTGGTATGATGCGTAGGTGTCCTCAAATCCATTTGTTTCTTGAACCGAGGTTCTATCGATTCAGGTACCGGTGTGGGTTTGATAGGATTGCTTGAGTTTCTCTTGTGAGGAGGAACATAAGCCATAGTGTGCAATCGAGGTATTGATTTGGTTTAGAGTGTTTAAATTTGATTTCTGAAGAAAAAGGACGACTTAAAATACATTATACTCTTAGAAGATTAAAAGTTCATACAGTATGAGTTGACATTTAGAAGCTTAAAAGTTTATATAAATTCAAAATGGTAAGGATTAATTATTGGGTGCAACTAAATTTCCATACGAATATATAAAATTTTAAACAAAAATTACAAGAGTGCATTTTTTCTTATTACCCTTAAGTAGATATTCAATTTCCATTTATTATCTGTAAACTTCATGTATTTTTAAGAGACATGCTCACAAATTATTGAAAGGCCATATCTTATCTATTAAATAAGTGAATAATAATTTTGTTTACTAGGTTCTCCATCTTTAGGCTTTCTTGAGTTACGCCCAATTTGAATATAGAAATTATTTATTATTTTTAGTTCAAAAAGCATTATTAAAAAATAAGTTGCGAATGAAAAGGATATTAGTTTATGCAAAATAAGAATTCTTCAACAAGACAGCAAGTACTCAAATAGGTTTTTTCTTTAACTTAAACAAAAAGAAAGGGAACGTGGTCATGTTCTTAATCCTTACCAAAACATGGTAAAGAGGTGCTTTCAGAGTAATTATTTTAAAAACAGAGTCCTTGAAAATCCAAGTAGATAGATTGTGATAGTCTATTAAACAACCATAAACCGAGCGCGTTAATCGGTTTTACACGATTACGTATTACTAAGAAACGACATGAATCATTCCACTATCTTACAAAATGTATATATACTAAATCCGTTTAAGTTGAGTGTACTTTAGAAGTAATTCGTAAAAAAAGTATCGTTGTAGGATTTTATGAGTATTAGATCTATTGTGACGTCTATCGGGCTGTTCAATTTTTTTTTTTGAGTCATGAGTTCGTTATAGAAATATTTGCAAATCCTAAGGTTTAAAACAAATTGCGTAATACTCGTAACCATTATGTCGAAAAAAATCTGTGCAAAGTCGAGACAGGGTGGTCTGAAGCAGAGTGGTCCAAAGTGAGCTGATTTGAACCAGCACTGTGATCCGAAGCGAGCTGGACTGTAGCAATTTGGCACAAACAAAGTATTATATTTGTGTGATCTTCTATTTTACTCTTCCTATATTAGTTAGATTCTCCATTTTAATTGAGATTTTTATTTATGAGGTTTTCTCTATTAATAGAGGAGTTATTTCGGCTGTTTATTAATAAGCTTTAATTTGGAGCATCTCATAGGATTGTCATTGTCTCAAAAGTGATATGTTGGGTATGAAAGAAGAAATGACGTATCAGTCGAAACTTCCCGAAGAAGAGAAAGGGCTACAACTATCATAAGACCGAAGTTGGAGATCCAATAATGGTATATGATGATTGTGAGTATGATAATGAGTTAATGGCTTATTGTTTTTTAACGTAAGACAATAAATATGTGTTGGATTTGGGTGTGTCATTTCATATGACTTCTAATAAGTATTGGTTTGAAGACCTGCAAATTTTTAATGGTGGAAGAGTCATCAGGATTGACTAATCATCTAATATGAAATATATTGGAACGTTACGATGCAACTTGTCTACATGGCTTGAGAAAGTGATCAATATTGTAAGTTATTTATCCAAAGTAAAATGTAACCTTCTTTCGATTGGGATGACAAATGAGGAAGGGTTTACATATAATGGTAGAGATGATAGCCTTAAGATCTTGCAAATCTCCCTTGTTGTTATGGAAGCCTATATGAGTAATAATGTTTTAGTTCTTGAGGGTAATGTACTAGTAGAAGCTCTATCAAGTGTGGTGAAGAATCTATCAAGTTGCGGTATCATCAATTGAGGCATTCAAGTGAGAAGATACCTGGTGAACTCAGTAAACATGGATTATTAGATAGTACTGAAGTTCCGAAGCTATTCTTTTATGAAAGATACGTATTATGTAAAAGCAATATGGTGAAGTTTCCACTCAACAACCAGACATCGAATAAAGTATTTGATTATGTTTATTCAGACTTTTGTGGTCTAGCATAGGAGCCTACCATATATAATGAAATATAATTTATGTCGATGACTGATGACTATTTGAGAAAAGTATGGGTTTTACTTTTGAAAATCAAAGATGAAGTGTTTGCTTCCTTTGTGAACTAGAAGATTTTGGTAAAGAATCAAACCATGAAAGTTCTAAAGAAGCTTTTGACTAATAATGGCTTGGAATATGTGAACAATGAGTTCACTAACTATTCTACAAAGCTTGAAATTTTAGACACCAAACTGTAAGTGGGACTCCCCAACAAAATGGGCTTTCTAAGAGAATGAATTGAACATTGCTGGAACTGGCTAGATGTATATTTCAAACAAATGGTATGGGTCGAAGGTTTTATGTAAAAACGGTGACAACGGTTGCATATATAATCAATATGAGTCCATCTACGACTCTTAAGTTTCTCCATCCTCAGGAGGCATGGACTTAAGAAAAACTTAACTTAGAACATTTGAGAGTATTCATATGTGCTACTAATGTACATGTGAAGCTTGATAAGCTTAAGCTAAGTGCAATTAAATGTTGCTTTATCGACTATCCTGAAGAAGTAAAATGGTATATGTTGTTAAACCTGTACATCATAAGGCTTTCTTAAGCAACGAAAATTTTTTAAATAAAGAGGATATTCCATTAAATAAGGCGGTCGAGACTCGACTTACTACTTTCGGGAAGATATGTGAAGTTGATGATGAATTTTATCTACAAATTGAAGCTGAAGACACTTCTACCGAAGAAGATTTTGGGTCTGGTTCCGCTTCGGGTCGTACAAAGTAAGTCTAACCATTGCATGAATCAGAAGTAGATTGGGGGTCTACTGTTCTAGGTCCTTCAAATGATCAGATGGGACAACAATATGAATTTGAAAGTTATAAACTAGCAAGGGATAGAGCATGAAGACCAAGCAAACACTTACAAAGCAATGGTTTTGGCTATGTAATTGGTTATGCTTTATCGATTAAAATACAGGGAGATGTTCTTATATCTGAAACGTATCACGATGATATCAAAATCAGTAATAAAGAGAAGTGGCTTATGACCATGAAAGAAGAACATAGAGCTCTAAAGAAGATGAACACTTGGATTCTTTTGAATCAATCGAAAGGCCATAAGCTAGACATGAGTAAATGAATATTCAAGAGAAAGCCATGTATTCTTGGTGCCGAGTTAGCCAGGTACAAGGTTAGGATCATGGCTAAGGGATTTACGAAAAAAAGGGTATGGATTTGAACGAAATATTATCACCGGTTGTGAAATATGTTAATGACACACTAATTGGTGGAAGAGATATGAGGAAGATTGAAACGATAAAGACTCAGCTCAAAGAAAAGTTTGAGATGAAAGATATAAGAGAGGCTAAACGGATACTTTGTGTTGAGATCAAAAGGAACATGATGAATTTTTATGTATTCTTACCTCAACAAGAATGTATAGAGACGATTATAAGGAATTTCTCAATGTCTGAAGCGTCAGATAAGAAGTATATGCATCAGATACCTTATGCCAATGTTATTGGTAGTATTAGGTATGCTACAATTTGCACGAGACCCAAACTTTCCAATGTCGTAAGTGTTTTGAGCAGATTCATGTAAAATATGGGGAAACTACATTAACATGAAATCAAGTCACTTATGAGATACTTAAAGGGATCGACTGTTGAAGGGTTGTGTTATAATTAGAATAATACGAGCAATATAATGCTGAAAGGGTATGTAAAATCCGATTCGCATACTGCCTTGACACAATGAAGTCTACTTCAGATGAGTTATTTACTGTGCTTAGAGAAGTGGTTAGTTGTAAGTCTTATATACAGAAGGTCGTTGTTATGTCGTCTGCGGAAGCCGAGCATATGGATACTATGGAATGCAATGAAGAAAACTATTTGGATGAAGGGATTGTTAAGTGCAAAGTGTTTCATAACTGTGGCGGTGCAACTAGTGGAGCAATATATTTTCCAAAAAAGTGAAATAAATTTAGGTATTTTGAGAGACAAATTTAAGAAATAAACATTAAAGAGAGGATTATGTGATTCACGTAATATTTTGTTATAAAGGTTAAATGAGTCCTTTGTGTTTATAAAGTATATGTGTAACCTACTTATATATATATATATAAGAAACGTATGTTGCTCATGGATGTCTTCACAATCTCAACAATGTTAAATTTATCTTGGTGCTTGGTTTTATTCTTTGTTGCTCGTCTTGTACAACACAATTAGATCATTCTTTCGAAGTTTTGTTTAATAGTATATTAATTATTGTCTCGGTTGAATAGAAGTGGTTCCTCCAACAACTTCAATAGATTTTTATGGGGAACCCATATATAATATGACTAGCAATATATAATCTTAAATAATAAAGAAAGTTAATCGTTTATTTATTGAGTTTAATTTTATTTATAGAGATACACATAAAATTAAGAAGATCAAATATTATATAATTTGAATACGATTATATTTATAAAAATTAATGATATAAGAATATTTCAGTAGTTATTGATATCTTTGATTTGTTCATGATCTTCTTATGTATGCAGTCTTAAGTCGAATGAGATTTTAATGGATCGACCAAATGTCTTCTTAATAGACTAACTGGATAGACCTTAGATTATTAATGGGTCAAATCTAACGGCCTTAAAATTTGTAAGAAAATTGAGAATGGACTAACTATTGAGTTGACTTATCAAGGATATATTATTTTTTAAACTTATGAACCTCTGTTGAAGCTTTGTTTGACGTGGTCGAATATTTTTATCCAAGGATTTTGTTCAAACTTGTAAGAGTCTTAAAAAATTGTTGTTATATATTTATTGGTTTATTTCTTATAACCAAACAAAACTCTAAGACATCTCTAGATTAGCTCATACTAACATGTTCCCGCTTCAATAAAAACTATTCGGCGGCATATATCTTCTTTAAAGAAAAAATATCTAATTTTGAAAGCAAAAGAGTAAAACGAACAAGTAGTAGACTACTAGGTTTATTAGGTAGTTTCACCGAATCAAGGAAACTCCAAGTTTGCTTCAGATTGCTTATTATTGTTTGTAAATATATGACTGTAGCTTAGCTAGTCATTTCAAAGCATGTAAGAATGACTGATATACGTATTCCCAATATTCGGTTGGCCGAGATCTTGATGCTTCTAAAATCACAATCTGTTTCAAATTGCCTTCAAGAAAATTGGCCCTCCGGATGTGTTTTGAAAATTATTTATCTAATTTTTTAATATGAATAAAACAAAAGAATGCATGCAAATAAAAATATGGTGCTTCTGGTAGAGGTGACATGTGTTTGGATTTTATGTATTGGTTTTGATTCATGAGTGTTGTTGTTAACAATTATCGCACCTTAACCATATATTTCAAAGTAATCTCGTTCGTTAATGTATAAAAACATCCAAAGTGGTAGATTAAAATAAATTAAAGGCTTAAATTTTTTCCCTCTCTATATAAGTAAACATTTTCTTTTTATTTAAGGAATTTTTTTCTAAAATCACAAATACTCTTTGTCTAAGCTTGAACTTAGTTATGAATTTTGTGTATTTTTTTATTTAAAGCTTTAAGATTTTATTTAATTTTGTTTTTATGAACTTTTATTTTCTTTGATTTCATTCCATTTTTTTTTATTCTTTTATAAAATTGGAAAATAGAGAAATGAAAGTCTTATTTTGTACCACAGATGTAATAATTTCAATAGTAAAATCTCTCAAACTAGTGCCCCTTATAATTATCATTCTCTCGAAGATTTTGAAGAAGTAGTGAAGCCACTTATTTACCGCTAGAAGAATGTGTAGTTTCTGAAGAAGTAGTGAAGCCACTTATTTACCGATAAAATTACCTATATATGTTGTTCTCAAGGTTCATAATGTCACAATTTATTCGTTGATCACGATACTTTCATCTAAATCTACAAGTGAGCCAAATGCCACTTATTTACTGATAAAATTACCTATTTATGTTATTCGTTTGAATAATCTGCAACAAAAGGTGTGATTAATAATGAGTATGAGTACATCGAACATTCTAAATATAATCAAAATATAAAGGACAAATGATGCTAGAAAATATTCTAGCGGAAAGTGTTGAGCCAAAAAAGAGAAATAATGTAACTCTCCAAGCAAGCAGTTAGATGGAGGTGGAACAACAAATAAAATACTCTTGCAATAAAAGTTGTTGAAAGTTTCATGTGTCGAAAGTCTTGGTGATAAAGACATTATTTTTAAGGATTTAAAATATTGGACAACCAAATGTAATATTAAAAAAAAAGATGCGCATACTCCTCCTGCTTAGGTAATTCTTCTGCCTCATGTTTTTAAAAAGAGCTTTGATGTTACTTTGGGATCAAAAGTACTAATACAAAATTAGTGAGCTAAATTTGAGGCAATTGGAGACGAATTCACAAATTAGACATCTTAGTGAATAGATGAGGAGACTCTTCTTAATACTAAATGAGTAGTATTTTTGAAGATGACAATCATCCAAAATGAAATGTCCCTGCTTGTACAAGGAAAATGAAGATTTTCTTACTAACGATGTTGTCGTTGATCAATTTTATTGTGATGAAAATATTAATTGTTCGTGTGCTAACAACTAGATCAAATCATTTTAAGTAGAATATTGTGAATAAAAAGAATGCACGAGGTCAGTCAAATCCACTGGAGCGATAAAGTTATCCGTTGATAGTGTCCTACACGAGACCATGTTTGATGCACTTTTTGAAAATTTAGAATCTTTATCTCATGTAATTTCTAAAATTTGTATATAAAGTCATTAATTCTCTTGATACGGCCAAAGAGCTCGAAGAACAAGTGGTTGTAACTGAGATAAAATTGGGTGGAAATACGTCTCCAATTGTGAATGATTTTTCTAAGAATTATGACCAATTGAAATCTAAGTAGATGCAAATAATATAATGGCTATCATGTTTTCGTCAACTCATACGTCATCTCAATATGTGAACCCTCATATATCTCAAGTTTACACATATGACGTGAATATATTTACTAGCTAGTAAATGCCGATGTTGGCTTGGCCAGGGGTTTAATATGTGTTGCAGCTTGAAAATATTTGATAGATGAGATCCCAGAAGTTCGTACTCCATTCTTAATTTTAACTATTAAACGAAAAGTGTCGATCCAACTGTCTATTTTAGACATAGACGAGAGACAAATAAATTTATATTTGGAGGTAAACCTTGGCTATAACTTTCTTCATTTAATTTTTTGATATCATATACTTAGCTAAAATATGTTGAGCTTACAGACTGTATTGAATGCTTTTTCTTTGCTTCACCGAAGATGCGATGAAGCCCTAAAGAATTAGAATGAATTCATTCTTTAATTGTATATTGCATTCCTGTTTTTTTTTTGGCAGCTTAACTTTCAATCTCTTTAGCAACAACTTATGGCTGCCACTTAAAACTCAAATTGTTCAATTACCCAATTTACATCATTTTATTAGCTTTAAATTTGACCTTAATCATGGTATTCATCTCTGCATTTTCATAAAAATACTCTACAACATTTTCTAATAGTTGCAAGAAGATAAAGGGCAAGAAAGGTTGGTGTATCACAACTTTGATGAAACAACGTAACATCATGGAACATACTATGCAAGATCAGTTAGTTTAGCTACATAACAATGTATTTACATATAAAACTAAATAATATGAGGTATATAAGGAGTACCTCAAATTCCAAATTCATTTATCTCTTAGCTAATTCTAAGGAAAACAAATGAATATGAAATTTCATCTTGCTGGCTGAAATCTTAAAGTGATTAATCACTTCAAGAATTTGATACAAAAGAGATTTGAAGCTCTACTAGAATTTGAACCTTGAGCTAAAATAACACCAATAGTCACTGACTCACTAAGTGTGTTTATGGGAGATGCAACAACTTCAATGGTACAAAGGCTTACTTCTAAAGCTAGGTTCAACACCTCTGTAGGAGTTTATGTCACAATCCATTTAAAAACCTCATTAATTATTAAATTCTCTAAATAACATGGGGAAAATGTTGGAACAACTTTAAAGACAATGGTCGTTTTAGCAGCAAGGCTATGATATTTGATTCTTTTGACTCTTTTGGCAGTATCCATTACATCACTTGCACAATCTTGAGTTTCTAATGGCTTACTAATAACAATTTAATCAACCAATATTTGAGAAATATCAACACTGAAATTTGATTCTGTAATAACCACATGTGTTAGTCACTCCAACAGTATCAGGATTTGGTTGTTGTACACATATATTAGCTTCAGATGTGGCCTTTGGTGTTGTGGAAGACAAAGATTCCATATTTTCACCAATGTGATCAACAATGGTATCTTTTGGTCCCTCATCATATTTTAATTTGTTGAAATAGGACGATTCAAAAAACTCAAGTCTTTTCGTAGTTTTACTAATGAGATCTTACCTCCACTGATTAGATTGCAGTAGCTGCGCGTTTAACTTCATCCACCATGATTTAAAATTTTACCTTTGGTAATAATTCCACTAATGGACTTTTTCATTTTATATTGCAAGAAATAATATTTTGCACACGTCAAGTTCTACCTTCAACAATAATGACTAGTTGACTAACATCATAAGTCTCCTTATTCATCTAATGAAATTATTCATCTAATGAACTTTTTCCTCATTGTACTCTTCTCCAATTGCAGCAAAATTGACCCCCTATTTTTTAGTGGCACTTTTAGGTCCAAAATAGCTACGATATCTATTTTAACCGTAGTATATGCAATATTCTTTCCAAGAACATTACTAGGTTTGGACACGTCTTATTTAATCTTGGTACCATTACCATCAATGCCATTACTTTATATGGCCAATTTTTTCAAAAGCTTCATAATAGTAACTTTAGCGCCAATATTTTTGGCGACCAAAGCTTTAGAGATTTTGATATATAAAATATCGTTAATTACATCTTTGATTGGACCTTTATACCTTTAGTCCTCTCTCTAGGATTTTTACTCTCTATTATTTTGTTATAGTACCTTCCGTTGATGCTCTTTTAATAGCTACAACTTTAGTAGCTATCTTTTGACTCATGACTCCCTACAACCCAATACATAATTTTTTTTCTTCGAAACTGATAAGGGGAGAAAAATATGATGAGGATTAGAGTAATTTTGATTATCAAAGGGGTTAATTCCATGCAATTAAATGTCAAGGACTAAACTAAAGCAAGTATAAGGGTTGAGGGGGTCATATGTAATAACTAGTGGGTATGTTTATAGTTAGCAAATGAGTGAGGTGAGAGTATACACTTGAGAGAGGTTAAATGTGTAATTTCAGAACCTACTCCATGTACTATATAAATGGCATTCCCTTTTTGGGGAAATGACCAATGATTAGACAATTATTACTTCATTTATTCATTTTATGTCTTTCTCTTATTACTATTTCAATCTCTCTTTATAGAAATGTCATCACACGAACATTGTTTTAACATGATAAATTACTAAAAAATATTTGATTTCATCAGTTGGAGAAAAATATGATGAGAATTAGGCTTAATGTAATTATCAAAGGGTTAATTCCATGTAATTGAACATCAAGGACTAAACTAAATCAAGTATAAGGGTTAATGGGGTCATATGTAATAACTAGTGGGTATGTTTATAGTTAGCAAAAGAGTGAGGTGAGAATATCCACTTTAGAGGGGATACATATGTAATTTCAGAACCTACCCTATGTACTATATAAATGACATTCTATTTTTGAAGGGCCAATGATTAGACAATTATTACTTCACTTATTCATTTTATCTCTTTCTCTTATTAATCTTTCAATCTCTCTTGGTAGAATTATCATCACACGAATATTTTTGTGACAGATACTCTTACATGAACATTGTTTTAACAGGATAAATTACTAAGAAAATATTTGATTTCATCAGTGACTCCGTCAGTGGGAAAATGATTGGTACCTAAAATTGTATTTCTAAATTCATAAATCTTGTATTTCAACGTTATGAGAGTAATGATTATTAAAATATTTGGAGGAGTAGGATCTGGTAAAAGGAATGATGTGATCGGAGATTCGTTCTAAGATCTCTTTGTTGAAGAGAAAATGGTTAAAGCGAATAAAAGAAACACAAATGATCAATTAACTGAAGAGCTGCTAGAAGAATTTATTTTAGTAGATCGAAGAAAAGAGATTTTGGAGGATATAGAATGACTAAATGTTGAAAAGGAAGAAAAGCTAAGTTCCCAGAAGCTCAGATCTGAAATCCGAAGGAAACCAAGAACTAAAAGATATCGTATGGGTTAAATTCCCCGGACAAAAGAAAGGCGACAATGACAGAATCATTATTCTTCAAAGAGAAGAATGAAATCCAAGCGTCAATATGAATCATCCGATCCTATTGATTACTCATCGTATGATTTGGATGGATTCCTTTCTCCTGAAATAAATAATCGATACTTAAATAATTATAAGAAAAGTGATTAAGGTAGACAAAAAGATGATCGACAGATATCTTATCGTGGTAAAGGTTTGAGGAAGAAAAAAAGTGAGCAAAATAAAAAAATGACTTGGGTCTGAGGAGAACGAAAAAGTTGTGAATGTTAATACAAAGGAACAAGCCAATCCGCATATGCAAATTCCTTCTGGAAGTTATAATCTCAAATATCGTATGAGCAATTGGTTTACATATACCTCCGAAGAAGGGTTATATGCAAAGATGAATGAGGGTCCTAGGGGAGTGCATATAGAACAGGTCATAATTGCAGGTCATCTCCACTTTTCCCAGAAATACTCTGTGGGCATCTGCTTAAATGGTTTGATATCTCGAAGTTGGAAAAGTGAGATGGGGCACATGATCCGGATAACCACATTGAACAATTCAAGAATTTTATAGTCAACTATATGATGATGATAAACTGTTGTGCAGTGCTTTCTCTCAAACCTTCAAGAATGTTGTCTCAAAATGGTACAACCGTTTTCCCGAGGGTTGTATTAAATGTTTTTATATTTTTGGAGCATTTTTTGCCAGCATTTTGTGGAAAGCAAGAAGTTTCCCGCCAATGGTGATACGCTAATTTATTATAGGAAATAGATAGGGGAAAGTTTCAAGGAATACACAAATAATTTAATCAAGACAAAAACTAACATGGAAAATTGTGTAGATAAGGTTGCATTAGCATCTTTTCGGACGGGTTTGCTTCCGGGAATTCTAAAGAAATAATATCGCTGAAAAACAAGCTATGGAATTTGAGGATATATTGGATAGAGTAGAGAAAAGAATATTGGTGGAAGAAACGCAAGTGTAAGAGAAACGAATCTTGGTGGAAGAAACGCAAGTGTCAGAGAAACTTTCTTGGGCAAATATAGAATAGAATCAGTTCCGTCAAGGGTCAGTAACGTCAATGACACCTCAGACTAATTCTCAACCAACCAATATTATCCGAAGCCGAGCACTTGTATATACCGTGGTTCATATACCATACTACATGAAATAGTATTCACCGGTTATCAACACTCAACAATATGTCTGACCCATATTGTACAAATAGATCCGACTAACACACTTTGCCGAATTAAATGAGTGTGTAGCAACAATTTTTGAGAAATCATGACAACATGTACATTTTCGCAAAACTTTTCAGATGCAGACTTCAAGGGAAAACGGAAATAAAAGATATTGTAAATATTATAAGGATATTGGGCATGATACGAGAGATTGTGTGGTATTGAAGAAATAAATACAGGTCTTGATTGAAAATGGAAAGCTAGAAGCGTTTGTGAAGATAGTAAGATGGTAACAACATCCATTTGATCTAGCTCAAGATAAAATCTAGCACCAATTGACAATATAAACCTGGTTGAGGGTTGTTTCACAACCGACAAAAACATCTCATTAAAATAAAAACCTTCATTTTGTGTAAATCCCTTAGCTACTAGTCTAGTCTTGTATATGGGTAGCTTAACACCAGGTATATATGGCTTATTCTTGAATATCCATCCAGTCCCACCAAGCTTCTGACTTTTTGGTTACTTTACAAGAATCCAAGTGTTCACCTTCTTGAGAGATCTCAGTACTTCTATCGCGGTCGTGAGCTACTTATCTCTATCACTATACTCTTATCACAATAGATTTCAGGTTCAAAAATATCTCCATGCTTCTCAATAGATAAAACATAACCAATTATATCGAAAAAGCCATAGCTCTACGACAGTTTACTTGCTCTACTAAATTTAAAACAACACATATTCAAGCCAAATTCAAATATTTTATTTTTTAATTTTTATATATAAATTCATTTAATAAAGATAAACATAATAGTTGTAAATTTTTTAAAAAACAATCCAAGATCTAAATATAAGCTTCGTTTTTAATACGACTAACATTTATTTCAACCATTTTTGGTAAGTACGACTTATACATACTTCGATCTAATAAGCTAATGTTATGAAAATACATCGAAACTCATTTCAAGAGAAAACAAATTCTTTTTTAAATTAAAATTCATGTTAATATGGTCTTTCAAAATTTGTTTGGTGGTATGAACAACTAATTT
Source organism: Limnanthes douglasii subsp. nivea (assembly GCA_036936605.1). NCBI lineage: Eukaryota > Viridiplantae > Streptophyta > Magnoliopsida > Brassicales > Limnanthaceae > Limnanthes > Limnanthes douglasii. Next base: position 339,268,196 of record JAUPFV010000002.1, read on the forward strand.
CAACTTTAACATCAAAATTAGTTGTTCAAACAACATTGTTTCAGTCTTCCATATCAAAATTAGTGCATTTCAACAAAAGACAGAGTTCTAAATCTTAAATTCGATCAAATTTTTTAGATATATAAAGATATACGCATTTTAATAAAAAAAAGTAAACAAATTAAAACTAGTAAAAATTGAATCTTTTTGGATGTTTCCAAACTCTAATTCAAAATCTTAAAGTAAAAAAGAAAATCAGAAAAAATACAAAAACATGTATATACACGTAAGCAATGATGTCGCTAACAATTTCATATCTTAAAATTGTAAAAATATCTAAAAATCAAATTTGTGTCCTTAAAACTTTGGAGGTTCGGAAGGATTTAGGTTTAGAAGGGAAAAAAGTAGCAAGGTTTTCTAAAAAGAAAAGATATAGATGTTTTTCTTTTCAAAAACATTTTTAAAACGACTTAAAAACATGACACTTATAATCTAAGCCATAAATAAAAACTATGTCATCCAATATAACTTGAATGGTATGGTTTTGTCTTCCTTAACAAGAGCAATCAACACAAAAAGAGATGAAGACTGGTTGCAGCAATGTAAAACATAGATTCGAATCTTAGTCGCTATGGAACCAAACACAATCTATTCGAAAATCTGCTCACAGCATAAGAAATGGTTCCATATCAAGCTTAAATTGTCTTTCAAAATACCCGAAACCGAACTTTCGTCCACGTTGCCTTCCTGAAAATCAAACAATGAATACATATAATCTCTAAACCTATAAATGTCAATAAATATATAGGCCATATATTGACATAGAAAAGTTGTATACCTGTAGTTTCATTTTAAGACCATTCAACTTAAAATTAACCTCTCTAGCAGGCTCAGAAATTCCAGTCTGTATATCAACCCGATCGACATCTCTAATCTTTAGCAACAGAGAAGGAGTAGAATAAGAACTAGTTATAGAATGCCACACACTACTAATATAGTATCTTCCGCTCGAAGATGATTCCTTCCAATTTATCCCACCCTTAACTGTTGGATCGACAGATGCCGTATCAATCATGTTGCGGACACCAGCCAAATCAGCGGCCTAAAAGAGTAAAGGTGTTTGCTAAAATACTTACTCTCTTGAATAAATATTTCAAAACTCAAAGTAAGCTTCTTTCTAAACAATATTACACAGCAAGTAATAGATTAGTAAGGAACACTACTTGATCGCAGTCATATCAAGGGAGCGAATCACTTGGTATAAGCTGAGAATAAGCAAAAGGAAGAAACTTACAGTCAGATCAGATATAATCTTTCTAGACCATAACATCAATCTTACGTCCACACCCTTGCCAACACACGATATATCGATCTGCATATGCCGTGTTCGACCTGTTTCAACCTACAGGAAGGCGAAGGCCTAAGCTTAATATATATAAACCCTAACGCAAACTATATAACTTGCCTTATCAAGACTGAGCTATATATAAACCCTAACGCAAACTATGTAAACAGATGAGCTTGCCTTATGAAGACTGAGCTTTTTATCTTCACGTATTCTACATTTGCACGATAAGGTTATTCCTGGCCTTGCCTTATCAGAGACCTGAACGGAAAAAAAGAAAAAAAAGGCTGCTAGGTAAAAATTGGTCATTGTTTACATATAAACATTTTCACCAACGTATTGAAAAATAGTACCTGCACATTGAATATATCTTTCGCTTTTTTAAAAACAAAATCTGTATTAGAATCTGCTTCTTTGAAAACAGTATCGATGTATTCAGCTGGCAGAGTTGTGTAAAATGTTCGGTTCAGTTTTCTTATATCTGTATCCCATGATGCATCTTCTATACGAGCAAGACTAGTTTTTCTACTCCTACAAGATAAAACAAATACAGTTTTTAATTATGAAAACATTTCTGAACATCATCTGTCCATGTTTCTGGCCTATCTACGATCCGCCGAGTAAAATGTTGTTGGACAACTTAGTAAGACTTTAAAATCAACAAAATCTATAAATTTAATCTATGACTTGCATAACCTATAAATTCAATCTCTTGGGCAAGTAGCTTTTGGGCAAGTAGGTTTTTTTACAGTGTCAAAGACTAAATTTATAGATTTTGCCAAGGTTAGTGACTAAATTTATAGATTTTGGGAAGCCTACGAGTACTCGTATCTCAAAATCAAGAGATTATACGAAAGAAAACGGATAATTCAGAAACTATTCACTCTTTTAATCCAATCCCACAAAGAAAGGAGAACTATAAAAGATAATAAAACTAAAAACAAACCCATTAAACAAAATCTTGCCAACTCTAGCAACTAATTGTGGTTTGATATCAGGCCGTGTCTCATTCTTGAAGATCCTATATACAGAGAGTAGTGTGCCATGAACATTTTCCGATATCCGTTGGCAAGCCGCTTCATCATTCTCTAAAAAAGAAACACTGGTCCGTTAAAATGTAATCAATAGTGTTTGAGGTTATAAAAAAACAACATAGACAAACCAGTGTTTATAAGCGAATTCACTAGAACTTGAGGTTTCCCTCCTTTCAGGTTTGTAATGGACTCCACCGGCTGGAGACGAAGAGAAGAAAAGTCATTGTTGTTATAAGAGCATCTAAACCTACCGGAAACCATATTGAGACTGTGTTTTTAACATATCCCATATTGTTATGATGCGTAGGTGTCCTCAAATCCATTTGTTTCTTGAACCGTGGTTCAATTGATTCAGGTACCGGCGTGGGTTTGATAGGATTGTTTGAGTTTCTCTTGTGAGGAGGAACATAAGCCATAGTGTGCAATCGAGGTAATGATTTGGTTTACAATCTTTGGATTTGATTTCTAAAGAAAAAGGACTTAAAATACATTATATACTCTTAGAAGATTAAAAGTTTATACAGTATGAGTTGACACTTAGAAGCTTAAAAGTTTATATGAATTAAAAAATGGTATAATGATTAATTATTTTGGTTTCCAAGAAAAATTGATACTACCCGTAAGCGTTATGTATTTTGAAAAGATATGCTCACAAATTATCTAAAGGCCATATCTTATGATAACTTTATCTTTTAAATAAGCGAAAAATAATTTGTTTTTTTTTAAAAAAATTCTCCATATTTAGGGTTGCGTGAGTCATACTCAATTTGAATATAGATATTACTAGAAAAATTGCCCGCGCGTTGCAGCGGGATTATATTTTTTTTTTTATAAAATATATATAATAGTAATATATTAAAAAAATAGGTATTTTTATTATGTTGGCGAATTGGTCTTTGGTTTACTTCGTTCGGTTTCTTCAATTTTGTTATGACACATTCGTTGTTAAATAAATTTCGTATGATATTGACAATGCAACACAATCATATAAAATATGCAATTCTATCGGATCTCTATATGCATGTTTTTATTTCTTCTTACACTAACCAAATAGTTTATACTCAAAAGAAATTAATTAAAACATACACATAAAACTTATCTCACGACACTATAAAAGTAGAACAGATTAGGCTGGCTAAGTCTAAACTTTAAACTCAAACAAAAAAACTAAGAAACTAAGAAAGTGAAATTTAACTATCCCAAAAGTATTAAAATTGAAATACTAATGATCAATATTGCTATCTAAAAAAATAGCTCACTTCATTCATCCATAAATAAAAAACAAACCGACCAATGCTATGAAGGAATTTTTTTTACTTCAATATAAATACATTTTGAAGTCTAAAATTGACATGTTAACCAAGAATTTCTTCTTAAGGTATGACTCACTACCCGTGCTTAATACTAATTCTGTTAGATGTCGTGTTTTGTTTAAAATTTTAAATTTTAGATTATGGTTTGGTTTTCTTGTTGAAATAAAAATCCAATAAACTTTCTAGTTGTGCTGTAAGTGTTTAATTTTGTTAGGCTGTTTATAAATTCTATCTCTATCATTGTGGAGCAATCCGTCTTTGGGACAGGATTTATAGATATTAATATATAAATCAGCGGTATATATTGCAAAAAATATGCAGGAAAATGTTTTTTATGTTAAAACATCGGTTTCAACCCAGTTGATACTTATGAGGCAAATGCATACGGTTGGTAAATGATTTCTATTTATACAAAGAAGAAGCTTGGACGTGTTGTTTTGTGATGTCTCTATGTCTTCCATTTTATATACACACATATTTTGATTTGATTTGTTACTTTCCATATTATATACATACATATCTGGATTTGATTTGTTATTTTCAAGTTCCACAAATCACATTATGTATAGTTAAGTTTATTATCAACTTTTGCACGTTCAAAAACCAACAACTTTATCACTTTTTTGCTTGAGAATAAGCAACTGGGATAGTTTCTTTGATAGAGATCACAAAATACCATATCATTAAGCTATTCACCAAGTACCTTCCATTTCAAAAATTGGTGAAAGAATTCGCCCAGAATTTCAGAGCAGTGTTGTAGTGGCTCTCCAGAAATATGCATATCTTTTTAGGTCTGTTTGAGGATGAGAATTTGTGTGTCCAAAGATGTCCAGCTGGCTAGGACGATCACAGGAGAGCGTTCTTATTAAAATCCAATTCCAGGATTGGATCAAGTATCTGAGCGTTCTTATTAAAATCCAATTCTAGGATTGGATCAAGTATCTGTTTGTTTTGTAGGTTTTAAAATGGTTATACATTTATTTGATTAGTCTTGAAAAATTGACGTCGACTATAGTTCGTATCCTTTCGGATCATCGATATGATTATATTTTTGCTCTGTTTAGATTCTCCTTGATATAAATTTTATTTATTGTAATAATAAAAATATTTAATAGCTTATAAGTAACAAATATACTGACAACCAATGATCTCTTAATTTATAGAAACCTACGGAAAAAATACATATAATTTATGACTTCAAGCTAAGATTGACAATAGACAAATACACATAATAATGAATCTAGTTCACTGTCTTAGAATAAATATATTACTATAGTCCACATGTTTAGTGTCTTGGTTTACAATCATCAAGTCATCGAGAAGATTTTGGGAAATTTTGTTAACTTTGATCGGTTTGTAAGTGAAAATTGGAGCAAATGACGGGACAGAAATTGGCTGCTTCAGCCAATATTTTAACATGTGGTTCAAATCTATATTTCTTTAGTGTCTCCACAAATTTATTCTCGAAACCTTTGCGATATGGCCAATGACGTTAAGCTTGAAGATTAGCAAATGTAAACAATATATTTACCAAAATCAATAAAAAATAATTTTGGATTTTTTAGCGCAATTTTATATGGGCTTTGATATCAAATTCAGAAACTAAATTTATGTTTACAGAATGTCTTGCATAAGGTTAACAACTGCAGTTACTATCCTCGAGAAACAATAGACTCTCAGCTTCGCTTAAAATCTACAACTAAAATAATATATTGTTCAAAATATAATTAAGGAAATCTTTCATGAGAGAAGTGTCTAGTCACATGTTGGTAGGTAAAAACTGGGGTTTTAATCTCTGGATAAATTCCAATAGTCCTTAGTGTATCAAGTGCAATAAAGATGTGATTATTAAAAAAAATTCCTGAAATACGGCAGTCAAGTAAGCAAACTTAAGATGGATGCGACTTCCTGAATAATAAAAAAGTAAAAAAAAACACAAAAAAAATGAATGAAAACACCATTATATTGTTGATCCCAGAAAATGTATATTTGCTTGACACACACTTCCTCGAAATCTTTTAAAGTAAAATAACTGTATTCAATATTGAGATATTCAATGAGCACTATAAAAAAAATCATATTATATTGTAGATCTTCAACTTCAGGTTCAAGTTCTCCTACGGGTTCAATATTATTACTCACCTTTTGTAGCTCATCAACCTTATTCATGTAAAGTTTCTTTTCCTACATCATATCAAAAAATGTTATAAGAATATATTGAAATAAATTATTTTTGTTTGTGATCAAAAATTAAATTTTAAGTTACCTCACTTCATCTTCCATAGATTTTCATTTACTATCCTTACTTCTGTTCCTTCATTTGAAGGATTATATAATGTTAAGGACAAAACCCACTAAAAATATTGTATTTAAAGATAACAATATGCTATTTGTTAATCATCAAGAACAACGATGAACTTTATTAGCTTCAACTCTGTAAGTATCAAAAGTTAGTAATCAAGAACAACCCCAAATCCAACTATGTTAGCTTCTATGTTTGGAGCTAATTTCTTTTTGGTAAGAATACGCCCTTTGTTAATTAAAGTTTAAGACATCATTATACATACAATATTATATAAGAATGAGCCAACAACTACATACAAACAATGAAACATCACCCTTATAAAATTAATTCAATTCGATAAGCTGAAGAGGAGACAATTTAATGTATAATATGAAAAAAATTTAATGTTCTCACATTTAATCCCAGTACGTTCATCTGTGTGGAAAATAAGAAGAAAGATCAGCTCCTGAACCATAATCAAATATAAAATTCTCTAATTTGCATCTATGATACTACGGATGGAAGCTTCTAAGCAAAAATGGAAGCTTCTAAGCAAAATTAGAATCAGAGATATAGAGATAGCGTATTACCTAGTAGTCGATGTTAAACATATATGGGGATCCGTTGGATTTATAAAAGATCTGAATGGGTTCTGCATAAATATTAGGGGTGATATTGTTACTTCCAAATGTATAATACGAAAACCATATAATAGTCTTACCTTTAATCTGAAACGCCCACCAAAAGAAGATGAAATATCGACTCGATCACCAGAATCAAACAGAAAAATAGTCTAATTTGCATATGCGATACTACAGAAGGAAGTTTTTAAACAAAATTGAAATCGGAGATAGAGGGCAGTATCTTACCTGAAGAGTCGAGATTATACAAATTTGATGGAGAAATTTTGATGCAGTGAGAAGACAGATTTTGGATGAAAGCAAAAAAAAACAGTTTAAGAGTTAATTACACGGCAAACGCAAACAAAACGGCAAGAAGATAAAGAGCTATCTAAAAAAGATTTAATTAAACTGAAACAATGAAACAAAAAACACGCGTCATGAATGTAAAAAGCCACCTAAAATAAAAGTGAAAGAAGAAACACGCGTCACGAATGTAATGTGCCACCTAAATTACTTAAAACTAAATTATAATTACCTATAAATTTTTAATTTTTATCTAAATGTTAAAGCGTAAATATAAAATAATTAAATGAGCCCATATAAGTGTACATTAGTCCATATATATTACTGATTAAAACACAACTAATACGTATAAGGGTAAGTAGGTAAAGTAGTGATTCATTGTTCATAAGCACAATGAATCACTACTTTACTTTAGTTTTTATAGTAATTTATTATTTGTGGTTCAAAAAATATTATTAAAAAATACGTTACGAACAGTGGCGTAGCCAGGATTTGATCTTTATGGTGTCATCCTAGTGTACTTACTATTTAGAGTAAATAGTGTACTTACTATTTACCCTATTTAGAGTAAGAGGGTAAAATTTCTAGCCATCAACCATAACACTAATGAGTGCTTGAGTATGTTACTCAGACCTTTGGGCTCCAACACGTGAAGTTACTATAGATGGTGGAAAGTACTCCATATCTTTGATATATGATTATTCTAGGAAAGTACGAGTAGTACTTTTAAAGACCAATGATAAAGTATTTGCTTAGTTTGTTAATTGGAAGACATTGGTAGAGAATTAAACATCAAAACTGTTGAAGAAGTTTTAGAAAATAATGGTTTGGAATCTATGAATAAGAAGTTTTCCAGATATTGTGAATTTTTAACATTGGTAAATATGAACCGTGAGGGGACTCCCAGCGTAACGATCTTATTAAAAGGATGAACTAACGTTGCTGGAAGGGGTTAGGTGTCTACTTCATACAGCTAGAATGAGCTGAAGGTTCTAGGGAGAATTCGTGACTACGACTGGGTATATCATCAACATGGGTCCATTTACGGAGTTTAAGTTTTTTTTTTATCCTCAAGAGGTTTAGATTCGAGAGAAACATCATCTGACATATTTGAAAGTGTTAAAAAATGCTATCTACGCACATGTGAAGAAAGATAAGCTTCGGTTGATGGCACTAAAATGTTTGTTCCTCGACTATGTGGAATGAGTAAAATAGTATAAGTTGTGGTTTTTTTAGCCTAAACACTAGAAGATTTTAGTACGCACATGCGTGGTTTTCAATAACGAAGACACGCCATTAAAGAAGATGATGGACAACCAAACTAGTATTTGAAGAGTTTTTAAACTATCGGGGGGTGATTTTGCGATACGAAGATCTCTTAGTGGTGATTATGCGATACGAGGATCTCTTAGTGTCAATATAGGTAAATTTACTTTATGATACGAAGATCTTTTAGTCTCACAATAGTCTGTAGTATTCAGTTTAGGAGTCTTTCTTAGAGAGAGAAAGTGCAGATTAGGTTAAGTAGAGAGAGAAAGTAATATTAAAATCAGTCTTGGAATCTGTGAAGCGCATGTGGTCCTTTTATAGTACAATTGCGGGCCCCATACGCTTTAATATCTACTTATTACATCTTTGGTCCCTATATCTTTTTACTTTTCCATAATAGCCACTTATATTGTGTTCTATACAATTTCCCCTATTCTAACTTCTTCTTTACAATTCTTTCCCAATAAGATTATTTCTTTACAATTCTTCCCCAATAAGTCTATTTCTTTACAATTCTTCCCTTGTCTTTTATTCTCCCTTATCAGTAGCCCCCCAGTCCTAGTAAAAATAGTTTTACTGGGACTGTAAGGAAGTCTCCACTGCTCCCTCGAACATTTTTCCTCGGAGAACGCTTCCTCAATTTCCAAATACCTCTTCGAAAAAGTGTCTCTTTGAAACAATGTTTTCCATTTCGCATCGTAACATTGTGACATAAACAATAATTTAAGGCATCAAGAAATTCGAGGGACGAAATATTGTGACTCAAATAATAGTGTAAGGAAAAAATTCGAGGCACAAAATATTGTGACCCAAATAATAGTGTAAGGAAAAAATTCGAGGCACAAAATATTGTGACCCAAATAATAGTGTAAGGAAAAAATTTGAGGCACAAAATATTGTGACCCAAATAATAGCGTAAGGAAAAAATTCGAGGCACAAAATATTGTGACCCAAATGATAGTGTAAGGAAAAAATTCTAGGCACAAAATATTGTGACCCAAATAATAGTGTAAGGAAAAAATTCGAGGCACAAAATATTGTGACCCAAATAATAGTGTAAGGAAAAAATTCGAGGCACAAAATATTGTGACCCAAATAATAGCGTAAGGAAAAAATTCGAGGCACAAAATATTGTGACCCAAATGATAGTGTAAGGAAAAGCTTCGAGGCACAAAATATTGTGACCCAAATAATAGCGTAAGGAAAAAATTCGAGGCACAAAATATTGTGACCCAAATAATGGTTGAAAGAAAAAATTCGAGGCACAAAATATTGTGACCCAAATAATAGTGTAAGGAAAAAATTCGAGGCACAAAATATTGTGACCCAAATAATAGCGTAAGGAAAAAATTTGAGGCAAAAAATATTGTGACCCAAATGATAGTGTAAGGAAAAAATTCGAGGCACAAAATATTGTGACCCAAATAATAGTGTAAGGAAAAAATTCGAGGCACAAAATATTGTGACCCAAATAATAGTGTAAGGAAAATATTCGAGGCACAAAATATTGTGACCCAAATAATAGCGTAAGGAAAAAATTCGAGGCACAAAATATTGTAACCCAAATGATAGTGTAAGGAAAAAATTCGAGGCACAAAATATTGTGACCCAAATAATAGCGTAAGGAAAAAATTCGAGGCACGAAATATTGTGACCCAAATAATGGTGGAAGGAAAAAATTGGAGGCACAAAATATTGTGACCCAAATAATAGTGTGAGGAAAAAATTCGAGGCACAAAATATTGTGACCCAAATAATGGTGGAAGGAAAAAATTCGAGGCACAAAATATTGTGACCCAAATAATAGGGTAAGGAAACAATTCGAGGCACAAAATATTGTGACCCAAATAATAGCGTAAGGAAAAAATTCGAGGCATAAAATATTGTGACCCAAATAATGGTGGAAGTAAAAAAATTCGAGGCACAAAATATTGTGACCCAAATTATAGTGTGAGGAAAAAATTCGAGGCACAAAATATTGTGACCCAAATAATGGTGGAAGGAAAAAATTCGAGGCACAAAATATTGTGACCCAAATAATAGTGTAAGGAAAACATTCGAGGCACAAAATATTGTGACCCAAATAATAAAATTCGAGGCACAAAATATTGTGACCCAAGTAATAGTGTAAGGCAATTAAAAATTCGAGGCACAAAAGATTGTGACCCAAACAATAGTGTAAGGCAAAGAAAAATCCGAGGCACAAAAGATTGTGACCCAAATAATAGTGTAAGGCAAAGAAAAAGTCGAGGCACCAAAGATTGTGACCCAAATAATAGTGTAAGGTAAAAGTACGTTCTATTAAGCAGCTCATTGGGACACCTCGTTAAAACCTTCCTATGCCTATCAGGGTAGGAAAGAGTATGCCTTCACTATGTTTTCGAACTTTGAGATACAAAAAAGGATAACTATTACACTCGAACTAGTTCCTTATTTAAGATACAATTTTTACGTGTTCAATTGGTCGCCGGACCCTTTCTCAGATGCCTGAGTTTCCTCCACCGGAATTCTCTTCTTAACCTGATCCAACAAGGCTCCAAAAGCCATAGCCTGACTCTCCGCCACCGTGTCCTTTAATATTCCGGGAGTAGGCCCATCCTGAAAGCTGCAAGTGCCACTGAGTCTTTACAATACTCCGTATCAGTTTTTGTTTTGACAGATCGATAAGTATAGTTCTTCAAGCTCTCCCCCACGTTTTGCCTACAATAGATTATCGTATCTCCATTGGCTCTGAACTTTTTGCTCCCCACAAAGTGCTGTCTGAAAATATTCCAGAACATATTGAAATTCTTTATAGAGCCCTGAGGAAGCCTATTGTACCATTTAGAAGCTACCCCCTTGAAAGTCTGAGAAAATTCTCTGCACAGCAACTTATCATCATCGTCGAAATTAATCATAAAATCTTTGAATTGTTCGATGTGATTATCCGGATCCTGTGTCCCATCGAATTTTTCTAGCTTTGAAATATCAAAATGCTTTGGAAGGTTTCCCACTAAAATTTCCGGGGACCGAGGAGAGGCTCTCCAATTGTGACCCGTGCGATAAATGTTGGATCGTAAGTTGTCATTGTTCGAAAAATACAACCCCTCCTCAGATCGTAGAGTGTATTGGTGCTGCCACTCCGAATTTCGCGGGCCCATGTCCTCTTTCCTATCAGGATACTTTGCCCGTCCCTGAGACCGACCGCCACCTCGAGCATGGTGACTTTTTTCCCTCAAAGATTTCCTCTTTGAGCTTTTTCCTCTTCGGAAATCGGTGTGCATGCGATCACGTTTTTTCAATCTGTGGTATTTCCGAGGGGTCGACTCCGATGAGCTATACTGAGAGTAATCACTTGAGTCAGCCAAATTCGAACGTCACCTCTCTCTTCTCCTCGGCGATCGCCGCTCGCGTCCCCGGTATCTGTCGTCTCTATTTTTAGGATGAAACTCAGTTTCGCGCTCCTCTTTTTCAATAACGGCCCCCCTCCTTATCTCGGATCGAAGATTCTCCCGTACGGTTTCCTTTTCTGCTTTCAATCTTTCGATCTCTAGCAGCAATTCATTCCTTCGAGCCAACAGATCTGAGTCGTCGAAAGCGTTTCCAACTCGCTAACCCCATAGTCCTTTTTATTATATATTGTTCTGGTAGTCATCGCCTACTAGGTTCTCCTCGCAATTGTTAACCAAATCGTCCCCTTGTTCTTCCATAGTTATCCTCGGAACATGAATTATTTCCAGGAAGCGATTGCCGTCAGAGCGATCTTCGCTTCCCACAGACGGCGCCACTGAAGAGTTTTTAAACTGTCGGGGGGTGATTTTGCGATACGAAGATCTCTTAGTGGTGATTATGCGATAGATGATCTCTTAGTGTCAATATAGGTAAATTTACTTTGTGATACGAAGATCTTTTAGTCTCACAATAGTCTGTAGTATTCTGTTTAGGAGTCTTTCTTAGAGAGAGAAAGTGCAGATTAGGTTAAGTAGAGAGAGAAAGTAATATTAAAATCAGTCTTGGAATCTGTGAAGCGCATGTGGTCCTTTTATAGTACAATTACGGGCCCCATACGCTTTAATCTATACTTATTACATCTTTGGTCCCTATATCTTTTTACTTTTCCATAATAGCCACTTATATTGTGTTCTATACAATTTATCCTATTCTAACTTCTTCTTTACAATTCTTTCCCAATAAGATTATTTCTTTACAATTCTTCCCCAATAAGTCTATTTCTTTACAATTCTTCCCTTGTCTTTTATTCTCCGTTATCAGTATTGTCTAGAAGAGATGTGATATTGATGACGGGTCTGACATAGTGAGTGAGATTGAAGGTGTTTATACCGAAGAGGATTTAGGACTTGGTCCAGTTTTAGCTCAAGAAGTGAAAGTTCAACTACAACATGATATTGAAGATGGTTGAGGTTTTAGTGTTCCAAGGGCTTCGAATAGACTAGAGAGCAACATGAACATCATATTATTGTTGCATTGTGAGTTTGATGGAGGGTGTTAGTAATATACTCATTACTTATTCGGTCCACTAACCCATTAGACCATTCCATTATTATAAATATTGGTGACTTCAACTATTTGTAAAATGCACTATTATAATTTATAAAATCCGATCTGTATTTTGTTTCTCTTCTTCTTCAAATTGCATACTATTAAATGTTCGGATACTTCTACTTCATTTAAGAAGTATTCCTAAAGACTACTCTGGACTTTTGAAAAATACATAAACTTAACTAAAAACGGATTTAGATTATCTATTTTTTTTTTAGAATAGCTTTTTTAAAACAAAAAATATTTTATGTCTGATCTCAAAATAAAAAATAAATCTTTTATCATTTAAAAAAAATTCACTTATTGTGATTAAAATATATAGTTCAATCTTTTTTTAAAGCAAGAATTTTTATTTATTAATGGTGAAATAGAGGTTCACATAGACCTTACACCAAATGTTCACAATTAGAACAGAAAAATTCGAAAGGTCTAAAAAAGCTAGACTTAAAAATTTAACATTTCAAAAACTTTCAAATTCTACATCACATAAATCGAAATCTTCGTCAGCTTCAATTTCGTCTATCTTCATCTTCACAACTTATACAGAATTTAAAGTGCTTCTCAAATAAAATCTTCTAAATCCTTTCTTGCGCATATTTTGAACAGTAACGAACAAAACTTCAATCTTCAACAACCTTTTGCAGTTCTCTCTCAGTATCAGTGACAGATCTATATGGTCCGTTTTGTCTGTGTAAATTCATAGGTCACACGAGATTACTCTCTTCAGAAGAGGCATGACTGTGACCTCCCAGACCAATCTCGATAACCACAGAGAATGTATACAATTAGGCAGAACAACCATGCTTCTCAATTCCATACAAATTCAGCATTCTTCTTCTCTTTCAATGCCACACAGAGAAAACGACCCTCTTTCTAACTCGTTATTCCTTCGGTACTTCATTGTACAAACCTCTTTCTGCTTCATGTCTTCCACATTTGTGATTCCCTCCTGAAGAATCCATTAGAGACATCACGCGTTCCAGTTCAACATTTTGATAACAGTTCCTTTTAAACTGCACATGTTTGGATGAAGTACGAATCTTATTGTTGATCGCTTAAAGTCTTTTGTTCTTCTTTACCTCTAGTTTTCTTGTTTTTTTAACAGTGGTATATTTTATACTACCACGAGGACAATGGAGACTCCCGATTGTATTCTTTGTAGGGGAAGGTGAATCATTTTTTAGTTGCAAAAGTTTTGTAGAAGATGGGCCTTTCCAGTTCCTTCATTTCTTCTCTTTTCTAGTGAAGTAATTTGTTATCTTGATCTTTTGTAGGTGAGCATGGAAGACTACCGATTTCTTCCTTTGTTGGAGAATTTGATTCAATTCCATCATCAGATTTTTTAGTGCCAAACAAAGATTTCCTTTCAAGAGTGTGCAGATCTTCTATCTCTTCAACAACCTTTTAGGAATCATTTTTTTACAACAAGGATTCATTAACTTCTGTAACCTTTTGAGAATCAGTTTTGTTCAATAAATATTTTACAACATTCATTTTCAGATGTTCCTAAGTCTTTATTTTATGTGAAAACCTCTTGCTTTCTTTGATTATCATCTTTCATTTTGCAAACATTCTCATTGTGCCCTATATGTTTACAAAATTTGCAGTAGCTAGAACAGGGACCAAAATCAGAATCCAACTTAAACTCATCATCTTCTCCAAACTTAACTTTAATGTTGTTGATCAATGGTTTCGAAATATCAAACTCAACCCAGAACTTTGCACAATTGAATTTAGCTCTATTGGCTGGTGGTATCCAGAATTTTAAAAGAGTTCCCAAGGGTTTAGCGATTTCCATTATCGTTTCTTCGTTATACATAAACTCGGGAAATTTTTTGACAGTAATCTAGACAGGCGTTAGGGGACTTTCTTCGTTTGAATCAAAATATGGAATCGACTTAAGAAGTCTCCTGATTCTATCGCCGACCTTCCAAACGTTTCTCTACCAAAGTCTTTTCAGATCTTCTTCACTGTCGAACTCGATGAAAACGTGCCTATAGTCCCGTTGAGCAACATTGTACTTGCTGGAAAACTTGAACTTGGCAAAGAACTCCTTAATTATCTCATATTTAGGCTTGTCGTAAGAAAACTTACCTATTATGATGTGTTTGGTAATTTTTTGGAGCCTCTGCTTATCTTCTTTCTCAAACTTAATGGTCAATTGTTCTTGATTTTTGATAACAGTTACATTTTGATGGCTGAATCCGTGAGTCATGGGTTTGAGAGTATCAACAAAAGACATTGCCTTATCCTTGTAGTTGTTGCTTGTTCTGTAAATTGAATTTTCGAATACCGGATTCGATACAATTCTTACATTCTGTTCAATTCTTACATTCTGTTCTGGACGTTGTTTTGGAGACCCAGGTTTCTTGCTCTGCTCGTGATTTCTTGAAAGCACCGGGAATTCTTCATCAATAAGATCATTGGTGGTCATTGAATTCGTAAAAAGAGGAGAAATATGAGATATTTCTCCCTCTTCCTTGTAGAAAGACTCCATGATTGAAATAATCTAAGGAAGATTGTTCATTAGAGCCTGCAATCCTTTCCACTATCACCACGTTTTTTCTAGTTTCTGTTGAATCCTTATTTGATTATTGATTAGGGTACGGATTTTGAAATTTCTGTCTCTTTCTTCTATTTCGCATACGACAATCGTAACGGTTACCCGACGCATTGCGGCGGTGCAGATATCTACAAAATACACTATGCTCGGCGATTTCTTTCATTCTTAGAACTCCGACGGTTTCTCATATCCTTTGCAGTGTGAGTCAACAAGTTCTTGCAGTCATTTTTCCTAACTCTCAACCAAGTCATCAGGTACGACCCTCTTCATAAAATATATAGTTCAATTTGTTTAATGAAGGACGGATCCAGAACACTTTAAAAATTAAAATTTTAAACTAATCGATCACTAAAAATCATCTAAATAAAAAATTGAATAAAAAAATAACGAATACTTTTCTGAAACCGTAAACCCTCGAGACCATTTTAAAACGATTCTTTGAATATATGATACACGCTAAAAACGGTCCAGAAGCATCAAAGACAACTCAACAAAACCAAATAACAAAATAAAACTAAAATCTGACAGGGATGTTGATAAATCCCTATAGTGATTCTACCACAATTAGGACATTATTATATAAACTAGCTTCAATCTTCAGATGTTTGGTTCAAACGGTACATACGACATAACCTTCCATTTAAAGTCGTCTAAGAAAGTGATAGAAAAAGCAACGTTCAGAGACTAATAACGCTAGTTTATTCATCTAAACTTTTTTAAGACCAGAATTCAAAAATCATACTAATATCAAATATTCTACCCTATGGTATTTTGATTTATCCATTTAGTCAATTTAAAGGAACTAAGAGCTTTCCTCAAGATAGTCCATTACATTTTATTTAAAATCTCAAAATAATTATAATGCAACACCAAAATTTTATTTATTTTCCAACACTCAGTTAGGAGTGCTTACAATGAAAAATGAAAAAAAATTAACAAAAAAAATTGAAACTTCTTGGTCATGGATTTAAGTCATGACCTGATCATGATTTGGACTGAAGGTTCTTGACAACATTAACATCCAATTGAAAGGCCTTAGAAAGAACCTCCGGGTTAATTCTGGGGTTGGACCCGAACACGGTTTTAGCAATAGTAATAACGCCTGGGTTCTGACTACTTAAGGTAGCAAATGCCACAGCATCAGTATGTCCAATGTTGTATTGGAAGTGAATAAGTCCTTCGGGAAACACGAAAACATCACCGGGGTTCATAATTTTAGTGAAGAGACGGTTCTTGTCTTGGTTGGAGGACACGAATCCCACATATAATTTTCCTTTAGTGAGTGTTAAGATTTCAGTGGCACGAGGATGCGTATGAGGCGGGTTCTGGCCACCTTTTGCGTAGTCAATACGGACTAAAGATATTCCAAGAGTGTTTAGTCCGGGTATTGTGTTTACATTGGCGTTGGTGACGGTTGAGCCGATTTGGTTGTTTGTAGCTGCCGCAATGTTGAGCCCCGATAGAAAGAAATCATCCGCCTTGACTTGGTCATTTGGTTTACATATTCTACCGTTCACGAAAACTATAGCCAGAACAACAAAATATTAGTACACAAAACACTAAAACCCTTTGAACGGTGAAAAGAGGTAATAGATTGATTCGTACCAGCGTTGTTAGGATCATTTGTGGCTACACAGAAGTCCTGAAGAGGGCTCGGGTCAGTCGCGGAAACAAGAGATATTGCGAGAGTCACGAGAATAGCAATAGCAGCGAAGAAAGAGTAACTTTTCATTATGAAGTTTTAGTCTCTATTTTTAGTTCTATTAGAGTTGTTGATTGAAAGTTTGAGATATGTTTTAATGCAGAAGCTAGCAAGCTATTTATATAGAGGATGTTGTACCTTGAATTGGTCAATATACGAACCTTTCCTGGTCGGCTGCCGTTGGCCGGTTGATTGCGGTTAGTACGGTACATAAAAAAGAGAGTACAGTATTAGTTTATGCAAAATAAGAATTGTTCAACAAGACAGCAAGTATTCAAATAGGTTCTTTCTTTAACTTAAACAAAAAGAAAGGGAACGTGGTCATGTTTAGAGCTGTTATCGGTCCGGGTTTTGCCGGAACCGGACCGGACCGAACCGTTAAGCTTTCGGTTTTTTTTTTTTGGAACCGGACCGAACCGCTAAGCTTTCGGTTCGGTTCGGTCCGGTCCGGTCCGGTTCGGTCCGGTTCGGTTCGGTTCCGGTTTCGGTTCAGTCCGAGTTCGGTCCGGTCCCGTTTCGGTTCGGTCCGGTTTCGGTTCGGTTCGTTATCGGTCCGGTTTCGGTCCGGTTCGGTCCACTTAAAAAAAAAAAATTAATTAAAATTTAATTTTTAATTTTTTATATTGAATTAAATAATATAAAAATTAAAGTTTATAAATTAATCTTTTGAAAATCAGTAATTAACTATTAATTTGGTACTATAATTTATAAAAGAATAAATAATAATAATAAATAATCGGTTCTAACGGTTCTATTGGTCCGATTATTTATCGGTTCTATCGGTTCGATTCCGTATCGGTTCTATCGGTTTACCGGTTTTATCGGTTCGATTCTATATCGGTCCTATCGGTTTATCGGCTTTATCGGTTCGGTTCCTAACCGGTTTTTTGTTTCGGTTCCTTATCGGTTTTCGATTTTTAGAATGGAACCGCGAACCGACCCGTTAAGGTTCGGTCCGGTTCTCGGTCCGGTCCTTATCGGTTCGGTCCCGATCCGGTTCTCGGTTCCGGAGAACCGTCGACAACTCTAGTCATGTTCTTAATCCTTACCAAAACATGGTAAAGAGGTGCTTTCGGAGTCTAATTATTTTAAAAAACAATCTCCTTGAAAATCCATGTAAATAGATTGTGATAGTCTATTAAACAACGATAAACCGAGCGCGTTAATCAGTTTTACACGATTATGTATTATAAGAAACGACATGAATCATTCCACTATCTTAGAAAATGTTATATATACTAAATTCGTTTAAGTTGAGTGTACCTTAGAAGTAATTCGTCAAAAAAAAGTATTCTATTGGGATTTTATGAATGTTAGATCTACTATGACATGTATCGGGCAATAAATGTTGATTTTTTTAAACTTTGAGTCATGAGTTCGTTATAGAAGCATTTGCAGATCTTAAGGTTTAAAACAAATTGTGTAATACTCGGGACCATTATGTTGAAAGAAATCTGTGTAAAATCGAGACAGTGTGGTCCGAAGAAGAGTGGTTCGAAGTGAGCTGATTTGAAGCACCACTGTGATCCGAAGCGAGATGAATTATATTTGTTAGATCTCCTATTTTACTCTTCCTATATTAATTAGATTTCACATATTAATTGAGATTTTTATTTATGAGGTTTTCTCTATTAATAGAGGAGTTATTTCAGATATTGATTAATGAGCTTCAATCGGGAGCATCTCATAGGCTTGCCATTGGCTCAAAAGTGATATGTTGGATATGAAAGATGAAATGACATATCAATCAGAACTTATCGAAGAAGAGAAATGACTACAACTATCATAAGGCCGAAGCTGGAGATCCTATAATGGTATATGATGATTGTGAGTATGATGATGAGTTAATGACTTATTGTTCTTGAACGTAAAACAATAAATATGTGTTGGATTTGGGTGTGTGATTTTATATCACTTCCAATAAGTATTGGTTTGAAGATATGCAAATGTTTGATGGTGGAAGAGTCATCATCGGGATTGATGAATCATGTAATATGAAATGGATTGGAACGTTACGATGCAAATTGTCTACATGGTTTGAGAAATGATTAATATTGTATGTTATTTACCCAAAGTAAAACGTAACCTTCTTTCGATTGGGATGGTAAATGAGGAAGAGTTTACATATAATGGTGGAGATGACAGACTTAAGATCTTGCAAAGCTTTCTTGTTGTTATGAAAGCCTATATGAGTAATAATGTTTTAGTTCTTGAGGGTACTGTACTAGTAGAAGCTCTGTCAAGTGTGGTGAAGAATTATATCAAATTGTGGTATCATCAATTGGGGCATTCAAATGAGAAGAGACCTAGTGAACTAAGTAAACATGGATTGTTATATGGTACCGAAGTTCCGAAGCTATTCTTTTATGAAAGATACGTATTATATAAAAGCAAGATGGTGAAGTTTTCGCTCAGCAACCATACATTGAATGAAGTATTTGACTATGTTTATTCATACTTTTGTGGTCTAGCATAAGAGCATACCATATATAATGAAATATACTTTATGTCGATGACTGATGACTATTTGAGAAAAGTATGGGTTTTACTTTTGAAAACCAAAGATGAAGCGTTTGCTGCCTTTGTGAACTAGAAGATATTGGTAAAGAATCAAATCATGAAAGTTCTAAAGAAGCTTTTGACTAATAATGGCTTGGAATATGTGAACAACGAGTTCACTAACTTTTCTACAAAGATTGACATTTTAGATACCAAATGTAAGTGGGACTCCCCAAAAAAATGGGCTTTATAAGAGAATATATCGAACATTGTTGGAATGGGTTACATATATGCTTCAAACAACTGGTATGGGTCGAAGGTTCTATGTAAAAACGATGACAGCGGTTACATATATAATCAATATGATTCCATCTGCGACTCTTAAATTTTTCCGTCCTCAAGAGGCATGGACTTAAGAAAAAATTAAGTTAGAGCATTTGAGAGTATGCAGATGTGCTACCAATGCACATGTGAAGCTTGATAAGCTTAAGCTAAGTGAAATTAAATGTTGCTTTCTCGACTATCATGAAGAAGCAAAATGGTATAGGTTGTTGAACCTGTACATCATAAGGCTTTGTTAAGCAGCAACAAAGTCTTAAATAAAGAGGACATTCCATTAAATAAGGCGGTCGAGACTCAACTTACCTCTTTCAGGAAGATATGTGAAGTTGATGATGAATTTTATCTACAAATTGAAGTTGAAGACACTTTTACCAAAGATGATTTTGGGCCTGGTTCTGCTTCGGGTCGTACAAAGTAAGTTTAACCATTGAATGAGTCATAACTAGACTGAGTTCTATTGTTATATGGCCTTCAAATGATCGGATGGGACATCAATATGAATTTGAAAGTTATAAACTATCAAGGGATAGAGCACGAAGACCAAGCAAACACTTACAAAGCAAGGGTTTGTGCTGATGTAATTGGTTATGCTTTATCAATTAAAATGCAGGGAGATATTCTTGAATCCGAAACGTATCACGATGATATCATTAGTGATAAATAGAAGTGGCTTATGACCATGAAAGAAGAACATAGAGCTCTAAAGAAAATGAACAATTGGATTCTTGTGAATCAATCAAAGGGTCATAAGATAGCCAGGAGTAAATGAATATTCAAGAGAAAGACGTGTATTCTTGGTGCTGAGTTAGCCAGGTACAAGGCTAGGCTCGTGGCTAAGGTATTTACAGAAAAATAGGGTATGGATTTTAATGAAATATTATCACCGGTTGTGAATATGTTAATGGCACACTAATAGGTGGAAGAGATATGAGGAAGATTGAAGTGATTAAGACTCAGCTCAAAGGAAAGTTTGAGATGAAAGATATGGGAGAGGCTAAACGAATACTTGGTGTTGAGATCAAAAGGACATGATGAAGTTTTATGTATTCTTATCTCAACAAGAATGTATAGAGAAGATCTTAAGCAATTTCTCAATGTTTGAAGCATTAGATAAGAAGTATATGCATTAGATACCTTGTGCCAATGTTATTGGTAGTATTAGGTATGCTAAAATTTTCACGAGACCCGTACTTGCCAACGTTGTAAGTGTTTTAAGTAGATTCATATAGAATATGGGGAAGCTACATTAGCATAAAATCAAGTGACTTACGAGACACTTGAAGGGCTTGACTGTTGTAGGGTTGTGTTACAATTATAATAATACGAGCAATATAATGCTGAAAGGGTATGTAAACTCCGATTTGTAGGTTTCCTTGACACAAGGAAGTTTACTTCAGGTTAGTTATTTACTGTGCTTGGAGAAGTGGTTAGTTGGAAGTCTTATATACACAAGTTCGTTGCTCTGTCGTCTGCGAAAGCCGAGCATATGGATATTATGGAAGCAATGAAGTAAGTTATTTGGCTGCAGGGATTGTTAAGTGCAAAGTGTGTCATAACTGTGGCGGTGCAACTACATGAGCAATATATTTTCTAAACAAGTGAAATAAATTTAGGTACTTTGACAGATAAATGAGCTGAGAAATAAATATTAAAGAGAGGATTATGTGATTCACGTAATCTTTTGTTATAAAAATTGAATGAGTCCTTTGTGTTTAGAGAGTCTATGTTTAACCTAATTATATATATATAGATAAAAGAACGTATGTTGCTCGTAGATGTATCTTCACAATCTGAACCATGTTAAATTTATCTTGGTGCTTGGTTTTATTCTTTGTTGCTTGTCTTGTACAACACAATTATATCGTTCTTTCGGGGTTTTGTTTAATAGTATATCGACTCTTGTCTCGGTTGAATAGTAGTGGTAAAAAATTCAATAGATGTTGATGGAGAACTCATATATAATATGACTAGCAATATATAATCTCAAATAATAAAGAAAGTTAATCGTTTATTTATTGAGTTTAATTTTATTTATAGAGATACAATGTTTATATCGTATAAAATTAAGAAGATCAAATATTATATAATTTGAATACGATTATATTTCTAACAATTAATGATATAAAAGTATTTCAGTAGTTATTAATATCTTTGATTTGTTCGGGATCTTCTCATGTATGCAGCCGAGTATATAACAGACTTTTAATGGTCAAGTCGAATGGGATTTTAAGGGATCGACCAAATATCTGTTTAATAGACTGACTGAATAAACCTTAGATTATTGATGGGTCAAATGGCCTAACTATTGAGTTGACTTATCAAGGATATATTATTTTTTAAACTTATGAACTTTTTTTAAGCTTTGTTTGACGTGGTCGAATATTTTTATCCTAGGATTTTGTTCAAACTTGTAAGAGTCTTAAAACTTGTTCTTATATATTTATTGGTTTATTTTCATGTAACCAAACAAAACTCCGAGACATCTCCTGGATTAGCTAATGCTAACATGTTCCTGCCTCAACAAAAACTATACAACGGCATATATCTCTGTTAAATAAAAAAATATCTATTTTTGAAAGTAAAGGAGTACAACCAATAAGTAGTAGACTACTAGATTTATTAGGATGTTTCACCAATCAAAGAAACTCCAATTTATCTCCAGATTGCTCATTATTACTTGTAAATATATGACTGTAGCTTAGCTAGTCATTTCAATTTATGAAAGAATGACTGATATACACGATAGGAAGGAATAAAGCAATCACGATTCCCAATATTCGACTGGCTGAGATCTTGATGCTTCTAAAATCACAATCTGTTTCGAATTGCCTTCAAGAAAATAGGTCATTCGGATGTGTTTTGAAAATTATTTATCTAATTTTTTAATATCAATAAACAAAGGAATGAATGCAAATAAAATTTAGTGCTTCTGGTAGAGGTGACATGTGTTCAAGAATTTTATATATTGGTTTGATTCATGATTGTTGTTGTTAAAAATTATCGCAACATATTTCAAATTTATCTCCTTCGTTAATCTATAAAAACATCTAAAGCGTTAGATTAAAATAAATTAAAGGCTCTAACAAGTTTTTTCTCTCTATATAAGTAAACATTTTCTTCGTATTTAAGGAATTGTTTTCTCAAATCACTAATACTGCGATAATTAACAGTTTTTTTGAATAATCTGCAACAAAAAGTGTAATTAATAATGAGTATGAGTACATCGATCATTCTAAATATAATCAAAATATAAAGGACAAATGATGCTAGAAAATATCATCGTTCGGTTTCCACAAATAGGCGAAGCTCATTGCACAAAAAAAATATGAAATAATATTTTCTCCATATATCCTTGATATGGGTGCTAGATTTCCACACTTCTCACATTTGTTGATATTCTTTATAGAAACTAGTATTTTTTTTTAAACGAATTAGTTGGGAAAACGTGAAGGGTGCTGATGTCGAGCATTATCCTTGCCCAGACAGTCCATGATCACTTTATTCTTAACAAATTTCTAGTATTGAATAATATTAAAGATAAAAAATAGTAATCATTTCTTCTTTTTCTTTGTTATAGGGATGTTGCAAATATCTTGATTGATATTTTTTACTACAATAAGGTATGGACGAATAAATTTATGTATATATCAGGTTGTTGGGAGTTAGGGGTTATCAAAGTTATTCCAAATTTCTCTCGGATTTGGAAGACTAAAGGTAATCTTGCTATTCTTCCTGTCAAATATTTTTTTATGTCTTTATATGTGTAAATAATATCATGATTCTGTATTGTATTTATATTAGCTTGCAAATTCTAGAACTTGATTACATGTCTTGAATGGATTATGCCAAAGAGAAGTATGTTAAAATTGTGATGGTTCCCAAGCATTTTTTTAAATGGTAGCCTATAGCCCAACCTTTCATGAATGGAAGCTTATCTATCTGTAAACAAGATACTCATGATGAAAGTAATCATGTGAAGAGACCTTAAAGAATAAAGTTCTTTATAAAAATTATAAAAATAAATGTTTTCATTTTAAAAGAGTTATTATGAGGCGCTCTATCAACCAAGAAGGTAGTTTACAAATTTGTAGTCGTTGAAAATATTCTAGGCGAAAGTGTTGAGCCAAAGAAGATAAATAATGTAATTCTCCAAGAAAGCAGTTAGATGGAGGTGGAACAACAAATAAAATGCTGCTGATATAAAAGTTGTTAAAAGTTTCATGTGTCGAAAGTCTTGATGATAACGACATTATTTTTAGGGATTAAAAATATTCGACAACCACATACTCCTCCCGTTTAGGTAATTCCTTTGCCTCATGTTTTTAAAAAGATATTTGATGTTACATTGGGATCACAAACGAAACATCTTAGTCAATAGATGAGGAGACTCTTGTTAATACTAAATGAGTAATATTTTTGAAGATGACAATCATCCAACGTGAAATGTCCTTGCTCGTACGGGGAAAACGAAGAGTTCCTTACTAGCGATGTTGTCGTTGATCAACTTTATTGTGATGAAAATACTAATTGTTTGTGCGCTAACAACTAAATCAAATCATTTTAAGTAGAATAATGTGAATCAAAAGAATGTATGAGGTGAGTCAAATCCATTGGAGCCATAAAGTTAAAAGTTGATATTTGCCTAAATGCGACCATGTTTGATGCACTTTTTGAAAATTTAGAATCTTTGTCTCATGTAATTTCTAAAAGTTGTATATAAATTTATTACTTCTTTTGATACGGTCAAAGAGTTTGGAGAACAAGTAGTTGTAAGTAAGATAAAATTGGGTGCAAATACGTCTGCAATTGTGAATGATTCCTTCTAAGAATTATGATCAACTGAAATCTAAGTAGGTGCAAATAATGCAAAGGCTTCTACCCAAGATCTAAAGGCTTCATAAGACGTATGGCGTTGTGAATGTTTTCGTCAACTCATACGGGTGCAAATACGTCTGCAATTGTGAATGTTTTCGTCAACTCATACGTTATCTCAATATGCGAACCCTCATATATCTCAAGTTGACACATATGTCGTGAATGTATTTACTAGCTAGTAAATGCCGATGTTGGCTTGGCGAAGGGTTTAATATGTGTTGCAGCTTCAAAATATTTGATAGATGAGATCTAGAAGTTCTTACTCCATTCCTAATTTTAACTATCAAACGAAATGTGTCGATTCAACTGTCTATTTTAGACATAGACGGGAGACAAATAAATTTATATTTGTAGGTAAACCTTGGCTATAACTTTCTTCATTTTATTTGTAGATATCATATACTTAGCTAAAATGTGTTGAGCTTGTAGACTATATTGAATACTTTTTCTTTGCCTCACTGAAGATGTGCTGAAGCCCTAAAGAATTAGAAATAAATGCATTCTTTAATTGTATCTTGCATCTTGTTTTTTTTGCAGCTTAACTTTCAATTTCTCTTTAGCAACAACTTATGGTTGCCACTTAAACCTTAAATTGTTCAATTACCCAAGTTACATAATTTTTTAGCTTTAACTTTGACCTTAATTATAGTATTCATCTCTGCATTTTCATAAAAATACTCTTCAACATTTTCTAATAGTTGCAAGAAAATAAAGGACTAGTGAGGCTTGTGTATCACAACTTCGATTAAACAACGTAAAATCATGGAACATACAATGCAAGATCAGTTAGTTGAGCTACATAACAAAGTATTTACATATAAAACTAGATAATATGAGGTATTCAAGGAGTACCTCCAATTCCAAATTCATTTATCTCTTAACTAATTCTAAGGAAAATAGATGAATATGAAATTTCATCTTGCTGGCTGAAATCTTAAAGTGATTAATCACTTCAAGAATTTGATACATAAAAGATTTTAAGCTCTACTAGAAGTTGAACCTTCAACTAAAATAACACCAACAGTAACTGACTCACTAAGTGTGTTTATGAGAGATGCAACAACTTCAATTGTACAAAGGCTTACATCCGAAGCTAAGTTCAACACCTCTGTAGGATTTTATGTCACAATCCCTTTAAGAACCTCATTAATTATAAAATTCTATAAATAACATGCGGAAAATGTTGGAACAACTTTAAAGACAGTGGTCGTTTTAGCAGCAAAGGCTACGGTATTTGAATCTTTTGACTCTTTGGCAGCAGCCACTACATCACTTGCACAATCTAGAGTTTCTGATGGCTCACTATTAACAATTTAATCAAGCGATATTTGAGAAATATCAACACTTAAAATTTTCTTCTGTAATAACCACATGTATTTAGTCACTCCAACAATATCAGCAATGTACAAATATTGAATGCTTGCAGACTATATTGAATACTTTTTCTTTGCCTCATTGAAGATGTGTTTAAGCCCTAAAGAATTAGAAATAAATGCATTCTTTAATTGTATCTTGCATTCCTGCTTTTTTTGCAGCTTAAATTTAAATTTCTCATTAGTAACAACTTATGGTTGCCACTTAAACCTCAAATTGTTAAATTACCCAAGTTACACCATTTTCTTAGCTTTAACTTTGACCTTAATTATAGTATTCATCTCTGCACTTCTATAAACATACTCTACAATATTTTCTAATAGTTGTAAGAAGATAAAAGGCTAGAGAGGCTTGTGTATCACAACTTTGATTAAACAAAGTAAAATCATGGAACATACTATGCATGATCAGTTAGTTGAGCTACATAACAAAGTATTTACATATAAAACTAAATAATATGAGGTATTCAAGGAGTACCTCCAATTCCAAATTCATTTATCTTTTAATTAATTCTAAGGAAAATAGATGAAAATGAAATTTCATCTTGCTGGCTAAAATCTTAAAGTGATTAATCACTTTATGAATTTGATACAGAAAAGATTTGAAGCTCTACTAGAAGTTGAACTTTCAACTAAAATAACACCAACAGTAACTGACTCACTAAGTGTGTTTATGAGAGATGCAACAACTTCAATTGTACAAAGGCTTACATCCGAAGCTAAGTTCAACACCTCTGTAGGATTTTATGTCACAATCCCTTTAAGAACCTCATCAATTATAAAATGCTCTAAATAACATGTGGAAAATGTTGGAAAACTTTAAAGAAAGTGGTCATTTTAGCAACAAAGGCTACGGTATTTGTATATTTTGACTCTTTGGTAGTAGCCACTACATCACTTGCACAATCTTGAGTTTCTGATGACGCACTTTTAAAAATTTAATCAACCGCTATTTGAAAAATATCAACACTTAAAATTTTCTTCCGTAATAACCACATATTTTTAGTCACTCCAACAGTATCAGCAATGTACAAATATGTTAGCTTCAGATGTAGCCTTTGGCGTCGTGGAAGACAAAGATTCCATATCTTCACAAACTTGATTAACAATGATATCTTTTGGTCTCTCTTCATATTTTAATTTTTTGAATTGTATGATTAAAAAAACTCAAGTATCTTTGTAGTTTTACTAATGAGATCTTACCTCCATCGGTTGGATTGCTAGAAGCTGCCCGTTTAACTTCCTCCACCGTGATTTAAAATTTTACCTTTGGTAATAATTCCACTAATGGACTTTTTCATTTTCTATTGCAAGATATAGTATTTTGCACATGTCAAGTTCTACCTTCAAAATAATGATTAGTTTAGTAATATCACAAGTCTCCTTATTCATCTAATGAACTTTTTCCTCATTGTACTCTTCTCCAATTGCGACAAAATTGACCCCATTATTTTTTAGTGGCACTTGTAGGTCCAAAATAGCTACGATATTCATTTTTACCATATTATATGCAATCTTCCTTTCAAGAACATTACTAGGTTTAGACACGTCTTATTTAATCTTGGTAAAATTACCATCAATGCCATTACCTTATGTGACCAATTCCTTTAAAAGCTTCATAATAGTAACTTTAGCACCAATAGTTTTAGCGACCAATGCTTTAGAGATTTTGATATATAAAAAATCGTTAATTAAATCTTTGGTTGGACCTTTATACCTTTAGTGCTCTCTCTAGGATTTTTACTCTCTATTTTTGTTACAGTACCTACCATTGACGCTCTTTTAATAACTACAACTTTTGTAGCTGTCTTTTGACTCATGACTCCCTACAACCCGATACATAATTTGTTTTTCTTCGATACTAATAAGGAGAGAACAATTAGATGAGGATTAGGGTAAATTTAATTTTCAAAGGGGTTAATTCCATGTAATTAAATATCAAGGACTAAACTAAAGCAACTATAAGGGTTGATGGAGTCATATGTAATAACTAGTGGGTATGTTTATAGTTAGCAAATGAGTGAGGTAAGAATATCCACTTGAGAGGGGGTAAATGTGTAATTTCAGAACCTACTCTATGTACAATATAAATGACATTCTCTTTTTGGGGAAAAGGCCATTGATTAGACAATTATTACTTTATTTATTCATTTTGTCTTTTTCTCTTATTACTATTTTAATCTCTCTTGATAAAAATATCATCACATGAATATTTCTGTGACAAATACTCTCACATGAATATTGTTTTAACGAGATAAATTACTAAAAAAATATCTGATTTCATCAGTTGGAGAAAAATATGATGAGGATTAGGTTAAATGTAATTATCAAAGGGGTAATTCCATGTAATTGAACGTCAAGGGCTAAACTAAATCAAGTATAAGGGTTGAGGGGGTCATATGTAATAACTAGTGGGTATGTTTATAGTTAGCAGAAGAGTGAGGTGAGAATAGCCACTTGAGAGAGGATACATATGTAATTTTAGAACCTATCCCATGTACTATATAAAGGACCTTCTGTTTTTGGGGAAGGGCCAATGATTAGACAAATATTACTTCACTTATTTCTTTTACCTCTTTCTCTTATTAATCTTTCAATATCTCTCGATAGAAATATGATCACACAAATATTTCCGTGACAGATACTCTCACATGAACATTATTTTAACAGGATAAGAAATATCTGATTTCATCAGTGGCGTCGTCAGTGGAAAGACGATTGGTACTCAAAACTGTCTTTCTAAAACCATAAATATTGTATTTCAACGTTATAAGAGTAGTGGATATTGAAATGTTTGGAGGAGTAGTATCTCGTAAAAAGAATGATGTGATCGGAGGTTCGTTCTGAGATCTCTTTATTGAAGAGAAAATGGTTGAAGCGAATAAAAAAACAAAAATCACCAATTAGTTGAAGAGCTGCTGGAAGAATATGTTTTTGTAGCTCGAAGAAAAAAGGTTTTGGAGGATATATAACGACTAAATATTGAAAAGAAAGCAAAACTAATTTTGCGGAAGCTCAGACTCAAAATCAAAAGGGAACCAACAACTGAAAGATATCGTATGGAAGAATTTCCTCGGACAGAAGAAAGGCGACAATGACGGAATCGTTATTCTTCAAAGAGAAGAATAAAATCCAATCGTAATTATGAATCATCCGATCCTAGTGATTACTCATTGTATGATTTGGATGAATTCTCCTGAAAGAAATAATCGACACTTAAAGAATTATAAGAAAAGTGATTAAGGTAGCCCAAAAAGATGATCGTCAGATATCTCATCGTGGTAAAGGTTCGAGAAAGGAAAAAAGTGAGCAAAACAACAAATGACTTGGGTCTGATGAGAACGAAAAAGTTGTGAATCTTAATACAAAGGAACAAGTGAATCCACATATGAAAATTCCTTCTGGAAGTTATAACCTCGAATATCGTATGAGCAAACAGTTTACTTATCCCTCTGAAGAAAGATTATAAGCAAAGATGAATGAGGGTCCTAGGGGGAGTGCATATAGAACATGTTATAATTGGAGGTCATCTCCTCTTTTCCCAGAAATACTCTATCGGCATCTCCCCAAATGGTTTGATATCTCGAAGTTGGAAAATTTCGATGGGACACAGGATCCGAATAACCACATTGAAGAATTCAAGAATTTTATAATCAACTATGATGATGATAAACTGATGTGCAGTTCTTTCTCTAAAACCTTCAAGAATGCTGCCTCAAAATGGTACAACTGTTTTCCTGAGGGTTGTATTAAATGTTTTGATATTTTTAGAGAATTTTTCGCCACTATATTGTGAGAAGCAAGAAGTTTTGTGCAAATGATGATACGATACATTATTATAGGAAAACGATAGGGTATAGTCTCAAGGAATACATAAATCATTTTATCAAGACAAAAACTGACATGGAAAATTGTGAAGATAAGGTTGCATTAGCAGCTTTTCGGATAGGATTGCTTTCGAGAATTCTGAAAGACAATATCGCCGAAAAACAAGTTATGACATGTGAGGCTCTATTAGATAAAGTAGAGAAAATAATCTTGGTGGAAGAAGTTCAAGTGTTGGAGAAACTTTCTTGGGCATATATAGAACACAATCAGTTTCGTCAAGGGTCAGTGACGCTAGTGGCACCTCAGACTAATTCTCAACCAACTAATATTATTTGAAGCCGAGCACCAGTACATACTGTGGTTCATGTACCACAGTATATGAAAGAGTATTCATCAGTTATCAACACTCAATAATATGTCCGACCCATTTCGAACAAATAGATCCGACTAACACACTTTGCTGAATTGAATGAGTGTATAGTAACAATTTTTAGAAATCATGACCACATGTACATTTTCGTAAACCTTTCCAGATGCAGACTCCAAGGGAAAACAGAAACAATGGATATTGTAATTATTATGAGGATATTGGGAACGATACGAGAGATTGTGTGGCATTGAAGAAAGAAATACAGGTCTTGATTGAAAATGGAAAGCTAACAGCGTTTGTGAAGAAGAATTCTTCGGTTGTTTTAAAACAAGAAGTTGTTTTGAAGCAAGAAGATGCTTTAACAATATCAAAACCAATTGATAAAGAATTTATTAACGCGTTTGACATCTCCATTGAGTATTTAGATTCAAAACTGGGCATAAACATCATAAATATGGTGGAAGATCCGATCGTGAGAGGAAAAGTTAGTGAGGTATGTGCTTTCTTTGAGTCACTGACAATTTTTGGAGGAGATAACATTGCAAAAACATCAAATTATTCTCGAAAGAGGCATATCATTAGTTTACTAACTGAATTGGAGGCAGGTGCTTCACCATATTTATAAACAAATATGTCTCTATTACTATATTTTATAGATTGTGATATGAGAGATGTAGCTGGTCCACATAAGGATTTTGTGGTAATCGTGGTAGAAATTGTTGAGGATGAGCTACGAAAAATTCTGATTGATACTGGTAGCTCAGCTAACATTATATTTCTGACTACTTATAGTCAAATAAAAAATCCACCAACAATCCTACAGTCGGATCGAACAATTGTAGGGTTTAATGAAGTAACAGCTGAGGTAGTAGGAGAGTTTGAAGGAAGATTCAAGCAGGGTCGGGGCCGTTCAAGAAGGTAGTTACAGTCTTATTCATTGTGGTTGATGCCCCAATATATTACAATGCAATCTTTGGAAGGTCTGGTTATCTACGATGCATGTTGTGCCATCAACTATTTATCAATATTTGAAATATGTTGTGGGGAATAACGCGGGAACTGTTAGAAGCAATAAAAAGATGGCAAGAGAATGTTATCGAACAGATTTGGCCCCTAAGTAAATCAAAGGGGCGAGTCAAAGCAAGAATAGCAATCAATGGGGTTTCCCTCGGGATCAGATCCCGTAGATGATCCAAGGGAAGCCCCTAGGTTTATAGTCTCATACGAGGAGTTTGAGGATAATATATTCTCTTAGAGTAAAAGTCTCAAAATTGGAACAAAGCTATCTTTGGAGGTAAAAGAAAATTAAATTAAATTTTTGTTGATAAAATTATATTTGTTTGCGTGGTGTACAAAAGATGTCACAGAGGTCCCTACAGATATCATTTGTCATAGATTGGCAGTATGAAGTAATGTTCGTCCGATAATTCAAAAGATGAGATTTTTTTCTCAAGAAACGTTAGAACCTATTATGGCAGAGGTAGATCAGTTGACTAAAGTTGGTCACATACGCGAGTTGCAATATCTTTTATGGACTGCTAATCCACTAGTAAAGAAGAAGAACAGAAAATGGAGAATGTGTGTGGATTTTACTGACTCTAAATAGAGCTTGTCCCAAAGATCATTTTCCAGTACCACGAATAGATCAATTAGTGGATTCGACCTCCAGAAATTGACTACTTTCTTCTAAGGATGCTTACACCAGATATAACCAAATCAGAATGGACCTAAAAGATCAAGAGAGCATCACTTTCATCACAATAAGAGGTTTACATTGTTATAAGTTAATGATGTTTGGGTTGAAGAATGCTGGAACAATTTATCAGTGCTTGGTAAAAAAAAACTTTAATGCTCAGATTGGGAGAAACGTTTAAGTATATATTCATGGCATACTAGTCAAGATTACAAAGGATGTGAACCATCTAGCAGACCTGGAAGAAATTTTACTAACTTGATTAAGACAAATTTGAAACTAAATCTACACAAATGTAACTTCAGAGTAAGATTCTGAAAATTCCTAAGGTATATAATCAATGAGTGTGAGATAGAGGTTGATTCAATACAACTAAATGCTCTGAGTACTATGGAACCACCTAAAACAATCAAAGAGGTGCAAGTTCTAATGAGAAGATTGACAACCTTGAACAGATTCATATCACGATCATCGGACAAGTGTGACTTTTTTTCCCAAGTGTTGAGAAGAGAAAGTTGTTTTGACTCGACCCATGAATGTTCAGAGCCTTTTCATCTAATAATATATTCTCTTTATTTGCCAGAAATTTTGACAAAACCAATCCGATTTATAAGCTATATGTTTATTTAACGGTGTCAAATTGTGATGTAAGTGCTGTTTTAATCCGAGAGGAAGATAAATCTTTAAAACTAGGTTACTACATCAGTAAAAGTTTTTTGGATGCTAAAAAATGATAATTAAAATTAGAGAAATTAGCCTTTGAATTAGTAATCGTTGCGCGGAAAATGAGACTTATTTTCAGGCCCATTCCATCATCATACGAATATCGTTTCCATCAAAAAATATGTTACAAAAGCCTAATGTATCAGGTAGAATGACTAAATGATCGGTTGAATTGGAAGATTTCCATGTCGAATTTGAGCCTAGAACCGCTATCAAAGCACAAGCCTTAGCATATTTTTTAGTTGAGTTTCATTGCAAACGATCGGATATGGAGGTTGATGAAGAAAACTTTGGAGCAGAATGGACAGTCCAAACAGATGGGGGTTTCAACTTGTCAGGCTGTGGAGCGGGAGTATAGTTAGTTTTCCCGGAAGGAATTTTCATCTTTCAAGCTATCCGCTTTGGATTTAAGGAATCAAATAATGAGGTCGATTACAAAGTTGCTTTAACATGGTTAAAACTTGCTAAAATATGTGGGGCAACAATAGTAAGGTTGGTAAGTGACTCAAAACTCCTCATAAACCATGCATCTGGTCAACCCGAGGCAAGAAACAATCATTTAGTGAAGTATTTGAGGGCGCTAAGGGCCTTAATATTTTATTTTGAAAGTATCAGATACGAGCATGTTCATAGGGCTGGAAATGTAGTAATTTATTCTTTAGCAAATGATTCTTATTCTGAGGAATATCCCTCGATTATCACACTAGAAAATCCTTCGATAATAAGGCGATCTGAGTCAATCGAAGGGTCTTTTTAAGCTTTCCAAATTTCTACAAGCACATCAAAACATTAAAGGAATGAGATTTAGGATTTTTTGGTAAATGATGTGTTACCGGTTGACAAGGTGATGACCAAAAGAATATGGTTTAAGCCCTATGATTATATTGTCCTTGGAGATATGTTACATAAAAAATCTTATAGTCGGCCTTTACTCTGATGTTTAGCAGAAAATGAATCACAAATGATATTTTTCAGAACTACAAGATGGGGAAGGATCGGCACATTGCGAGTATAAAAAGTTGATATGAAGAGTTCTTCTTGCAGGGTACTAACGAGCTACACTCTCTGCAGATGCCAACGAATTAGTTCAAAAATACGACACCTGTCAAATATTTGCTAGCACAATCCATACGCCAGGTGTGCCTCTTGAAAAATATCTGAATCATTATTATTTGACCGATGGGGAATTAAGTTGGTCAGACATTACCAATGGCATCAGGAGGACGATATATGATAATCGTCGCAGTGGACTGTTTCTCCAAGTGGGTGGAAGTTTAACCATTAGCAGGAAAGAGAGCTAAAGATGTGATCATAATTATCGTTTTTATTATCTGTTATTGTTTTGGGGTTCTGCGGAAAATAACGATGGACAATGGGCCACAATTTGATAACAAATAAACGAAACATTTTTGTGCTTCCAAAGGGATACAACAGTTCTTCTCGGCACTTTTCCATCCCCAAGTGAATGGTCAAGTTGAGGTTACCAACCGAACAATTCTGGATGATTTGAAAAAGAATTCGGAGAGGCAAGGATGAAAAATTACCAGATTATCTAAAAACATTTTATGGGCATACATAACTACTCCCCACAATACAAGAATCACCATTTGCATTGGTTTATCAGATGAATTGAGTGGTTCCATCTAAAGTAATATTCCCCTCGTATAGGCTCAACGAATGTTCCAAAGAGGCAAATGATAAAAGAAATTGCACAAAGTTAGATTTGATAGAAGAAAAAAGAAGAAGGGCACCACTAAATTCTTTACACTATCATACTTTGATGAGAATTCGATACATTTCCAAGGTCAGGAGACACGGATTTAAAGTAGGGAATACGGTGTTGAGAAAGGTATTTCTTCATATAAAAATAAAATGGTTTGGCAAGTTAGGTCCTAATTGGGAAGGTCCATAGACAGTAACAACGAAATTTAAGTTGGGAACACATCAACTCAAAAACGAGGAAGAAAGAGATCTCCCTCATCCATAGAATACTGAGCATCTCAAATTATATTTGGAATGAATATGTAAAGTTGTAAATATTTTCTTTGAGAACTTATGTAAGTAATGGTGGCATAATCTTTTATACCCTAGTGTCGAAGGGAGGTTTTAATGAGGTTCCCTAATAGTCGACTTATTAATAATATATATTTTCCATATTAAAAGAACTTTTACAATTCAATTTGGATTGAATAATAATGTTCATTTTTTTGAACCAGAAGGGTCTCTGAACGAATGTTAGATGACAAATGTTCATATTTTTGAACTAGAAGGGTCTCCCAACAAATGTTGGATGACAGTGTTCATCCTTTTGAACTAGAAGGGTCTTCCAACGAATGTTGGATGACAATGTTCATCATTTAAACTAGAAGGATTTTCCAACCAATGTTGGTCCCATAATGTTTTATCTTTTTTTAGACTGGAATGGTCTCCGAACAAATGTTGGTAAACAACTTATGTTTTATACAAGTTAAGTGTAAAGCATTTCCATGAGAAAACTTTGAAGGAAATTGTGAGTATTTTATAAAAAGTAGGTATAAGATATTTTCATATAAAATTTTGGAAGAGAAATATGAGTAGTTCTATAAAGGTTGAGTATAAAACAATTTAAGGAGAAAACTTTGAAGGAATTTTTGAATATTTTATAAAATTTAATTATATAGTATTTTTATATGAAAATTTTTAGAAGGAAAACGGAGTATTTTACAAAACTTAAGTAAAAAATATTTTCATATGAAAAAGTTGGGAGAATAAACTTAAAACTACAAAAATGTGAGGCATAGTATGTAACCAAAAAACTTTTTCGTTAAAAACTTGTACAATACATAATGTGTTACACAAATACACAAGTTCAGCAAAAGTACAACTATGGCATAATTAGTTCGCAAGTGTTACACAAAAAACTAAAGTTCAATACGAAAAGTAATATACCCCGACCTTACTCTGAAGGGGTACCTTATTGACTATCTTATGAGGATTTGGCACCGAAGAAAAAACTATCCAAGTTACTGGTACGCTTTTTATCCTCCAAAGAAACTCGTAGCGGGAGATGTTTTTCTATAACGCAACCCTAAAGGCTTCCCAACTTCATGCATCTCTAATACTAAAGCTGACTTGATGTTAGCATCCCTTTTCTCTAAACAAAAGACACAATTAGCAACGTATTTATCAAAACATTTGTTCTTATAATTCTCAGAGTATTTTTTAACAATTATTTTTCAGCGGAAAGCTTCTCAATCTTCTTAACATATTTCTCAAAGTGTTTTTTGGTCTGATCAAAAGAATCAAAGAGACTGTCGAATATAGTGTTCTATTCTGTTCGATATCTTTAGTGATAAATCGTTTCCTCTCGTCGTCAAACTTTTATTTTTCCTTGGACAGAATGTAATATTTTCCAACTCCTCAGTGGATATTTTATTCTCACGGGAAAGTTTATCCTCTAACCTCTTCACTTCAGATCTTTTTTGGATGACTTTGTTTTCGTAGCTATATTTACGGTTCGCCTTCCTTTCGAGGAGAGCAACAGCATGAAACAACCTCTTGAGCTCATTCGCCATGAAATCAATCTCATAAACGTTAAAGTAGGCTGAGGCAGGGGAAACATTCTCTCTATCCTCTCGAAGTTCTTCCTGGTTTCCTTGGTTAGAAACTTTCCTTCTTGGTCAGTTGCATATTTCTCATTCTCTTTGGATTTTTCAACGTCCTGATGAATATGAGCCCTAGCTCTAGTGGGAAGGAAAAATAGGTTATCCAAGCATTCTAACCGCTTAAGCACTACATTTTCCGGGGGATGTGGGGAACCATGAGTTCCTTCAGTGATTTTTCTTGACATGAATCCAACCTCCAAAGATGGCTTCTAACCAAATTTGAAGAAGTAAATAATTCATGGAACTTATAATTCCAATTGCTACCGACCTAATATCTTATTTGGGAAAATATTTTACTTGCTGGTCCATAAAGGTTTTAGAGATCCCCTTCATAGCTGTTCCCAAGGAAATATCTTAGAATGAATTATTTGAACAAATTGTATAAAAATATATATGAAGATAAGTACCTCGTCCAGTCCATTTTAAATTTAACCGACGGGAACCTCATCAGAATGCACAAAACCAATCTCCCACAGCCCGGAAACAAAAATAAATTGTTGTTTCCATTTGTTATGAGCTTCTAAGAAATATTTTATAACTTTATATTTTCTTCCAAGACTTAAAGAGGAAAAATGGAAGTGAGAGTTCTTAGCTAAACTTGAAATTCTGACGAGCTCTTCCATTGAAAATCCGATGTGAGCAATTCTGGAAGCCATAATACACGCCATGAAGGTAAACATGTTTTAAGGTGAACATTTTCTACCAAGGAAAGATCAAGTTAGAGGCAGAGACCCCAAATCATGATTTATGTATAGACAATCAACTCGTGATCACGAATAGACAGTGGTGTTTCCTCAACCGCAGGAAACCGAATTGAGATATTTCTAGAAATCCGCCACCGATCTCTTATCTTATATTTCTCGGATAAATGAAAGTATTGGTACTTTATTTTATGAAATGCAAGTAAGCGTTTGGCTTCAACTAAACGAATGTTACATCCTAAGATAACTTTTATATTCGAAAGGTAACTCTGAAAGACCTTTTTTTTCTTTTTCTTGGAAGCTTCTGCTTAATAAGCATGATATGTGCTCATAATTTCAAAGGGAGGAGTTTAAGATTCGGGAGCTAGTTTAGAAGATCCGGAGGGGGGAATTAATGCATCACTAGCTTGAATAAGCTTCAACATGGACCATATAATTTCCTTCTTGATCACTATCTAACTCGTCAATCAAGTTTTTCTCTTCAATTTCTGGGATGAATTTCTAGACTTTGCCTGATAAAACATTTTTTGAAGTATGCTTTCGAAGACTGACCTCAGGGGTGGTTTGAGGTGTACCTTGTGGAGTGATATGGGGGGAGTCACAACAGAAGATGTGAGTTTAATTTTATGGACTATTTAGTCAGTCCAAGAGATTTCTTTCTCTTAGGTCGATCTCCATTGCTTGTTTCTGCAAATTGTTCTTTGTCACCACGCATCGAAAGAAACAGAGAAGGCTTGCGAATGTTTTTAAAATAAGAAAAGTCACCCTTGTTGTATCCCAACAAGATTAACTGGGGGATGGGCAGTAAGTGGGACATATGAAACATGGTTACCTGCAGTCCCTGCTAGGTCAAAAAATGTCCGGAGAGGAGACCAATTATTATAAAATGTTGTTTGAAAAATCTCTAAATGAGTTGGTTCCTCTTTGATACTAGCAGATTTTCGTTCTACAGCCTTGTTTGAGATATTGAACAACCTCGAGACTTGTATCTTTCAAGATCGACAAACTCTTTAGGCATGAAAGTTCAGAAAAAAAGTTTAGTGAGACGAGATGCTTATCTATCTAAAATAATATTTTTGTAATTTCTTCTGAGTTGGGTGAATATGTGCAACCCTGAAATTGTGAATGAAGACAAGTACTTATAGGAAGAATATGGGATTTTAAAGGTGTGAGGGTCCAAATAAGTTGAACAATTGTTTTTTTATTAACGGTTACTTTAGTGGTCATTCGACGCGTATAAGTATTGGGAAGTGTGAAAGTGTCTTTGACATGTCACTTTCTTCACAAACTATCCTATAAGGCATGTTGGTATGCAATAAGGAATAATCAACAAGAGGTAAATAATGAAAACATCAACCTAAAATATTTCTGACACGTTAACAAGTAGAAGTGCGCATTCCAATTGAAGTAAATTATGGGTGAAAATGAAGTCATTATTGATAAAGGTAAAGTCATGAATTTGAAGAAACACCTATGATAAAATTATCCAATAAGAACTTTATGAATTAGTCATTCTTTAAATATCTTCTACAAAGAATGGGGGGCTACTGATAAGGGGAGAAAAATATGATGATGATTAGGCTAAATGTAATTAGAAAATGGGTTAATTCCATGTAATTAAACGTCAAGGACTAAACTAAAACACGTACAAGGGTTGAGGGGGTCATATGTAATAACTAGTGGGCATGTTTATAGTTAGCAGAGGAGTGAGGTGAGAATATCGACTTGAGATAAAGAAAGCAGTATAAAAGCTTGGAGTCACAAACATCAACAGGAAAAAAGTCTGATAAGGAAGTCTTTGTGAAGATATTTGAACAAGACTGAAGGGGCTCGAGAGGAATAAAATAGTGTCTTTATGAATTAGTTTTTGTTCAAATATCTTCACAACGAATGGAGGGCTACTAATATGGGGAGAAAAATATGATGAGGATTAGGGCCATTAGGCTAAATGTAATTAACAAAAGGGTCAATTCCATCTAATTAAATGTCAATGACTAAACTAAAGCACATATAAGGGTTGAGAGGGTCATTTGTAATAACTAATGGGTATGTTTATAGTTAATAGAGGAGTGATGTGAGAATATCCACTTGAGACGGGGTAAATGTGTAATTTCAGAACCTACATTATGTACTATATAAATGACATTCCTTTTTTGGAGAAAGGGCCAATGATTAGATAATTATTAATTCATTTTTTCATTTTGTCTCTTTATTTATTACTGTTTCAATCTCTTTTGATAGAAATATCATCACACGAACATTTCTGTGACATATACTCGAAGACAAACATTGTTTTAACGTGATAAATTACTAAGAAATATCTGATTTCATCAGATACCTTATTGCAATATGGGAGATTAGTCAAGATATATTTCTTGTCATCCATAACAAAGAAAAAAAAGATTACCATTTTAGAATGTAATTTTGTATAATGTCAAAATATTACTAATACTGAAATGCTTATATAATTTATGAGAAATGATGATATTCATCATCAACACTCTTCTTACATTTGGTAGTAATTCACCTAGACATATACGTTTCTCTCAAAAAAATCGTAAGTCTTCGTAGAAAAAGAATCTAACTAATAACATACTTGAAGAAGACTACTTCTTTCTCGTGTTAATGTAATGGGGTCTTTACCCTATCTTTTATATTATAACCGGAGGAATCGATGTAGTCATAATAATAATCAATGACGTTTATCTTCACAACCTCACCAAGTAAACTATTAAGATATGTTATTTTTTCGTTCTAGTTGGTTTCGCCAAAACTAATATTAGTGAGGAATTACTTGGGGATATATTATCAATCCCAAAAAAATTAAAAATACTTACAAGTAGTGTTAAATAAGTTGTTTACTTCTAGGGGTTTTGTCGAACGATGATTCTAATAATAAAGAAAGATTCACCACTTGCATAAATGCACTAGGATATAGAGTACCATAAGGGGCATTGGTAATTATATCATTGTTATGAAAATTATTGTCTTAGCAAAGAACATCGAGACTCACACTACTGAAGAAAATGGAAAATCAAGATGCAATAGATGAGAATCAAAGTTTGTAAATAAAATATGAAGTAAAAGATAGAATCTTTAGTGAGTGAAAATGCAAAAATAAAAGTTAAAATAAAGCTTGGATAGAGAAACAATGACAAATCAAGCAAAAAATTCCTTAATTCTTTATGGATAAAATATCCGAGATTAAATAATACATATTTTTGATCATTCATTCATTCTCTCACGAATATTAGAGGCTACTGATAGTAGAAATTATCTCATCGATTAGATCCGATCCATCAAAAACTTAAAACTCATTTGATAAATCCTTAAAATTTCAAAGCATATTCGACTAAATATATTGAGAGATTAAAATAAAATAAAATAAATATTATCTTTGGAAAGCATAACTAATTCATCAAAGAGACTTGCCTTATTGTGAGAGTGTATAGTAATTCTTAAACAGGTTAAAGGTAGATGTTTTATCTTTTTTTCGTTTATAATATGGCCTGAAATATTTTGATAATGTTTTATGATTTTTCCTAGTCTATTTATACTTAAAGTAGTGCCATTTGTGAAGATAATAAAATCATCAACAAATGCTAAACAGTATACTATAATATTACCCGCAGTTTTATATCTCATTTATCTTTTAGATTTGAAGAGGTTTTTTAGACCTCTAATTAAGTAATCCTCTGCATAAAAGACTTGGGGATATAAAATCTCACTATTTAAGACCATTAGAAGACTTGAAGAACCATTTGAGTTATCAATTAATTATAATATAAAACCTTATTGAAGTAATACTCTTAGCTATTATGTCGAGAAACAATTAATTAAACCCAAACAATTCCATAACTTTAAGTATAAAGTTGATAGAAAGCCTATCTAAGGCTTTTGACACATCAACCTTGATTAGAATTTTGTCCTCTTTAACTTTTCTATTTATTTTATGGGTAATCTTTTGTGGAGGGATGATGCTGTCATAGTAGTTTCTTCCATGAGCAAAACCTCATTGTTCTTCAGAAATTATCTTAAGAAGAACAAGGGATATTCAATTATTTAGGATTTTAGAAACAATTCTTTTTAAAAATGTAGAATGACTAATAGGCCTATAATATTTCAATGTTTGAGGGGACTTAGTCTTAGGTTTTAAAGCTAATATATGTAGCAAAGATGTCATTACTTATCATTAAAACCATATATTCTAGCAACATTACTTGGGT
Source organism: Limnanthes douglasii subsp. nivea (assembly GCA_036936605.1). Classification (NCBI taxonomy): domain Eukaryota; kingdom Viridiplantae; phylum Streptophyta; class Magnoliopsida; order Brassicales; family Limnanthaceae; genus Limnanthes; species Limnanthes douglasii. The sequence goes on from JAUPFV010000002.1 coordinate 339,309,424, forward strand.
TGAGCCCTTTGATTTTATTATGAATTTCTTCTTGGTATGTAACTTCATAAGCACTCTATATTATCTTCATCATTGTCAATATTGGGGATAATATGTTGTGGCTCTAGAACATTCAGTGAATTTAAAGTAATTGACTGTTGAAGTTCCAAGTGGAGATTGATCTTCAATCCATTGGTTGTCTTAAGAAATTCTTTCTAGTCTCTTCTTCCTTATTTTTCTTTTAACATACTTACAAAAGTTTGCAGTATCTTTGTCTCTATCTTTTAGCCAGTTTGTGTTGTATTTTTGTTTCCCAAAAGTCTCCTCTCTAGCCAGATGTCGTAGATGCATAACCTACACCTAAGAGATGTAAATTTTACTTCAATGTTATTTGATTATTATTATTATTATTACATGAATTTAACTTCTTCCCATGCTTGTAATATGAAATCAAATACATTACCAATATATTCCAGGTTCCATGTCTTGAGTTTGTGTTTTAAAGTTTTTAGTTTGTTCCTAAAATGAATAATAAAAGGATTAACCATTTCATCATTCCAAATTAGCTCCACCATACTAAAGAATTCATGGCGCAATACCCAACTGTTTTATAATTTAAAATCATACATGATTTTATTAGTTCCAATTGATATTATAATGCATATAAGAGAGTGGTAATACCGTGTCTTAACAATGTGTTTGAATTTTCTATTTTTGAAATTAGTTAAACCATATAGTATTTTAAAGATCCGTGTCGCGTCTATTTTATTTCTATGTTATTGTTCATGTGTACTTAGAACCTGAAAAACCTGGATCTTCAAGTTTGCAATAAGGCATGGCATTTTTAAAATCATAAAGACTTTATTGACATAGAGAAGTACATGATAAGTTTTCTTGAGCATTAGAGATAAAGTTTATATCCTCAATCATAAGCCTCTCTATTGAGTTATCAGCCAAATTTTAAAGATTATTTCAGATATCTATTTTGTGGTTCCCAATACACTTAGCATACACAATGGTGACGATAAAATGTTTTTCCACGAAACTATGTAATACTTTAACGTGAAGGAATTGGGCGTGGTTCATAATGATTTCAACGACTTAAATCACTAGTCCCTTGATTTTGACTTTAAAACCATGGACTTGGTAATATCTATAGATTTAGTCCATAATTTTGTTTTTATAAATTTAGTCTATTAACTTGGAAAAATCTATAACTTTAATCTATGGTAAGGGGTGTTTTTTTGGATTCAAGGACTAAACGGATAGATTTTCTGAATTTAATGGACTAAATTTATAGGTTTTACAACTCAATAACTAAATTTATAGATTTTTCCAAGTTGAGGGACCCTCGCCGATGCTTTTGAATTCGAGAGACTAAATGAAAGAAAACAGGATATTTGATGGACTATTTCCTGATTTAAGCCTCATTTCAACACTAAATTATTCTTTCAAAATAGCCATTCATTGTTAATGTTGGCATTACTATTCTTAAAACCAAGAATTTTAGTAACCTTTGAAAGTTTTTCTAACACTTATCATTGACTCTTGAATAACTACAAAGGAAATATTTTCAACTATTTTTAGATATTTGAGTCTTCTTGTGGTTGCTTTGTTTCGAATAGCTCTAACATTCCAATTGAGATTGTTTATGGTCATTTTGATTTTCCATTAGAGGACCTTGTATACCCTTTAAAGTGTAGGCATTTTATAGAAGTCGAGCCTTTAATAGATTTTGGTTTTGATCTTTTAACTTCTTTACTAATTATTTTGAATTCATTTCCATCTTCTACATTCTTAAGGATTAGGGGAAGAAGGTAAACTACCAATAAATTTTGGGTTCGGAGAATTTTGTTCAAGGTTTAAATTTTAAGATTAATTTGTAGCAGAAAAAATAGTATATGAGTCAACGAAATTGAGAGATTCGATAATTTCATATTTTTTAACCTATGCATAGATCATATCAAGATTATCTTTTCCATCAACATATATTTGTTTGCAAACTAATTATGCTAGATTAGTTTCAGGATGAGCCACTAAGTAATTTCCTACCATTATTGCACTTTTGTTGTGGCCTTCTTGCTCATGTTGTTCCTCAATCTTACTCAAATGAGCAAGTTCTCCATGATTACTTGGTTGTTAAATTCAAGCTTGTTTATTTGATTATGATTGATTTAATTTTTGGCATCCATGTTCTAATTTGATTTATATATTTTCTTAAGACAATTGATTGAATTTGATTGCTCTTTCTTTCCCGTTCTTCATTTTTTAATAATAATTTTTTGCATTCAGATTGAATATATCCTAAGTGGTATTCAGGACAGTACTTCGGGAAGGCACCATAAAGAATATCAATATAACATCTATCATTTTCACCAAAGCCTATCCAGTCTTGGTGAATGAGGTCCTTTGATACATCGAGTTCAATCCAAGCTCTATAATAATTGTGTCTTGTTTTGTTTTTCTCAGATATTCAGACTTGTAAAAGCTTACCTAAGGCTGATGCAATATTTCTTATGATTTTTTTATTAAACATAAATTCAGGGATACTTTGAAAGGATATCTGAATCAGAGTAACGGAAGATTTGAACTTGAGATTTAAATATGGACACTATTTCAGCAATTTCATTGAGTGTTCATCCACTAACCAGACGTTTCTTCTTTATAGTTTGCATAAATTTTCTTTTATGTCAAATTCTATTAAAACATGTCTAGTGTCCCAAGATGACACATTTACCTTGCCCACAAACTTGAATGTATCGAATAATTTCTGAAATTTTGATAGCTGAGGTTTACTTTTGAAAAATTTATCCATTATAGTAGATTTCGAAGAACCAAGTAAGGTCTTTTTGTCTTGTAAAGAGAACTGAAGAGATACATGATCTCTTTTAAGTAGTATCACGATACTATATCTATTGTATCCTCCTTATTGATAGTTTTAGTAACCTATGCATATGACTTATATTGTAACCTATCTTGTTGAATCTTGTATATCTGATCGATTCGTAGATCTAGATATTGGTTGATGATAATATTTTTTATTTCTTTTGTTTTCTTACTAATTTCTATTTTTTGGTTTAAGAGAGAGAACTCTTCCTCAACATTTTCTCTCGATTTATCGATAAATAGAGGTCTTTCGGAAGTTTCTTTGTTTGTTGGTTTGAGTGAAGATGAATGCTTTACTTAAATTGAAGAAGAGTTGTCGATTGAAGTTTTGATGGATCACTTTTTTTCTCCATGATAGCCATCAAAATTCTAGCAAAAAAGTTCAATAGAGATACGTATATATTACTGTGAATGGATTTTCAGAGAACAAAAAGCTATTTTTTAGATAAAAAGTTCCTTATTAAACTTATTAAATAGAATAGTTTATAGAAGAAATCACTTGTTCATATTATCTTCCAAAAATGTTAGTACCTTAAATATTTTTATTCAAAAATTTAATTTTTTTGTAATAATATATATTAATTTTGTTAATAAATATAAAATTAGATTTGAAGTTTTTTTTATATTTACAATAATTTATTTTTTGGATTTTTTTTATCTATCCACGCAAATTCAAAAAAAATCCTTATAAGAAGAGATCCTTATTAGCTAATCTGATTAAATTTATTAAAATAACATAAGTATATTGAAAACTCAAAATATATTTTGCTGTGTAAATAGTTGTACTCGCCAGTACAAATTGAATAATGATTAAATATTCTAATAAATATAGAAAATAGAAAGGTTATATCTTTATTCCTATGTTACAATCCGTAAATATACCTCAATGGGTAGCCGAGTTGGTTGAGTATGGCATGTTTATGAGGTCATGAGTTCGAATCCCTCTACATATACTTTCTCGGCTGAGCCTGTCACCTTGTGTGGTTTACCTTCTGGCGTTGGTTTACAGGCTATCGCGTCAGACTGAGGGTTTACCCTGTGCGCATTCTGAATAGCGGCTGCGGATTCCCTCCAAAAAAACAAAAAACAAAAAAAACCCTAAATATAATCACGCATTATTCGTCAACCACTCTTTAGAATGTTAGATAAAGCCAGCTCTTCTTCTCCATCTTCTATACATTTTCTATCATCAGATTGCTATTTCTATACATATAGCGTATATAGCTACTAATATTTTTTTTTATTTCTGGCGACTACTTGAAATAATTGATATTTTTCTATATAAAAACTAATAAAACGAGTGGCCAATGTGAAAACAAAAATAAATAAACCCAAGTCGGAATACGAATTGGCCAAATGACCTTTTCTTTTCTTAACTTAGGAAGAGTCGGGCACTTAACGACAGAAAACTTAGAGATTGTGTTGAAATTACAATCGAAATGGTCAATATCCGAAAGAATTTAACATTTGTCAAATTTGACAAATCCGCGACGTAATTTCAAAGAAAGTAACACTGATTCCGATTGTATTTTTATGATGCCACTTTAGAAGAATATTCATTCACAAAAAAGACATATAAGCTTCGATGCCTTACATCAATTGTAGCAAAATGTCAAAGATTTTGAAATGAGATAAGATTTTAAATTACAATCTCCACGTGGAACAAAAATGATCGTGACACAAAATATTAATATATGTGGTTGTTATAAAATAATTCAGAAAAAATATATAATTTAAGAGACTAGTAGCATTTGGCAAAATTGACTAAACTAAAGATGGAATGGTTCAACCACTCCATTAATCTATATATAGAGACTTAATTTGGACATCAACATTATCTAACTCATCAACAAATTATAAAGCTGTAGAACAATAATGAAGAGTGTTTATGTTTTTGCTCTCTTGGCTTTAGCAGTGTCATTTGTATCTGCTTATGACCCTAGCCCTCTCCAGGACTTCTGTGTGGCCACCAATGATCCCAAAAATGCTGGTTTGTTCATCATATCTTGCTTTTCTCTCATATTGGTCTTTGACTTTTGAGGATGCTCTAACATTTTCTTTGTTTATGTATATGGGTTATAGTGTTCGTGAATGGAAGGATATGCAAGGCCCAGCAAGATACAACTGCGGACGACTTCTTTGCATCAGGACTCAACATCCCCGGAAACACGACAAACAAAGTTGGTTCAGCGGTCACGACTATCAACGTCGACAACAAGATTCCAGGACTCAACACCCTTGGTATATCCCTTGTCCGTATCGACTACGCACCAGGTGGTCAAAACCCACCACACATTCACCCAAGAGGCTCAGAAATTTTAGTCCTTCTTGAAGGAACTCTCATGGTAGGCTTTGTGTCATCTAACCAGGACAAGAATAGGCTTTTCACCAAAACGTTGAAGCCGGGAGATGTTTTCGTGTTCCCGATCGGACAAATTCATTTCCAAGTCAACGTGGGGCATACTAAAGCTGTTGCCTTTGCTGGTTTGAGCAGCCAGAATGCTGGTGTCATTACTATTGCGAACACTGTGTTCGGGTCCAATCCACCTATTGTCCCTGAGGTTCTTGCTAAGGCGTTTCAGTTGGATGTTAATGTTGTGAAGGATCTTCAAGTCAAGTTCTAATCAACACATTTATATGAAAACAACCATCTTTACGAATAACGTATTTACCTTGATTATTTACTCCAGCCGTGTTTGCGGTACTTGAATAACAGAGTTTCGAGTTGCTCTCTTTTCTGCTGGCTCTTATGTAAAGTATTTTTCGTTTGTTGTGTTCCTCGTATTCAATTAGTTTGTTATGTGATTTATTCTCTATTGGAAATGGCTACTAAAAATATATGTTATTTATTATTCGTAGCGATACTAAAAATATTTCAAATTATCATTTAGGATAAAAATATATATTTCGAAATATTTTGTACAAAAATTACTAAATATAATTATTAAAAATAATTTAAAAAAAAAGATTTATTCGACTTCTTTTTAAAAAATAAACTCGAACCAGTGGTCGTGCTATTTGTTTTGGACAAATCCAACCCCAATTGATTAGTTTAAAAGTTAGTGGTTTTGAATCATTTAACTTCTCTAGTTAATACATAAAAATTTTATTTATTTTTAGTTGGCAAGGTACATTATCATTGTCTTGTTCAAAAACGGGTAAAGAAAAATATATTGTTATTTACGAAACTTAATATTTATATAACGTGTTATGAATGAGTCGAATAGTGCCTTGATAGTGTACTATGTCCGGCAGTACAGTTTTGTGTTTGTGATAGTGATATTGTGTCTTGACAGTGTATTGTGTACGGTAGTACAAATAAGTGTTGTGACAGTATGGTTGTCAATTTTGGGGTACGAGCTCATTAGGCACATTATCTAGTAAGTCTATTAATTCCCTATAAATAGATTACTAGGGCGACACAAAACACAATCTCAAATGTGTACCTTTTCTATTATAGTGAAACTCGTTTCTCTTGCGGCGCCCGTGGACGTAGACAATTGTCGAACCACGTTAAATCGTGTGTTCATTTAAATCTTTCATTCGCATATGCTCTGTGTTTTAGCCATTTTGTGATAATTGCATAGTAATTTAATAGCAAAATTGGTATTAGAGCCACATGGTGAAATTAGGGCTTTTGCAATTAGGGTTTCACAATGGCGTCTACAACAACAAAATACATGATTGAAAAATTTGATGGGGGATCCAGCTGTGCGTTGTGGAAGATTAAACTGAAATCTTCATTGGTACTGCAAGGGCTTTCTAAAGCTGTGGAGAATAAGTTACCAGAAGAGATGAAAGAAGAGGAGAAGCAAGATCTTCAAGAAAGGGCTTTGTGCTGGATTTTAATGAGTGTGAAAGACAATGTACTTCGCGAGATTAGCGGTGAGAAGACTGCTGCCTGCGCATGGAAAAAGCTAGGATATTTTTACTAAGAGAAATCAGTAGTAAACCGATTATACTTGAAGAAGCGTTTGTATGATTTCAGATTGAAAGAAGGTATGTCAATAACAGATCACTTAGATCATTTCAAATCAATTATAATGGACTTGAAGAACATAGATATCAGTATTGAGGATGCGGATCAAGCTTTGTTTGTATTGAGATCGTTATCAGCTCCTTATAAAAACTTTGTAGATACCATTATGTATGGTAAGGATAAGTTATCGCTAGCAGATGTCAAAGGGGCACTGAAATAAAAGGAGATGAGACAGTTGCAGCCAGACAATCAAGCTGAAGGGGAAGGTCTTATGACTAGGGGAAGATTTAGAAGCAAAGCGAGTTCTTTAAGAAGGAAGAACTGGAGGTCCAAGTCAAGGTTAAAGCACTCAAACTGTTATGAATGCGGTGAGCAGGGTCATTATAGGAGAGATTGTCTGAAACTGAATGGTAAGAAGGGAAATCAAAAGGAAAATGCAGCAAACATTGTTGAAGGTGTGAATGATTCCGACGATAGCGAAAATAGTGGTACATGAGATGTATTGTCCGTGAGTTCAGACTTTGAGCAAACCTCTTGGGTACTCGATACTGGCGCTACGTATCACATGTGTCAGTTCAAGCAGTGGTTTGATACTTACAAGCCAATGCAGGGAACTGTCTATTTAGAGAACAATCATTCGTTGACTGTTGGTGGTATTGGTAACGTCAGAATCAGAATGTTTGACGGGGTTGTTAGAATCTTGACGTGCTGGCATGTTCCTGGGTTAAAAAGAAACCTGATTTCTCTTGGGACTCTAGACTCTCGGGATTACAAGCACCGTGGACAAGAAGGTGTAATCAAAGTGACAAAAGGCTCAATGGTATGCATGAAAGGTAGTTTGCAGAAGGGTCTTTACATTCTGCAGGGGAGTGTTATTATGGGCGATGCTGCAGTAGCATCATCAGGGAGTAATAACCAAAGTAGGCAAGATCAAAATAAGTTGTGGCATTGGCGTCTTGGTCACATGAGTGACAGAGGATTAGCTGTTTTGGGAAATAGAGATTTGTTAAAAGGGTATAAAGCAGAATCATTGGGATTTTGTGAGCACTGTGTTTGGTAAACAAACTAGAGTCAAATTCAGCAAATCGGCTGTAAGAAAGACCAAAGGGACAGTGGACTACATTCACTCAGATCTTTGGGGCCCAAACAGAATTCCATAATGGGTTAGAATATTGCAATCGTGAGCTCAATGATTTATGCGAAGCTGAGGGAATAGTGCGCCATCGCACTTGTTTAAGAACACCACAACATAATAAAGTAGCAGAAAGAATGAACAGAACGCTTTGTGAAAAGGCACGAAGTATGCTCTCGCATTCCGGTGTGGGAAAGGATATTTGGGCTGAAGTTATCAATACAGCGTGTTACTTGGTGAATTGGTCTCCATCAACGGCTATTGATTGTAAAACTCCTTTTGAGATTTGGTCTGGAACGTCGGCTGATTATGAACATTTGAGGGTGTTCGGTTGTCCTGCGTATGCTCATGTGAGAGATGGTAAGCTTGAGCTGAGGGAAAAGAGGTGCATATTTCTAGGATATGCTACTAGAGTGAAGAGATATAGGTTATGGTGTACCTCTCCAAAGTCTCCAGGTTTTTACTTTTAATGAGTTTACTTCAATAGACAGTTAGAAGGAAGTAGGAGAAATGGTCGAATCAGGATCGGTTGTGAGTAAACAGGTGGAGCTTGAAGTAGAATCAGTTCCTAGCAGGTCCAATAATTCAAGTGGTTCTGAGGTGGATCCAGAATCAGGAGGTGAAGTGTCAGCATCAGATGATAGTGACGATGATGCACCTGAACCAGAACAACAACCTTATAGCATGGCATTGGGCAGAGAAAGAAGAGATATTAGACTTCCAAAAAGGTATGCGAATCTAGTTGCATATGCTCTGTCAGTTACAGAAGAAGTTGAGATGCATGATCCTAGTAGCTACAGAGAAGCTATAGCGATTTCAGAGGCAGATCGATGGATTTGTGCTATGGGGGAAGAGATTGAATCTCTTCAAAAGGATACTGTGAACGTTGGCTTAAGTTTTAACAAGACCGATATTGGTGAATCGATGAATGATGTTGTAGGATCATTAGTTGGTTTAGTTGATTCTGACTTTGCATGTGATATGGATAAAAGATCTCTGACAGGATATGTATTTACTCTAGCTGGGAGTGCGATCAGTTGGAAAGCACAGTTGCAAGCTACTGTAGTTTTGTCTACAACAGAGGCAGAGTATATGATGGTAACAGAAGCAGCTAAAGAGGCAATATTGCTGCAAGGTTTGGTGGCAGATTTGGGCTTGGATAGGACTACTACAAAAGTGTTTTGTGACGGTCAAAGCGTCATATACCTTACAGGGAACCAGATGTACCATGAGTGTACAAAGCACGTAGATGTCAGGTATCATTTTATTCATGATATAATATCAAAGGGAATTGTTGATATGAAGAAAGTGTCTACACACGATAATCCAGCAGATATAATGACCAAGGTAGTATCAGTTCGAAAGTTTAGGGATAGTCTAAACTGGATCGATGTTCGCAGTATAGAGTGAATGCCTTAAGGGCATTTGGTGAGTCAGAAGAAGAAAAGTTTCTTTGTTGATAGTAAAGAAATGATATTCACCTCAAGGGGAAGATTTGTTGTAAATAAGTCGAATAGTGCCTTGACAGTGTACTGTGTCCGACAGTATAGTTTTGTGTCTGTGATATTGATATTGTGTCTTGAAAGTGTATTATGTTTGGCAGTACAAATAAGTGTTGTGACAGTATCGTTGTCAATTTTGTGGTATGAGCCCATTAGGCCCATTTTCTAGTAAATCTATTAATTCCCTATAAATAGATTACTAGGGCGACACAAAACATAATCTCAAATGTGTACCTTTTCTATTATAGTGAAACTCTTTTCTCTGGCGGCGCCCGTGGACGTAGACAATTGTCAAACCACGTTAAATCGTGTTTTCATTTAAATCTTTCATTCGCATCTGTTCTGTGCTTTAGCCATTTTGTGATAATTGCATAGTAATTTAATAGCAAAATTGGTATTAGAGCCACATGGTGAAATTAGGGCTTTTGCAATTAGGGTTTCACAATGGCGTCTACAACAACAAAATACATGATTGAAAAATTTGATGGGGGATCCAGCTGTGCGTTGTGGAAGATTAAACTGAAATCTTCATTGGTACTGCAAGGGCTTTCTAAAGCTGTGGAGAATAAGTTACCAGAAGAGATGAAAGAAGAGGAGAAGCAAGATCTTCAAGAAAGGGCTTTGTGCTGGATTTTAATGAGTGTGAAAGACAATGTACTTCGCGAGATTAGCGGTGAGAAGACTGCTGCCTGCGCATGGAAAAAGCTAGGATATTTTTACTAAGAGAAATCAGTAGTAAACCGATTATACTTGAAGAAGCGTTTGTATGATTTCAGATTGAAAGAAGGTATGTCAATAACAGATCACTTAGATCATTTCAAATCAATTATAATGGACTTGAAGAACATAGATATCAGTATTGAGGATGCGGATCAAGCTTTGTTTGTATTGAGATCGTTATCAGCTCCTTATAAAAACTTTGTAGATACCATTATGTATGGTAAGGATAAGTTATCGCTAGCAGATGTCAAAGGGGCACTGAAATAAAAGGAGATGAGACAGTTGCAGCCAGACAATCAAGCTGAAGGGGAAGGTCTTATGACTAGGGGAAGATTTAGAAGCAAAGCGAGTTCTTTAAGAAGGAAGAACTGGAGGTCCAAGTCAAGGTTAAAGCACTCAAACTGTTATGAATGCGGTGAGCAGGGTCATTATAGGAGAGATTGTCTGAAACTGAATGGTAAGAAGGGAAATCAAAAGGAAAATGCAGCAAACATTGTTGAAGGTGTGAATGATTCCGACGATAGCGAAAATAGTGGTACATGAGATGTATTGTCCGTGAGTTCAGACTTTGAGCAAACCTCTTGGGTACTCGATACTGGCGCTACGTATCACATGTGTCAGTTCAAGCAGTGGTTTGATACTTACAAGCCAATGCAGGGAACTGTCTATTTAGAGAACAATCATTCGTTGACTGTTGGTGGTATTGGTAACGTCAGAATCAGAATGTTTGACGGGGTTGTTAGAATCTTGACGTGCTGGCATGTTCCTGGGTTAAAAAGAAACCTGATTTCTCTTGGGACTCTAGACTCTCGGGATTACAAGCACCGTGGACAAGAAGGTGTAATCAAAGTGACAAAAGGCTCAATGGTATGCATGAAAGGTAGTTTGCAGAAGGGTCTTTACATTCTGCAGGGGAGTGTTATTATGGGCGATGCTGCAGTAGCATCATCAGGGAGTAATAACCAAAGTAGGCAAGATCAAAATAAGTTGTGGCATTGGCGTCTTGGTCACATGAGTGACAGAGGATTAGCTGTTTTGGGAAATAGAGATTTGTTAAAAGGGTATAAAGCAGAATCATTGGGATTTTGTGAGCACTGTGTTTGGTAAACAAACTAGAGTCAAATTCAGCAAATCGGCTGTAAGAAAGACCAAAGGGACAGTGGACTACATTCACTCAGATCTTTGGGGCCCAAACAGAATTCCATAATGGGTTAGAATATTGCAATCGTGAGCTCAATGATTTATGCGAAGCTGAGGGAATAGTGCGCCATCGCACTTGTTTAAGAACACCACAACATAATAAAGTAGCAGAAAGAATGAACAGAACGCTTTGTGAAAAGGCACGAAGTATGCTCTCGCATTCCGGTGTGGGAAAGGATATTTGGGCTGAAGTTATCAATACAGCGTGTTACTTGGTGAATTGGTCTCCATCAACGGCTATTGATTGTAAAACTCCTTTTGAGATTTGGTCTGGAACGTCGGCTGATTATGAACATTTGAGGGTGTTCGGTTGTCCTGCGTATGCTCATGTGAGAGATGGTAAGCTTGAGCTGAGGGAAAAGAGGTGCATATTTCTAGGATATGCTACTAGAGTGAAGAGATATAGGTTATGGTGTACCTCTCCAAAGTCTCCAGGTTTTTACTTTTAATGAGTTTACTTCAATAGACAGTTAGAAGGAAGTAGGAGAAATGGTCGAATCAGGATCGGTTGTGAGTAAACAGGTGGAGCTTGAAGTAGAATCAGTTCCTAGCAGGTCCAATAATTCAAGTGGTTCTGAGGTGGATCCAGAATCAGGAGGTGAAGTGTCAGCATCAGATGATAGTGACGATGATGCACCTGAACCAGAACAACAACCTTATAGCATGGCATTGGGCAGAGAAAGAAGAGATATTAGACTTCCAAAAAGGTATGCGAATCTAGTTGCATATGCTCTGTCAGTTACAGAAGAAGTTGAGATGCATGATCCTAGTAGCTACAGAGAAGCTATAGCGATTTCAGAGGCAGATCGATGGATTTGTGCTATGGGGGAAGAGATTGAATCTCTTCAAAAGGATACTGTGAACGTTGGCTTAAGTTTTAACAAGACCGATATTGGTGAATCGATGAATGATGTTGTAGGATCATTAGTTGGTTTAGTTGATTCTGACTTTGCATGTGATATGGATAAAAGATCTCTGACAGGATATGTATTTACTCTAGCTGGGAGTGCGATCAGTTGGAAAGCACAGTTGCAAGCTACTGTAGTTTTGTCTACAACAGAGGCAGAGTATATGATGGTAACAGAAGCAGCTAAAGAGGCAATATTGCTGCAAGGTTTGGTGGCAGATTTGGGCTTGGATAGGACTACTACAAAAGTGTTTTGTGACGGTCAAAGCGTCATATACCTTACAGGGAACCAGATGTACCATGAGTGTACAAAGCACGTAGATGTCAGGTATCATTTTATTCATGATATAATATCAAAGGGAATTGTTGATATGAAGAAAGTGTCTACACACGATAATCCAGCAGATATAATGACCAAGGTAGTATCAGTTCGAAAGTTTAGGGATAGTCTAAACTGGATCGATGTTCGCAGTATAGAGTGAATGCCTTAAGGGCATTTGGTGAGTCAGAAGAAGAAAAGTTTCTTTGTTGATAGTAAAGAAATGATATTCACCTCAAGGGGAAGATTTGTTGTAAATAAGTCGAATAGTGCCTTGACAGTGTACTGTGTCCGACAGTATAGTTTTGTGTCTGTGATATTGATATTGTGTCTTGAAAGTGTATTATGTTTGGCAGTACAAATAAGTGTTGTGACAGTATCGTTGTCAATTTTGTGGTATGAGCCCATTAGGCCCATTTTCTAGTAAATCTATTAATTCCCTATAAATAGATTACTAGGGCGACACAAAACATAATCTCAAATGTGTACCTTTTCTATTATAGTGAAACTCTTTTCTCTGGCGGCGCCCGTGGACGTAGACAATTGTCAAACCACGTTAAATCGTGTTTTCATTTAAATCTTTCATTCGCATCTGTTCTGTGCTTTAGCCATTTTGTGATAATTGCATAGTAATTTAATAGCAAAATTGGTATTAGAGCCACATGGTGAAATTAGGGCTTTTGCAATTAGGGTTTCACAATGGCGTCTACAACAACAAAATACATGATTGAAAAATTTGATGGGGGATCCAGCTGTGCGTTGTGGAAGATTAAACTGAAATCTTCATTGGTACTGCAAGGGCTTTTTAAAGCTGTGGAGAATAAGTTACCAGAAGAGATGAAAGAAGAGGAGAAGCAAGATCTTCAAGAAAGGGCTTTGTGCTGGATTTTAATGAGTGTGAAAGACAATGTACTTCGCGAGATTAGCGGTGAGAAGACTGCTGCCTGCGCATGGAAAAAGCTAGGATATTTTTACTAAGAGAAATCAGTAGTAAACCGATTATACTTGAAGAAGCGTTTGTATGATTTCAGATTGAAAGAAGGTATGTCAATAACAAATCACTTAGATAATTTCAAATCAATTATAATGGACTTGAAGAACATAGATATCAGTATTGAGGATGCGGATCAAGCTTTGTTTGTATTGAGATCGTTATCAGCTCCTTATAAAAACTTTGTAGATACCATTATGTATGGTAAGGATAAGTTATCGCTAGCAGATGTCAAAGGGGCACTGAAATAAAAGGAGATGAGACAATTGCAGCCAGACAATCAAGCTGAAGAGGAAGGTCTTATGACTAGGGGAAGATCTAGAAGCAAAGTGAGTTCTTTAAGAAGGAAGAACTGGAGGTCCAAGTCAAGGATAAAGCACTCAAACTGTTATGAATGCGGTGAGCAGGGTCATTATAGGAGAGATTGTCCGAAACTGAATGGTAAGAAGGGAAATCAAAAGGAAAATGCAGCAAACATTGTTGAAGGTGTGAATGATTCCGACGATAGCGAAAATAGTGGTACATGAGATGTATTGTCCGTGAGTTCAGACTTTGAGCAAGCCTCTTGGGTACTCGATACTGGCGCTACATATCACATGTGTCAGTTCAAGCAGTGGTTTGATACGTACAAGCCAATGCAGGGAACTGTCTATTTAGGGAACAATCATTCGTTGACTGTTGGTGGTATTGGTAACGTCAGAATCAGAATGTTTGACGGGGTTGTTAGAATCTTGACGTGCTGGCATGTTCCTGGGTTAAAAAGAAACTTGATTTCTCTTGGGACTCTAGACTCTCGGGATTACAAGCACCGTGGAGAAGACGGTGTAATCAAAGTGACAAAAGGCTCAATGGTATGCATGAAAGGTAGTTTGCAGAAGGGTCTTTACATTCTTGAGGGGAGTGTTATTATGGGCGATGCTCCAGTAGCATCATCAGGGAGTAATAACCAAAGTAGGAAAGATCAAAATAAGTTGTGGCATTGGCGTCTTGGTCACATGAGTGACAGAGGATTAGCAGTTTTGGGAAAGAGAGATTTGTTAAAAGGGTATAAAGCAGAATCATTGGGATTTTGTGAGCACTGTGTTTCGTAAACAAACTAGAGTCAAATTCAGCAAATCGGCTGTAAGAAAGACCAAAGGGATAGTGGACTACATTCACTCAGATCTTTGGGGCCCAAACAGAATTCCATAATGGGTTATAATATTGCAATCGCGAGTTCAATGATTTATGCGAAGCTGAGGGAATAGTGCGCCATCACACTTGTTTAAGAACACCACAACATAATAGAGTAGCAGAAAGAATGAACAGAACGCTTTGTGAAAAGGCATGAAGTATGCTCTCGTATTCCGGTGTGGGAAAGGATATTTGGGCTGAAGTTATCAATACAGCGTGTTACTTGGTGAATTGGTCTCTATCAACGGCTATTGATTGTAAAACTCCTTTTGAGATTTGGTCTGGAACGTCGGCTGATTATGAACATTTGAGGGTGTTCGGTTGTCCTGCGTATGCTCATGTGAGAGATGGTAAGCTTGAGCTGAGGGAAAAGGGGTGCATATTTCTAGGATATGATACTAGAGTGAAGGGATATAGGTTATGGTGTACCTCTCCAAAGTCTCCAGGTTTTCTCATCAGTGTGGACTTTACTTTTAATGAGTTTACTTTAATAGACAGTCAGAAGGAAGTAGGAGAAATGGTCGAATCAGGATCGGTTGTGAGTAAACAGGTGGAGCTTGAAGTAGAATCAGTTCCTAGCAGGTCCAATAATTCAAGTGGTTCTGAGGTGGATCCAGAATCAGGAGGTGAAGTGTCAGCATCAGATGATAGTGATGATGATGCACCTGAACCAGAACAACAACCTTATAGCATGGCATTGGGCAGAGAAAGAAGAGATATTAGACTTCCAAAAAGGTATGCGAATCTAGTTGCATATGCTCTGTCAGTTACAGAAGAAGTTGAGATGCATGATCCTAGTAGCTACAGAGAAGCTATAGCGATTTCAGAGGCAGATCGATGGATTGGTGCTATGGGGGAAGAGATTGAATCTCTTCAAAATGATACTGTGAACGTTGGCTTAACTTTTAACAAGACCGATATTGGTGAATCGATGAATGATGTTGTAGGATCATTAGTTGGTTTAGTTGATTTCGACTTTGCATGTGATATGGATAAAAGATCTCTGACAGGATATGTATTTACTCTAGCTGGGAGTGCGATCAGTTGGAAAGCACAGTTGCAAGCTACTGTAGCTTTGTCTACAACAGAGGCAGAGTATATGGCGGTAACAGAAGCAGCTAAAGAGGCAATATTGCTGCAAGGTTTGGTGGCAGATTTGGGCTTGGATAGGACTACTACAAAAGTGTTTTGTGACGGTCAAAGCGTCATATACCTTACAGGGAACCAGATGTACCATGAGCGTACAAAGCACGTAAATGTCAGGTATCATTTTATTCGTGATATAATATCAAAGGGAATTGTTGATATGAAGAAAGTGTCTACACACGATAATCCAGCAGATATAATGACCAAGGTAGTATCAGTTCGAAAGTTTAGGGATAGTCTAAACTGGATCGATGTTCGCAGTATAGAGTGAATGCCTTAAGGGCATTTGGTGAGTCAGAAGAAGAAAAGTTTATTTGTTGATAGTGAAGAAATGATATTCACCTCAAGGGGAAGATTTGTTGTAAATGAGTCGAATAGTGCCTTGACAGTGTACTGTGTCCGGCAGTATAGTTTTGTGTCTGTGATATTGATATTGTGTCTTGACAGTGTATTGTGTTTGGCAGTACAAATAAGTGTTGTGACAGTATCGTTGTCAATTTTTTGGTATGAGCCCATTAGGCCCATTTTCTAGTAAATCTATTAATTCCCTATAAATAGATTACTAGGGCGACACAAAACACAATCTCAAATGTGTACGTTATCTATCATAGTGAAACTCTTTTCTCTGGCGGCGCCCGTGGACGTAGACAATTGTTGAACCACGTTAAATCATGTGTTCATTTAAATCTTTCATTCGCTTATGTTATGTGCTTTAGCCATTTTGTGATAATTTCATAGTAATTTAATAACATAACGTCATGTTAAGATTTTTATAGATAATAATAATAATTTAACATACCATTACATGACTCATAATGTCGATCATTTTTTAAGGGTTTGTAATTTAAGGTATTGTGCATAAATATAGATATATGCATCAATAACTTATATACTAGAATTTTTTTCTAAGTTCAATAGAGATCATTGCGAAACACTAATGATTACACGTGGAGAACATTAACAATCACAAGTGAAAAATTGGAAATCATATACATGTGAAACCCAATTTAAGAGTACTTACGAAATATCCAAAACACTCACTATACACACTCCAACTTAACCAAATAGATTTAAAATTGAATAATATTACCTAATAATACAACTTTTCCTTATTAGCTATCTCCAACATGTTTAAGAAACTGACAAAACAATTACTTTTGTATAATACCGTACAACTGGATCATCAACATTACTTAATTTCTTCATCTTATACAAGTTATTGACATCATTTAGTAGGATTATATATATTTTTTAATTATTTATTGGTCATACAAATTCTACATTTTATGTTTAGTTCTTAAATACTGCAATGTGATATAGTCGCAATCCTTTTTGTTGTTGTCTATTTTACCGTGCCATGTCATATTTTGACGATTCATCTTCCTTTGGTAGTTGAAATACAACTATGTCATATACTAACCAACCTTCTTCTTGTTTTCCTTCTACTCTTGTAATGTCATATTCTAGATATTCATCTTCACATTATTCTTTAAATGTTTTCGGATCATATACTTTCCATTTTCTCGTGTTAACTTTACCTTCAGCTAACCATTCTTCACCTTTATATTCCATTATTTCAATATTATTAAGCTTTAAATCTCTTTTAAAAACCCACAATAATTGAAGAGTCGTGAAATTTAATTTTATCGGTGCTGGGAAAGATGTAGCGTAACATAATAATAAAAAATACGAAGTAACGTATTTACCATATATTTGTTAACAACATAATTTCCGCATACTTGTTCTCTTCGAAAATTTATAAAAAAACTCTAACAACATCTTTATTCATATAATAACACTTGAAGAATCATGGTATAAGAAGTCATAATTATGATGTATGTGACCCTTTTCTAAGGGTTATGTGTTTCATGAGAAATGGTTACACATTAGGTAAATATTTTTGTTACGCATTAATGTGAAGTAAGTAATATGTTTCTTAACACTAGTAGTGTATGATAAGGTAATTTACTCCCACGTGAAATACCAAGATGATGAATTATAATCGAGAAAGAAATTGCTATGTGTTTAATAATTGTTTTCTTATTAGAAGTTTTATTAGTCTTCGGATGAATATTTTGGTCCATATTTATAGAGTTTACAAACAATATTATACTAACTACTATATTACATTTGTTATTTTGTTATAATCTTCTAACAAACTTTCTTGGTAACCTCTTATATGATGAAACATGCGAATACAGTTATAATCACCCGAACAACCTTGATGTATGCTTTTCGCATATCTCTTATGACCCTCTTTACTAAAAACCTGGGAAATTATATGAAAGTTTATATAGAAAGCATGATTGTTAAAAACAATGACAATATTTTAGACGTGTCAACATTATCTGAAACCTTCGATAATTTTAGAAAGATTAATTTGAATTTGAACCTAGTAAAGTGTTGTACTGGAGTACAAGTATGAAAATTCTCGCCTTCTGTGATTAGTAAACGAGGAATTGAAGATGATCACATACAATTAAAAGCCTTGATGGTTATAAATCTACCTAAATGTATAAACGATGTATTATAATTTATGAGACGATTAATAGTCTTATCAAGTTTCATATCCATAGGTTCAGATAGAAGTCATGTTTTCTTTGGATTACTCGTTAAATAAATAATACTAGTATTATCATACAACATAATCATATTTTTCTCCAAGCCAATGGTTTCACTTAACAATTCCTTCATCCAAATAGCTTTCTTAATGGCTTTTGTAGCATCCATATATCCGGCTTCTCTATATGGCGCTGCAATGACCTTATGTATACAAAGCTTCCAGCTAACCATTCCTCTAAGCAGATTAAACAGATAAGCCAAAGTAGACTTCCTTATGTTAAAGTAGTGCGAATAATCAGAGTCCACATACCATCTCAACACTATATAACCGGTATGTTTCCGATTGTAAGACAATCCTATAGCAGCCGAACCGTTCAAATATTTCATGAGCCACTTGAGTGCATATGGATGCAGATTTCCCATATAAAAAATAAAACACTTACCGTATAAGAAAAATCAGGTGTCGTACAAATTATAGCATAAATAATACTACCAATAACATTGGCATACGGTATCTTCATCATATACTTATTATATATAGCTTCGGTTGGTGTTTGAGTGGCACTAAGTTTGAATTGTACACTAATGAAGTCCCAAACAGTTTGGCTTTAGAGATACACTTTCAGTTTGTTCCTTCTCATATTCACACAAAGTATCCTCATATCTTCTCCTATATCTTTCATCTCAATTATATAAATATATCTTCCATCTATTAGGATATTATCCACATACAATAGAAACAAGATTTATCTCTCCATATGTGTTTTCTCATTCCAATTGGTAAACTTGGCATAGTAGATACGACCATATTTGATAGATCTTATAAATAAATAAAATCTTCTATTACACTGCCTTGACGACTCTTTTAGCCGATAAAGAAGTATATTCAATAAATACACATCAACTTTATTCCCTTCTTCAAATACTTTAGACTAATATATGTAAATTTTATCTTGTCGTTCACCATGCAGGAAGCCAATAATAATATCCATTTGATCCAGCTCAAGATCAAATTTAGCAATAATTGATAGTAGAATCCTGATTGAGGTTTGTTTCACAACCGATAAAAATATATAATTCAAATTAACACCATTCTTTTGTGTAAATCCCATAGACACCAGTTTAGCCTTGTATCTGGGTAAATCAATATCAGGTATACATAAATTCTTCTTGAATATATTTACTCCCAACAAGCTTTTAAACCTTTGGCTGCTTTATAGGAATCCAGGTTCCCGTCTTCTTAAGAGATCCTACTTCTTCTCCCATGGTCGTAATCCACCTTTTTATATCACTTTTATTAATAACATCATGGTAGTTTTCAGGATCAAGAATATCTCTTTGTATTTCAATCGATAAAGTATAACCAATTACATTAACAAAACCATACATTTATGGTTGTGTGCTTGATGTTCATGATATGTCCATTTGATAACTCTCGAGCTCATGTTACTCTATAGTTTGATCATCCAAAGGCCATGGAACATCAGAACCTCGTCCATCTTCATATTAATATAGTTGAACTTCCTATTTACGAGTCAAAGTTGTACCAGGTCCCACAGCATCTTCTCCAGAAGCATTTCCAACTTCACTCTCTAGATCAGACTCATCATCATTTTACATCTTTTCTCAGTAGTACTAGTTTGAGTCTCTACCGTATTCTTCAATGACAGATCTTCCTTTTTAAAAAACTTGTCTGTGATTATCATAATAATCTACTTCTTCCAGATTCCCGAAGAACACACATTTGAGTGCTCTCGGCCGAAGCTTATATTGCTTCACATATGAGTAGGAAGCATATCTGAACACTTTTAAATATTCTAACTTAGGTTTCTATCTGGCATAAGCCTCTTGAAGATAAATAAACTTAAACATAAAAATGAACTCTTGTTGATGATATACATATCTATTGTCACGACTTCTCTCTTAAAAGCTTTACCTCATTCTAAAGGTATGAAGGATACAACTTACCATTTCCCCAAAACTTTTGGTTCATACTCTTAGCAAGACCATTTTTTGGGGGAATCCCACTCACGTTTGAGTATCTAGAAATGTTAAACTTTGAATAATTTCTAG
Source organism: Limnanthes douglasii subsp. nivea (assembly GCA_036936605.1). Classification (NCBI taxonomy): domain Eukaryota; kingdom Viridiplantae; phylum Streptophyta; class Magnoliopsida; order Brassicales; family Limnanthaceae; genus Limnanthes; species Limnanthes douglasii. Next base: position 339,329,993 of record JAUPFV010000002.1, read on the forward strand.
TGAACTCATTGTTCACATCTCCAAACCATTATCAGTCAAAAGATTCTTCAGCACTTTCATGGTTTGATTTTTTGCCAATGTCTTCAAGTTGACAAATGAATTATAATATTCATCTTTGATCTTCAAAATTATAACCCATACTTTTCTAGAATAATCATCTATCAACAATATAGAGTACCTTGCACCACCTATGCTAGGTTCCCGTGTCTCACCCTAAAGATATGAATGAACATAATCAAGCACTCCAATGGTTTTTTGGTTATTAGGTAAAAAGTTCAACATTTTTCTCTTACCTAATAAATAACTTTTGCAAAAGCTCAAATTTGAACTAGGGTACCATTTAACATCCTTTGTTTACTTAGTTCACAAAGCTCATTCTCACTTAAATATCACGGTTAAAGATGTCATAACGTGGTAGACTCTTGTTCTGCACTCGACACACCCCATATCACTAAAAATCCTTTAAGAACAACATATTATTATTCATATAGACTTTCATAACAACAAAAGAGTCGAGGTAAACTCTTCCTCATCTAACATCTGAATAAAAAAACAGGTTACGTTTAAATAAGGGTACACATTTTACGTTATTAATCATGATCTAAAGTCATATAAATAACTTGAGCAAACAACTACAATCATTTTTTATAAGTGTCAAAATATCTAAGGTGGTTTATCGGGAAACGTGTATGGGAAGAAGGGTGTCTGGCAAATAAGTACAAGATTCTAGAGAGAGAAAGTAAAAATAAAGTACTAATCATTAGAAGGTCCCCTTTTAGGGGACATAATTTTTCCTTATATAGTGACAGTTGTGGGGCCCACTGTCACATGCTAAATCTATTCTAATTACATGTTACCCCTTATATTTGCACTTATGTCACATATTTCTTACTTTAAAATTAAGTCCCTATACATTAATGTATTACAATTTGGATCCTCTATTATACTTGGAATTTTATGCCCTTATCAGTAGCCCCTAGTTTTGTGGAGGATCGAGCAAAAACTAATCGAGGGTAAAGCGCAGAATCGGGATTCTTCATGAACCTATTTGTCGAACGCTAGGTCGGCGCTTTCATATTAATTTGAAATGTCGAAAGCAGGGTCGCCGCTTTCTCATTAATCTGAAATGTTGAACGCAGGGTCGGCGCTTTCCCATTAATCTTAAATGTCGAACGTAGGGTCGACACTTTCCCATTAATCTGAAATGTCGATTCTTATACTTTTTTTGCCAAGTTCGAATTCGTTGTTGATCGAATGTTGATGTCAGGGTCGACATGTCGACCCTTTAATACTCTCGTTAAATGTCGACCCTCTACATTCTTGTAGCCAAAGCATCGATGGTTTGTAAAATTGTTTGGGCTATTTTCGTGGGCTCAAAACCGGGTTAAATCATTTGAAGCCCAACAAGCTCTTACGTCTAACCGGTTTATCTGCCTACCCACGTGTCCTCTTTCAATTGGTCGGCGTGTTCTTCATCATTAGCCGCCTACGCGCGTGTAGCAACCGTAGCCCCCTAGGTCTGCTGCAGCCACTCGATTGGACACGTGTCTCATGGTAATTAGGTCGTACTTTAACCAGTTTTTTGGTTAAACGACTCTTGATATTCCCGAGGCTATTTTCGATTGCGCTTCTCCATGGAGCGGATCTTTACCACTCATGTTACTTCTATAAATAGTTTCCATTTTCATTCTCATTTTCACTAAGTTTTTCTAGAGAGATAAACTTTGGCCAAATTCCTTTTCTAAAGAGAGAAAATCCTACTTAGTTTATGAGAAGACCTATGTCTCACAAGAAACCAGCGAAGAAATCTGATGCCTCTAAGAAACCGGTCTTTTGCTTCGTCGACTACTTACAGATCACTGAATGAGCAGAAGAATACCGAGCCGCTGGGTTGATCCACAAAGGTATTGTTTCACCAGCGTATTCAGAACCGTTAATTTTTCCAAAACCTAAAAACCCCGGTCCTTCGAACCTTTCAACTCACGACGATTTTCCGACCTCACAAAAAGCTTCTTCGTCAAGGCCTCCTGCTACTCATTTTTATCTCAAAACTTCTGTTGCTGAGAATCTTATCACTCCCTCAAGGCCTCGGAACATTAACAACCGACCAAAAACCCCATGTTTAACCATGGGCGACTCCAGCTCTTCCTCTACTCCTCCGCACGAATACGTTCAACTAACTCCTGACACTATAGGGATTCGAACCAACCATAACACCGCGACGACTGCCAAGAAGGGTGTTCTAATAGATGAAGAGAAAAGGGGACGAAAAGAGGCTCCGACAAAAATCGGTGCTACGAAGTCTAGCCATATTCGAACCCACAGCACCTCAAGTGCTGTCCTCGCAAATCCTTTTCCTCACGACTTGATGTCTGCTGAAAAATACCCACCCACGGGGACGGTAAATGCAGATACTGTAATTCAAGCCCTCAAATCTTCCACAAAGCTAGCATCGGCTGAAGTCAGAGGCAAAATCGATGACTGACCTGTTAAAATACACTTGCATAAATCCTCCAAACTAAACGTGGTGATAAAAATCGACGACGATGTTGCTAACAAAGTCGCCCCTAGAACTCCTTCCAAGGTCCTAACATCGGCAAAAACTGGAGACAAAGATTCCAGGTCGGCGAAAACCGGAGTCAAAGATGCCAGACCGGCCAATTCAAGTACTTCCAACACAGCTGCACCAGCCAAAATTGACGATACGCCTCATATAGAACCTAGGCTTGTAGAAATTAAAGGTGAGGACGACGACCCAGATGCTCCAAGAAATCCTTCAGTAATCATGGTTGATGGTATCGAAAGGGAACCGCTGCCACTTGGAACGGCCAGCGTCGTTTGGTTACCACATTTATTGGACCAACGACCACATCCTTTCTTTATTCAACGACAAATACTTGTACTACTCCCCCGATGAAGAAGAGGGTTTGAAAAAGATTTGGTAATTCCTGAGTGCGTTAAAGTCTGTTTTCCCAACCTGGTGAAACTCTTTTATCTGTCCAAGGTCGAGAGGTTGTTTTTTTCACCGAACTCTTCAACTGGGGTTTGCGACTTCCTTTTAATCCCGACATTGTCCGATACTTCAAAATTCTCGAGATATGTTCGACCCAATTGACCCCTAACGCTTGGTATACCTTGATGTCGACCATCATGGCTTCACGACTATCAAGCTTCCCCATCTCCATGGAGCAGTATATAGGGATATCCGGGCTCTCCAAATCCCCAAAGCTACCATTTTTCTATTCATCCCTCGTCAAGCCAAAGAAGATTGTGAATAACTTGTTGGAGGCTGACAGATCGTGGAAGTACAGATTTGTATTTGTCAGCGGCGCTTGGGAAAATGGTCGACCCTACAGAGAATCTGAGGCGACTTACGTTTAAATGGACCCCTCAAGGTAAATATTTATTTATTTAGTTATTTTTTTTAAATGTATTGTCTTTTAGTTTGCAAGGTGACTATCCAACAGCTGTGGAAAAAACATCTTAAAAAAGCTTCGACAATATTTGCTCAACTTCAGGCCTTTGCAAGGAGAAGTTGTGGTTAGAGGTTTCGTCAGTGCTTCAAGAACATTAACCTCATCAACAGCAATCTTTAGAGCTGTTCCAACTGGACCCTAAGTTCTGAAGAACTGTGGACCCCTCCTCACGTTGTTGACTTTGTCAAGAGGCTCGAGGCCCCAGATTCTGAGGTGTTTTTCCCCAAACAGGATCGAGCTCCAAGAAAACGTGTGAAGTCTGAGGAGTTGTCCGATGCTAAGGACGAACAAGGTAATGTTGTGGACCAACCTATTGAAGTTCCGCCTTTAGAGCCGGATGCTACCGTTGTCCTTAGTAACCCAACTGCAAGTGGTGACAAATCCCCTAGTGTTGTTAAAGGAGGACAAAAGGGTCACGGAGAAAAACGAAAGAAGGACATCGTGGCTGAAGAAGGAGGAAATTTTTCCTTGAACAAAAAGTCCAAGGGGAAAGCTGTTGCGCACGAGGTGCATGCAGACCCTATCACTTAACAAACCACCATACCTTCTATGTTCGAACACTTCGAGGGTGCAAAGCTACCTGCTCCTATGGACAAGTGCAAGAAAAAATAGAAATCGGAGGGTCTTATCTCTCTTGGCCAAGGAACTTTGATGCACCCCGATGCTGCACTCTTGCCCGTCCGCGCCCAGAGTTCGAAACTTCAGGACTCCGACGTCTTAGGAAAATATCTGCAGACTCTGGTTGCCCTCATATCCCAAAAAGAAATAGTGGTACTGAAACTTCAGAGGGAGCTCGTCGAGCTTAAAAGAAGCATTTCTTCCAAAGCCACGGAATCGCAGGACTCGATCGACCTTGTGAGACAACGAGCTGCTTCTGCCGAAGCTAAAGTTAAAACTTTTGGTGTGAAGGAGAAACAGTGGGAGAAGACCCTTCCTCAGCCGAGGAAAATCACGCCAAAGCCGTCAAGGAACTGGTTGCTTAGAAAGTTCAGAACAAATTTCTTCGTTGGTGGTCCACAAAAATGGCCAGGGAATTGCAAGGGCTCTGAACGGCTCTCGACCAGAGCAAAGAAGAAAATCGTATTTTTGGAGTTAAGTGCAAAAAGATCATGGACAAAAAAGTTGTCGACGCGAGGGCCGGCTATGTCTTGAACTTCCATGCTTTGTGGCCTCAGATACCACTTGGGTCGATGTGGCTAGACATTCCTGAAGAAGACCGTCTTGAAGGTGTCGCTGTTCCGACCATGCTGTTGAAGATTCCGACCCATCCGATGACTTCTCTAATGCCTGATATTTACAGCTCAGACTTTATGTTGTTTTTCTTTGCTCCATTTCTAACTTGTTTTGTCGTTAGATTTTTACTCCGTAAGTCGCACTTGTTTATGGCGGACTTTTGTTCGAACTTATTTATTTTTGTTTTATAACTTATCTTTTTTGCAACTGGAAGTGGCCAATTTCTGATGCTAAATGTTTAATGTATTTAATTACATCTTAAATTCGTAGATCAACTTATGGTTGAAAAAACACGTCGATGGGTTCGAAATTTTGTTGATCAACTTGAAAGTTCAAAAACCCATTTGATGGGTTTGACATTTTGTAGATCAATTTGAGAGTTGAAAAATCCTCTTTGATGGGTTCGACATTTTTTTGATCAACTCGAAAGTTGCAAAACCCCTTTGATGGGTTCGACATGTTGTAGATCAACTTGAAAGTTGAAAAACCCCCTTAATGGGTTCGACATTTTGTTGATCAACTTGAAAGTTGAAAAACCCCCTTTGATGGGTTCGACATGTTTTGTTGATCAACTTAAAAGTTGAAAAACACCTCTTAGTGGGTTTGACATTTTGCACGCTTGTTTTAGGCTTTAAATTTACTAAAATTGGTCGTTTTATGTAGGCACCTCATTAAAACCTCCCCGCGCCACCAGGGTAGGAAAGAGTGTGCCCCCGACAAAAGCTTCTTTTACAAGAGAAAAGTAGAACGATAAAAATTACAACTCATTCTAAATACATTTTAAGATGCTCGATGTTCCACGGAAGGCGCAAAGGTCGACCAAATTTGTCCTTCAAACGATAAGTCCCCGACTTTAATTTTTCTACCACTTGGTACGGTTCTTCCCAGTTTGGTACCAGCTTCCCAAGGTGCTTGTCTTTTGTGTGGAGGAAAACATTTTGCAAAACCTTTTCCCAGACCTTGAAATTTCTTCTTCGAACTTTCGATGCATTACTCCTCATCAGGGTCTGATAATGTAAAGAACTGAGATGAGCCTTAGCTCGCTTTTCTTCTATCAAATCTAAAGTCAAAGTCTGATTTTCATCGTTGATGCTCTCCTCGTAATGACCGACCCTGAAAGAAGGGAACATTGTTTCTGCCGGGATTATCGCATCCATTCCGTACACCAAAGCATAAGGTGATTCTTGCGTCGTTATTCTAGACGTGGTTTGGTATGACCACAATACCTCTTGTAAGAAATCCGGCCATTTTCCAGCCTTTCCTTCCAATATCCTTTTCAATCCACTGATGATCGTTCTGTTAGTAACTTCGACCTGCCCGTTTGCTCGAGGATGGAATGGGCCGAAAATCACTGTTGTATATTGTGATTGGCATAGAATTCACTCATTTTGTTGTTGTCGAACTGAGGACCATTATACATGGTTATCTTATGAGGAACCCCATACCGACAGGAAATGTTCGACCATATGAATTTCACCACATCTTTAGCTCTGGTGCCAGACGGCGGTTCTGCTTTGACCCATTTCGAAAAATAATCCACTACCACTACAATAGTCTACCTTCGTCCAGTTGCTAGTGGAAGTGGTCCTACCAGGTCTATTCCCCACCTATCGAACGGTAGAACCTTAGAAATGGACTCTAGGGGGACTGCAGGAGTGTGGATCGAATCGGCAAACCTCTGGCACGTATCACATCTTTTGACCAGCTTGTTAGCATCAGCAGATAGCGTAGGCCAATAAAAACCTAACAATAAGACTCTCCTAATCAATTCCTTGAAGTCGCAGTGTGTCGATTCTTCACCGTCGTGCAGCTCGGACAACACCATCTGTGACTCTTCACGCCCCAAACATCTTAACAAAGGTTTGCTTGCAGGTTATTTGTAAAACACATTTCCCAAAAAGACAAAGCCTTGCGCCTTGTTTTGAACACTTTTTGCCAGATTCTTATCACTGGGAAACACTTCCTCAGTCAAAAACTTCGTAATGTTGCTCCTCCAATCGGTATTTGAAACCATTGAAATTTGACAAGCTACATTTGGTCGACTTTCCAGGTCTTTTCTCTTCAAAATGGACGGATATTCTTGCTTCAAAATCCAGGGGCACTCTCCCAAATACGTCGTTGTGGCTAATGAAGCAGCGATTGTGTGATCTTCCCTTCAGACATGTTCATAAGTAACCTTTTTATAAAAAAAAACCAAGATTCTCAAAGCCGCTAAATATTGCACCAGCTGCTCTTTCTTTGCCTCGGATTGTCTAGTTGTGTGATTTATCAGTAGCTGTGAATCGCTAATCAGCTGAATATTTCTTGCCCCGCAAATCTGTGCCAGCCTTACTCCTGCTAATGCTGCTTCATACTCAGCTTCGTTGTTTGAAGCCTTGAAACCGAAACGGATCGCTTGATGCATTGCAATCCCTGTTGGTGTAGAAATTTGAACGCCACCCCCGTATCCGTTGATACTTGAGCCACCATCCGTTCTGACTATCCATTCATCTTTTTTAACCTCTGGCTCGAGTGATACTTCCTCGGGTCTGCTGGAATGAAATTCCACTAAGAAGTCTGCAAACGCTTACCCCTTGATAGTTGTTCTCGGTTCAAAATAAATATCAAAGTCCCCCAGTTCCACCGACCATTTCCTCATACGGCCAGAAACATCGGGTCGCTATAAAACACTTTTAAGGGGGAAAGTGGTTCGAACCGTAATAGAATGGCCTTGGAAGTATGGTTGATTTTTCTAGCGGCTGTTACCAAAGCCAACGCTAATTTCTCAAGCTTTAAGTACCAATTTTCTGCGTCTACCCAAGCAAACTTTCTGCTCCTGTCCTCTTCTCGAACTAACGTTGCACGCACCTCATGCTCCGAAACCACTATATAAAGAAACAACTTTTCCCCGGGTAGTGGTTTTGTCAGCAACGTTGAGGATGACAAATAATTCTTGATGTTGAGGAACGCTTCGGTACATTCAGAAGTCCAGTTGTAATTCTTAGCATTCCTCAGTAGTTGAAAAAATGGTTCCCACTCGTCCGAAGATCATGAGATAAACCTGTTTTGTGTTGCTAATCGCCCGGTCCAAATCTGTATCTCTTTAACATTCCTTGGAGGTGCCATATTGTTCAGAGCGTTTAACTGGGTTGGATCTGCCTCTATACTTTTCTTGCTGATCATGAACCTTAATAACTTTCCCGATCAAACTCCAAAAGAGCATTTTTCCAAGATTCAATTTAAGGTTCACTTTCCTAAGGTTCCTGAATGTTTCTTCTAGATCTGCAAAATGAATTTCATCGGTGACGCTTTGGACCAACATATCATCGATGTAGACCTCTACATTTTGTCTGACTTGTTCCTCAAAAACCTTATTCACAAGCCTTTCATAGGTAGCCCCCGTATTTTTTTAGTCCAAATGGCATAACCTTGTAACAATATAAACCCCTTCCTCTAATAAATGTAGTGCTTTCCTGATCTTTAGGATCCAGTTTTATTTGATTATACCCTGCGTAGGCATCCATGAAAGATAATAACTTGTTACCTGATGTTGAGTCTACCAATTGATCAATACTTGGCATTGGGAAAGGATCCTTAGGACATGCTCGGTTGAGGTCTGTGAAGTCTACACACATTCTCCATTTTCCTGTTTTCTTTTTAACTAGAACTGGATTCACTGTCCAACGCGGGTACCGGGACTCCCGTATGTGCCCTACCCTTGTCAATCTTTCAACCTCTGAAATGATTGCCTCTGTCTTTTCTCGAGAAAACGCTCGGTGTTTTTGTGTTATGGTTCGAATACTTGGGTTCATTGACAACTGGTGATAGATGACGCTCTCAGGGACTGCTGTTTCATCTTCTGAACACCAAACGAACAAATGTAGCTTTTGTTTAAGAAAATCAATAAACTTTTTTTGGAACCAAGGGGACAAGTTTACCCTAATCTTCAAGACCTTTCGTTTGGAAAATTCATAACCCTCACAACTTTCATCCGTAAGCAAAAAACCTGGGGTCTCCCTAGGATCGTCTACAGGATCTGATCCATGGGCCGGCCCCGTTAACTGCTAATCCCTCATATCGACCATTTCCCTATCTGACTTTACTGCCAAAGCTTCTCGGTAACATTCCCTCGCGGTCTTTTGGCTGCTTCTGACAACACCGGCGTTGTTTTTGATTATAGACTTCAGGAATTAATGAATTGTAGAAGTTATAGCATGCATTCTTGACAACCAAGAACATCCGAAAATTGCATCGTGCGACGTGGGTCCATCAACGACATTAAACAAAACTGTTACTTATTTTTTGAAAGTCCCTCTTCCGAGCTGAACCAATCCTCCATATTCACCTACTACTTCTATCGATGCTCCTGTAAAGCCGATAATTGTACGATCTGATTTTACAATCACTAGCTTATTCCTGAACCCTTACAAGGTCGATAAGAAAATAATATTTGATGAACTACTGGTATCCACCAAAATTCTTCGCACCTCCTCCCCTGCAATAGCCGCCACAATCACGATTGCATCTTCCTGAGGGCCAGTAACGTCTCTCATGTCATCGTCGTCGAAACATAGAATATGAGAAGGATTTTGGTACAAATGAGGAGAATTTCTTGCCTCTAACTGAGTAGCCAGATTAACTATATGCCTCTTTCGTGAAGAATTGGTAGTACGTGTCATTGAATCGCCCCCGAAGACAGTTAGCTACTCAAAAAATTTGCATAATTCTCTTACCTTTTCTCGTGATGGGGGTACCACTTCCTCAATCACTCCAACTATATTCTTGTTTTTATCCGGGTCTAGATATTTGGTGGACAAATCAAACGAGTCATTGACCTCGGAAACCACCAAAAAAATTTCATGTTTTGGCACTGCTACAATCTATTTGGCTGCTCCACTTTGCTGAGCTTATTTCTTCACATACTCTAGCAATTTACCACCGTCAATTTGCGTTTCTACTTCCTTTTTTAGCGTGATACAATCTTTGGTATCATGACCTACATCATCATGGTACCTACAGAAACGGGTGTTCCGACCTTTGCGGGGAGTTCCGATCGGCAATGGCTCCCTAAAATGCACGCTCTTCCGTGACTTATCGAAGATAATGGCAACACATTCAGTTAAATCAGCAAAATAATCAGGGCGAACCCATTTGTTTGATATGGGTCGGTAATTATTTCCTTGGTAGCCATTTCGCGTCCTCTGAGTTTGATTTCCCGATCCTTTCCCATGTGTTGCTGGTGCTACGGTACTTATCGGTTGTGGCTGAAGGATCGTACTTGTTTTTGGAGTTTTCTGATACGTAACTGTCGAAGCTTGATTTGTTTGTTGAATCTGTGCTGCCAATTTCTATGCTTCGGTTTCCTTGATCAAGATCTGCTTTTCGACCTAGGCTAACAAAGCTGAAAAAGTGAAAGTATGCTTCTTTGTCACAACTTGCTTCATCGGTCCCGGTAACAAGCCTAATCTGTAACCCGTTAAGGCCATACTTTCGTCACAATAATCGAGATCTGTATTTGCGTCTATAAAACGTCGAGTACAATCCCTCAAACTCTCTCTGACCTTTTGTAGGCAATTAACTATTGTATTCCCGTTTGCTCAGAAATTCTTGCTTCCGACAAAATGATGTCTGAACATCATCCAGAACATATCGAAATTCTTCATACACCGTTGTGGCAATCGATTATACCACTTTGATGTATGGTCTTTAAACGTCATTGAGAAAGCTCAACAGACCAACTTGTCGTCATTGTCAAAACTTAGCATAAATTTTTTGAAAGCTTCTAGGTGATTATCTGGGTCTTTCTTTCCATCATATTTTTCAAGCTTAGAGATGTCAAAACTCTTCGGGATATTTCCCGACAAAATTTTGTCTGACAAAGGGGACGACCTTCAATTATGCCTGATGTTGAAAGTTCCACCTCCTAAGCCTTCTGCATGAATCGCGAACAACCCTTTATCAAGTGGGTTAGCAAATTGGATCCCCACCCTGTAGCCATTAGACTGGCTCTCTGATGGAAATGGGAACTGAGGGCAATTGAACTGCTCTCTGTTAAATGTAACCGTACCGATATTTTCAGCAGATGTGGGAGTCACTTTGTCGATGCTGCCTCCCTGAGGTTCAACTATCTTAGCTCACAATGACTTACGCCTTCTGAGTTCTCGCTTCTTTGTCATCCTTTTGTCCTTCCTGAAGCGTCGGAAATCTCTGACCGGGGAAGAAGACTCACACATATTCTCCCCTGAAGAAAATTCGTACTCAAGCTTTGATCGGAATCCGGATTTCTTTCGTGTGGCCCCGTCGAACCTTTGCATTCGATTTATGCCTTTGTAAAAATCCACTTCCTCCCGATCAACAGCACGTCGGGATCCTTTCATTTCTTCACCTGATCGCTCTCTTTGACCATCCAGCCGACCTTTCTTCTCAGCCAGAGCCAGCTTATTCTCGACATTTAGCTTAGCAATATCGTCCAATAGTTGTTGCCTAGTCATGATTAGGGTCGGCCGCTTACTTCGGCCCTGATTTCCCTGATCATCATCACTAAACAAGTCTTCAGAGTTCCGACCCTCCGAGAATGACATCTTCTTATCAGAACCATTTTCTTTTTCCTTTCCCTTCTTAGCCTCGGTATTTATTCGCTGATTTGTTTTTGTAAGGTTGAGATTTTGGGGAACCTCATCTCCGGGTATCTCTCGTTCCCACAGACGGCGCCAATGATAAGTGTCAGAATATCTAAGGTCGTTTATCGCGATACGTGTATGGGAAGAAGGGTGTCTAGCAAATAAGTACAAGCTTCTAGAGAGAGAAAGTAGTCAAAATTAAGTACTAATCTTTAGAAAGTCCCCTTTTATGGGATAAAATCTTTCCTTATATAGTGGCAGTTGTGGGGCCCACTATCACACGCTAAATCTATTCTAATTACATGTTACCCCTTATATTTGCACTTATGTAACCTATTTCTTACTTTAAAATTAAGTCCATATACATTAATGTATTACAATTTAGATCATCTATTATACTTGGTATTTTATGCCCTTATCAATTTTGACATCACATGATTCAACATTGGCGATGATGACTTTTCCATCACAAAGCATTCTCAGGTCTTCAAACCAGTTATTATTAGAATTTATATAAAAAGACGCACCCATATCCAGCACCCATTCAATGTATCCACAATCATCAGACCCTAATACAACATCTTCGACTTTAGTCTTCCCACAGTCCTTATTGTTTTCATTCTCTAGATAGTTCCTACTGATATGTCATTTCTTATTGTATACCCAATTACTTTGAACCAGTCGCAAACTTTTTTTACTTTGTCAAAGATTTCCTATCATCTTGCTTGAATCTCTATATAATGGATTGTCCCTCACACTCATTTCATACTCTTTAGAGTCATCATTCAGAACAATTTTCTTTTGAGAATCTTTAGAGTTTAATGCGCTCTTTATTTCAGCCACTCTAAACGTGTCTTTACCGTATAGTATGGGTTCCACAAAGTGTTAGTACACCTTCGATAGAGAGTTTATGAGGATTATTGTTTGATCATCTTTCTTCACTGTTACATAAACTGCATTCAAGTCAAGTGTGATTATATTGTAATCGTCTAGGTTCCTTCAGATCACTTTGCAACTATCCATAGACAACGTGTAAAGTTATTTCTTGAGATTCAATTTTTTCTTCAAGGCTTCTTTATGTGAATGTCCTCCAACCGATTCAATATCCCCGTTTAATGATTTATTTACTACATGTTTTATTCTCTTATGTTACACAAAACCTTTCCGAACATCAATAAAATGAAATTTCACAATTCTTTAATTATCATAGGGTTTTATTATAGATTTAAAGCTTAATAATATCAAAAAAGTAGCATTTAAAGGTGAAGAAGGGTCAGTTGAACGTGACATTGGCATAAAAATGGAAAAGTATATGATTCGATAACATTTAATGGGAAAAGGGAAGATGAATATCCATAATATAATATGACAAGTTCAGAAAGAAAACCGGGAAAGGTTGGTTAGTATATGACATGGTTGTATTTCAAGTAAAAAGAAAAGGTTTATCGTCATAATATGACATTGTTGTATTTCAAGTAAAAAAGAAATGTTAATCGCCATAATATGACATGTTAGGTTCAGAAGGACAACAACAAGAAAGATAACAACTAGATCACATTGCAGTATTTGAGAACTACCTAAAGATGTAGAATTCTTCTAGCCTATCAACAATAAAACAAAAATATAAATCGACTAGATGATGTCAATGACTCATATATAAATAAGAATTTTAGTAATGTTGAGGATCCATTTGTACGGTATTATACAAAAGATAATTGTCATGTTACTTCCTCAAACATGTTGGAGATAGCTAATGAGGAAGAGTGGGATAATAAAGTAATATTATTTAATTTTTAATATAATTGGTTAACTTGCGCTGTGTATAGTTATTATTATAGATGTTTCGTAAGTACTCTTATACTTTATGTATATGATTTCTTATCTGGTCCGTGTGACCGTTAATGTTCCGCATGTGTAATTGTTAGTGTTTCACAATCATTTGTATAGAATTTAGAAACATTTTGTGATATACAGACAATTGATGCATATATCTAAATTTATCTAGATTTTTAAGATAATCTACATAATGAGTCATAAAATAGTATGTTAAATTATTATTATCTATAAATAATGATATGGAGTTTTCCTAAACTACTAATTTTGTATAAAATTTTGAAACAATTTGTGGTATACATACAAATGATGCATATATCTAAATTTCAAGCCAATCTACATAATAAGTCATAAAATGGTATGTTAAATTATTATTATCTGTAAATAATGATATGGAGTTTTTTTAAACTACTAACGTTTCTATATTTTCTTATATTATAGACGTTTATTTGTCAAAAAGTAATTGTTGAGCTAGAGGCTTATAAAATCTTCAAAGAGATATCCAATAAACAAAATATGTTTTTTCAGTATCACACCCAATAATAAAGAAAACACATATTCTTAGTAACCATTTCCGAAAGAAAATAAAACATGTAACAAAGCCGATGAATACGAGAGAAATAACAAATAAAATACTTTACAAAAGAGCAACTCGAAACTCTGTTATTCAAGTACCGCAAACACGGCTGGAGTAAATAATCAAGGTAAATACGTTATTCGTAAAGATGGTTGTTTTCATATAAATGTGTTGATTAGAACTTGACTTGAAGATCCTTCACAACATTAACATCCAACTGAAATGCCTTAGCAAGAACCTCAGGGACAATAGGTGGATTGGACCCGAACACAGTGTTCGCAATAGTAATGACACCAGCATTCTGGCTACTCAAACCAGCAAAGGCAACAGCTTTAGTATGCCCCACGTTGACTTGGAAATGAATTTGTCCGATCGGGAACACAAAAACATCTCCCGGCTTCAACGTTTTGGTGAAAAGCCTATTCTTGTCCTGGTTAGATGACACAAATCCTACCATAAGAGTTCCTTCAAGAAGGACTAAAATTTCTGAGCCTCTTGGGTGAATGTGTGGTGGGTTTTGACCACCTGGTGCGTAGTCGATACGGACAAGGGATATACCAAGGGTGTTGAGTCCTGGAATCTTGTTGTCGACGTTGATAGTCGTGACCGCTGAACCAACTTTGTTTGTCGTGTTTCCGGGGATGTTGAGCCCTGATGCAAAGAAGTCGTCCGCAGTTGTATCTTGCTGGGCCTTGCATATCCTTCCATTCACAAACACTATAAACCATATACATAAACAAAGAAAATGTTAGAGCACCCTCAAAAGTCAAAGACCAATATGAGAGAAAAGCAAGATATGATGAACAAACCAGCATTTTTGGGATCATTGGTGGCCACACAAAAGTCCTGGAGAGGGCTAGGGTCATAAGCAGATACAAATGACACCGCCAAAGCCAAGAGAGCAAAAACATAAACACTCTTCATTATTGTTCTACAGCTTTATAATTTGTTGATGAGTTAGATAATGTTGATGTCCAAATTAAGTCTCTATATATAGATTAATGGAGTGGTTGAACCATTCCATCTTTAGTTTAGTCAATTTTGCCAACTGCTACTAGTCTCTTAAATTATATATTTTTTCTGAACCATTTTATAATAACTACATATATTTATAATTTGTGTCACAATCGTTTTTGTTTCACATGGAAATTGAAATTTAAAATCATATCTTGTTTCAAAATCTTTGTCATTTTGCTACTATTGATATAACGTGTCTAAACTAATGTGTCCTTTTTTGTCAATGATTATTTTCTAAAGTGGCATCACAAAAATATACCATCGGAATAAATTTTATGCTTTTTGAAATTAAGTCGCCGATTTGTCAAATTGAACAGATGGTAAGTTTCGGATATTGACCATTTAGATTGTAATTTCGAAATCAATCTCTACATGTCCGACTCTTTCAGGAATGGTTAGGGGAAAAAATGGTGTTTGCCCAATTCGTATTCCGACTTGGGTTTATTTATTTTTATTTTCACATGGGCCTCCCCATTTTATTAGTTTTTATATATATTATAAAAAAATATCAATTATTTCTGGTAGTTGCCAGAAAAAAATATAAGGAGTGGTACATAAAAATAGCAAGCTGGTGATAGAAAATGTATAGAATACACAGAGAAGAGAAGAAGAGACGGCTTTATGTAACATTTCAAGACTAGCTGACGAATAATGCGTGATTATGGGTAGTAAAATCGGGATAAGGATACAACCTTTCTATTTAAACCTATTTTCTGTATTTATTAGACTGTTTAATCATAACCCAATCTGTACACGCTCGTACAATTATTTAGGGAGCTGTGATATTTTTTATTAAGTAGGATTTTTAAGAAAGGTCTGTTTTATAAAAGAAATTTCTAAAATTAATAAATATAATAATGAATGGTAAGCTTTTTTAAAAATATGATAAATTTATTTATATTTGTGACATGCGAAAACTTATCTATATCTAATATTGTTATTATATTGTTATTAAGTTATTGTTTAGTTGTACGTGTTGTTTACCGTTAAATATAGATTTAAGAGGTGATCATTATATAATGATTCCACTAATAATTCTTTTAATTTTCCAATTAGCTTTTGTATTTTTTACAAAATAGTTTAGGAAAAATTGTATGAGTAGTTTGCTTGATTTTTATATGTTTGCAAATGTTTTTTTTGATATAATCCACATTTCTAGAGGTCCAAATACTTAGACTTTAGTTGAGTTGTAAAGAGGTTTTTCATAAGTGCATGAGGTTCGGTAGAACTTGTGAAATTGGTGGTGTCCAACTTAAACAACTGAGAGGATACGTAGACTGGGTCCATATTAAAATGAGCAAATAGACTAGTATGTCGTTTCAATTTCAAAGACTTCATGTGAACCTTAGCTAAATTCAGGACCGATAAGTTAAGGTTGTCGAGGTCCATTTCGTATGGTTGTGCTGAGAGGGTCACGTTCGAAATCACTAGATGACCAAGCTATCTACACGCTATAAGGACATTGGAATGTATTGTCCAAATGAAGGTCCAAACTACCAAATATCTGGTTGATACATTTGTTCCCATGATCGTCCTCGTATCGAGACTACACATGTTTGGACATATGTCTTTGTTTAAATGATGTTATCAGGATCCATAATTGATGATGGTGCTAGAGTTGCCTAAGAATCTATAAACGCGTGACATTTTACCTCAATGTACGTTGTTATGATTATAAAGTCTAAAAACAAAACGTTAGAAGTTAGTCTAAATAAGCTTTTCCTTGTGCTCACCTTAATCATTTACTCAAAGTTTTTAGAGAATAACGTTGTTTTGAGAGCTCAAACACATCCGTGCGTCTTGAGAAATCCTAGACTTCTATCACTCAACCATTCTGATATTCTAACTAGTTTAGGTAATATACCTTTTATTTTTGTGGTAACAAAAATAGTTATAGGAGTTATCAAAGATTTAGATAAGATTAAAGCTTTTTACAATGTTGAAATAAATTGAGTTTCTCTCTAACTCCTTAGTCGAACACTTTGAATAACATAAACTCCCATCTATAAAATAAGGGTACGAGCAATATTCAAATAGTCAACCGACCTAGCGATGATGTATAATCCTCTACTGGTTTTATCCTCGTTAAATGTAAGGGTAAACGCTTGACTCTCAGAAGCCTCCACTATGAGGACATCCGGTGTCGAGGCCCATAACTATGACGACCCAATTTTTTAGAGCATTCATTTGTTGCAAGATATACAGAATAAGATAATTATGATCAAGGTACACTAGGTTGAATACTCCACTACAAATTTTAGGCTTCGACATATTCAATAGGGTGATGGATTTATGAAGGAGAATTCTAGCTCGAACCCGCCCAAGACCATTTGCATTATTCTTAAGAATGTTAATCGGGATCTGACAGAAACATTGATGGGTATCTGCTATAAATATCCTGACCTTAACTTTACCTCTAGACTCCGGTTCAAATATAGGGTTCTTCTGTTTGTTGAGGTTCGACTATCTGAGTTTGGTCACACTCATTCCTTTGTCAGGGAGGACAAGGTAGTGATGTAAATTGATATGCTTGATTGAGAAGTAGGTTGCCTTTACACCATGAGTTGGTAAGATTCTTTGAGTTGTTCGACCTCTGCCATGGCCAGGGGATGGCGAAACTTTAGAAGAATATCATGGTAACTATACTAGCTTCGAGATTACCCAAGCTTCACTTCGAAATAAAGAAATTCATGTGATTCTCGAGCAACTTTGGTAACACCTTTCATTTTTATTACTTTGTCATTCCTGGCTTATGGAAGCTAGTGGATGACTTACGAGAGTCACAAAAATACTGAAAGAATAATTTTATATTCATAAATGGGGAGTGAGAGTCTAGGCGTAAGAGGGACCGAGGAATAACGAGAAGTTGTTGGCAAGATAAATATAACGTCTAACTTTCCTAGATAAATGCAATAGTACTCAACATGTCTTTCTTTACTTCTTGTTACATGATATACTATTGTTTTTACTTGTTTTATTTTTTACGTGTAATTTTTTTTTATTGTTAAAGCTAATAATGCTTCATTTTGTAGAGTTCAAGAATTTATCCTCAGTCTCTGACCTCACATGAGAAGAAAATTTAATTGACCTCTACACTTACTAATTGGAAGAAGAAATATCATAGACTCTTTACTCCTGAAAACCTATTAATGTCCAACTTTTAGGTTATAGAGAATTAAGGTGAACCAAACTAAAATACACTAAATTGGGAGCAAGTGCGGGCCTACGACATAGTTTTCATGGCTCAACCCTCGGTCAAGATTTATCGCCTAGTTGATACCAAATATGTAAAACATTCTAATTTTTTTGGGGTTACTCCACCTCTAAAACATCTTAAGGTGGAGGGTTCCAAAAGGAGATGAGTTGAAAAAAATGAGACCAATAATGATGTTTTGGTTGGTGGTAAAGTTGTTTCTAGTCATTAAGGTGCTACCTAGGGGTCAACCGATCTGACAAAAGGGATTGATCATGGGCCCACATCGGGTGTTAAAGGTAAGATCCGTGTTGGGATCCAAGCTGGTTCAAAATCTAGATATGGAGTTAAAGGTAGTGAGGACGATAATCACACAATTAAGGTTGATCGTATCATTATCCAAGATTTCGGATACGTTATTCTTAAGTATGAGCAATACACTAAAAGGATTTCTTTAGTCTCAACTGAGGGGTCGATCAATGTTAGTGCTTGCATTGTGGCTCTTGGTGTTTAGGTTAGCACTTAGAGTTTCACTTAAGTAACTTTGATAAGGTTTCATTTTACGTTTATAACTTGATCATCTCATTATGAAGATGATGAGCAATATGTTCACGGTTATCTAAATTTTGATCGATCATAAAAGTTTAGTTTTACATTAGACTTCTAAAAATTCTCTTGAAGAAGTCTAAAGACATGGTTGAGATTGAGGTCGAGGTTACCTGGGTGAAGATAATTATGGTCAACCTTAAATGCAAATAGGAGAAGAATAATTTGGCTTTATGGAAATAAATTGCTAAACTGAATAATCTAGCAGAGATAGTTTTGTTATAGTAGGAAAAGAAATATATGAAAGAGAATAACATTTTTCTGGAGTAGTTAAAGTAGAGTAATGAGGCCAAAGGTAAAGATGTTCAAAATGCTACAAAAAATTCTTTGATTCAAAATAAAATTGTCCTTAGTCTCCATGATTCATTTCTTGACCTACCCTTAGGAGGGTGTTGGACCTATGTTTTTTAAGGGGATCGACTAAAATAGTCTAAGTGGACTATTGAGTAGATGAACGGAATGATGAAAAAGAGGATCATGAGATAGGCCCATGTACCAAAGCCAAAATAATCCAATAGATACTCTAGTCTCGACCATAATTGAGCCATATCTTGTAAAACTTGAGGTCCTAAGTACAATGCACAAAACTTCTACTATAAACTTCCAAGCCCTTATTTTCGAAGAAATAAAAGGACCAACCGACGTGACTGAGAAGAGAAGCGAAACGAAGGATGATAACCAACTTTTTTTATTTTAATTGATTTTGTTATCTACTTTTAAACTTTACCTTTGGAATGTAAATTTGATTGTTGTTGTGGTGATATTTTTCTCTATTAAACCATGAGTCTTTGGGAGTCCAAGTTAGAGTTTATATTTTCTATTTTGTAATGTATAGATCCTAGAGGCTTCATACTATTTTTTTATTCTTCTTTTATATGTTTCATTTTGTCTATTAGGTTTCGAGTTCCTTTGGAGGTGATCAGTTTCTACTAAAGAGATTGAACCTTAAATTTAATCCTTTGGAATTTTATTACTCAAGTTTGGTTTGTCTACCTTTTCCAATTTTTATGATTTAAATAGGACTTAGAAGTGACACGGTATCAAACCTCCATAGAGACCATACCAATGAAAGTCATTGTCAAAATTTTAGTCTATTTGATGGAATGAAAGGACCAAGAGGTTCAATGGTGCCAACCCTCCTTATAGGCCATGCCAACAGAGGTCAACTATCAATCTCCTATGCCTTTTTTATGCTTGTTAAATCCTGCAATACGTGGATTTTAATGATAATATTTTTAAAAATCCAAGTATATAGGTATCTTTTTATAATAATTCTGTACCATCATAGTAGGAAATAGCAGACCATAATATGTGAATGATTAAAAAGAGTAATAATTTATATGTTGTAAGTAGTTTGCAAATTTTGTTATAAATTGTTCATATTGATTTATAGTTATTGTATATTTTTGCAAGGATCACAAAATAATGTGTATAAATTTAAGACCATGTGTTACTTATTTAATCATGGTTGATATTTGAGTACTTAGAAGCTTTTAGTTTTTATAATCTGGTTGAGATGGATCGTTTGAAACAACCATGAAGCAGACTCTGACAATGAGGAAATTAGCAAAAGTTATTGTTGGTTATGATGGAGACATAACATTGAAACATAAAATGAATCATTCAGGTAATAAATTTCCAACGCCTGAGGTCATGGATGTTTTATAATATTCAAAATCTCAAACTTCACAAGCACGGTCCATAAAAATACATATTTAAGTCATTGTCGAGAAGTTTTTAAAGTTCAAATATTACTGGTGTAAAAAATGCTTAAAAGAATTATTGGTGTTAATACTTTATTTTGTTCACTTTGACAAAGTATGAGAGAATTAGTGTATATGTATGGTGATGTTAGGCTTGAGGGAGGAGACGTGATAACAAAAACATATGACTTTCACATTTACCGTTATTGTTTAATAGGTAATGACCTTTAATAATGTTGATGCGTCTCGTTATAACAATTCTGAATTAAACATCACCTTACAGAAATGGTAATCCAATATAAAGTAAAATATGCTGGAACGTTGTGGGTCAGTATGCTAATCATATATTTTGGTATTGTCATAAGTCGGTCCAATTAACAAGTAGTCGGATCAATTATAATAATATATAATTAAATAGGAATTTTGTTTCCAGGTGAAAATCCCATCGTGGAGGTATAAGTGTAGAAACCTGGGTGAATTTGCGCTTTGTGAATGCTTTAGCCCAAATATGAACACTTGAGACTAAACTAATAAGTTCAGGGATTAAATTGATGGAACTCAATTTAGTGGGTTGTGGTCCCTGATCACAAAGCCAATACAGGGCTATGATGCAATTGAGCTTGAGTTTAACTCAATTGCATTGTATATAAATGTGATAGATTCTTTCATGAGTTCTAAATACTATCTGCCTTTTTCGTAATTAGAAGATCCACAAAATACAGACTCTAGATTTTCTAGTATATTCGTCTTCCTTATTTTATGTATGCTCTGTCTTTTTGTACGTGTTCTACTAAATTAGGTAAACACATAAACAAAAGAAATACTTGAAGATTATCAAAAAAAATCTACATGTATTAGTCTATTGGAACTAATTGTTGCTAAGATTAACAACCTCATAAGTAATTTTGGTCTTGTTTTAGTAAAATCGAAATGCATAAATGGTCGATCCGTTTATGTATTTTTTGGAATTATTAAGCGATTCAATAAACTTTCCACCAAAACAAAATATGAAATAATAACAAAATGAACAATTAATTCATCAACTACATTTTATATCGAATGATCTTTTTTAATTTTTTTATTACTTTGTGTAATGTTTTTGGTCATGAGATGAGCACATTTTCAACTTTAAACCACTTCATATATTACTTACCCTAAAAATGTAATTAATCGAATATTTTATTTGTTTTAACGAACTTAAAGTTACTTCTACAACATAAAATAAAAAATCAATTCTTTAAAAATTCATTGGAAAAAAGCACTCAATTTTTTTAATTTTATACAAAAATACTCTAATTTATTTTCAACGTGTTATTCTATACTCAGATCTTATGACTCTTCTGGTAAATATACTAGGGTCGAAAAACAAAAATATTTGCTATATTTTGTTTGTATTTAACCTAGAATTATAAAATTGATCTTAGACCAACAAAAATAAGATCTCCCTTATTCATGCACGCTGATTTTAGAATGAACCAAAGTATTTGATTTTGTTTTAAAGTAAAAACCATAAATTTTCATATATTATACCTACTTTACATTGTTTCCGGATACTCTAGAATCATAAGTGGATCAACCACGTAATAAATTATTGATAAAAATATTAAATATTTATTTTATTTTGAACTTAGTCAGTATATATAAAATGTTGTGAGATAGTGGAATGATTCATGTCGTTTCTTGTAATGCATAATCGTGTAAAACAATTTACGCGCTCGGTTATTGTGTAATTAGACTATCACAATCTATCTATATACATTCTCAAGGACATTGACGCAGCCTCTTCTTCACCATGCTTGAGTAAGGATTAAGAACATGCCCACGTTCGGTTTCTTATTGTTTAAGTTAAAGAGAAAACCTATTTCAATACTTGCTGTCTTGTTGAAGAATTATCCTTTTGCATAAACTAATATTGTACTCTCTTTTTTAACCAAGACAAGAATCGGCTTTTCAGTAAAATTAAGTACCCGTGTGATGTTTTTGTGTTTCCCCAAGGACTTATTCACTTCCAATACAACATTGGACATACTGATGCTGCTGGATTTGCTACCTTAAGTACTCAGAACCCGGGTGTTATTATTATTGCTAAAACGGTGTTCGAGTCCAACTCGAAAATTAATCCGGAGGTTTTTTCTAAGGCCTTTCAGTTGTTAATGTTGTCAAGTACCTTCGGATCAAATTATTGACATGAGTCATGGATGGATTTAGAGGAGAAATGGGTATAACCCTAAACTAACATGATGAATTTGGTATAGTGATGAAGAACTCTACTAATATATTTGAGGTCATGAGTTCGAGATCTACTAGGTACCAAATGTACGTATGTAGGTTTTTTTTTTTTTTTTTTCTTTGTACTTTAGTAAGTCGATTCCGTTTCCTTTCTCTTTCTTAACTTTTTTTCAAAAAAATTACTTTTTTTTACATTTTTTTTACTTCAATAAGTGATTCTTTCTCTTTTCTAACTTCTGTCAAAGAAAATTTTAAGTCTTTATAATTATCAGTTTTAAGGAAACGATTTATCGACCAAAACATCAAAAAAAGTAACTGAACTAAGTAAAAAGGATTGTGAAATTTGTCTTGCCAATATGATTGAGCGGTATTTGAATAAAAATATTGTAAAAAGCTTGTGAAATTTGTAATTATCAACATAAACAAATTTTTTATGTAAAAACAATCGGTTAAAAAATTTATTTTCTTTGTCTTTAGCTTGTCGGAAGAAAAATCATTACCATGTGGAGTAGATTCTTCCGAGAATATATAGTTCTATTATTGATCAATCATTTGTATTTTCAATTTACCACGAGGAAGTGATGAATGAAGAGTTTCAAGCGAACCGATATTTACTTTATTATTTTGAAGAAACGAGGATGAGTCTTCTGAGCTAATAGTGTTTGACAAGTTATTATCTCATGTATTTCCATTTAAGAAATCAATATCATCTGGATTATATTTTTAGTTTAAAGGTTCGATATCACACAATGATTCTTTATCCATTGACATGTTACCTCGTAAATAAATATTAAAGGATAAATAATATATTGTAATACGAAAAGTTGTGGGTAAAACTTTAATGATTAATAAAATTAGTTAAATTAAGAAGAAAATATATAACCGGAAAGAAGGGGATGATATAATTCCAAAACCCGATAGTAAAATGCGTCGGTTATGTAAATTTTATAGAACAAAGAATTAGAGGGAGAAACTCTAAAGGTTGAAAATGAAAAAAAGCAAATGTTAGATTATTTAAAAGGTTGAAAATGAAAAAAAAGTAAATAAGTAAGTGTGAGCCGCCATTAAATTTATCATTAGAAGTGTAAATTAAATGTTAGATGTGTCAAAAGCAAATTGTGATAACTTTTTTGGTTAAAATATGCATCGATGATGTCATACATTCAATTATTTAAAAGATTAATTGTAAATTGATCATCATTTATGCGTAACCGCCACTAAATTTGTGTTGTTAAAACAAATGCACTACATGGTAGCAGTTAAATTCATGTAGCAAACATATGAATAAATAAATAATGTTTATATTTTTAACATTTAAAGTTATATGTATGAATTAGGATAGTTTTCATTCTGCTAATATAAAAGCTTGTACAGAAAAAAAAGAAAATATTATAAGTAAAATATATGGTAAATAATTTTAATATATATAATGAAAGATATTGAACAATTTTTGTTAAAGATTAAATATCATATGAAGTTTATTTTTTTCCTTATTGTTATTTTTTGAAAATATATTTATATTTTTTAGGGATTAGGGGGTCTTGATAAGGTTATCTAGTGGTTTACTCGTCATACCTTTTTATATGAAAAAAGATAAATGATGTAGTCTAAAAAGTCCAAACAAAAACTTTTTTAAATTTATTTTCTCAAATATCTTATATTATTTAAATCAAATCTAATTGTATTAAGACTTTATTTTATTTTAATACATTTATTTTATTTCCTTGTATTCTAATTTAGGGTTTTGAGCAGCTATTATATAAAACCTCAGCCTTAAGTTATTTGAAGTTTTTGGAATAATTTTTTTTTATATCTGAAAATATCAGTCTTTGTTAACCTTAGATTAGTGTTTCATCATGTTACCCTTTAATTAGGGTTTCATATATCATTGCTTCTTCTTCTATTTCAGCTGTGTCATGAGTTTGGTATCAAAGCCTTAGTTCCTGCTACGGGGCAAGTGTGTTTCTGAATTCTGATTTCATCCGATTCAAAGTCTAAGAAAATAACAACATCTATGGTGAAGAAGATCTCGAAGATCGTTTTGTATGAGGGGACACATCAAGGGTTTCAATGACGATCATATTGACGATTGATGACGAAGTTTAAATTGTCTACCAATCATCGGATCAAGGTAAAACTTTCTTATCGAGATGTTGTCTCAGGCTATGAAGAGGTTTTTGAAACCAATTTTTTCATCAACTCGATATGGGGTGTTGTTTTCAAGCTATGAAAAGGCTTTCAAAACCATTTTTTTCATCAACTAGATGGCTTCAATGTGACTTCGAATAAGGACCCCTCGAGAATAATTTATCTTATTCTGATAAGGTCAACAATGATAATTCCCAATGTAACAGTTGAATAAAATAAAATAAATAATTTTGGTCGTTGATGGTGATGGTGCAGTGAATTCGATGACGAATTCTTGTCAACTAAAAAAGGATAATGTAGCCGAGAAAGTCCAAATAAAAACCTTTTTTAATTTAATTTTATTCAAATATCTTATATTATTTAAATCAAATCTAACTGTATTAAGATTGTATTTTATTTTAATACATTTATTTTATTTCTTTGTATTCTAATTTAGAGTTTTGAGCAACTATTATATGAAGCCTCATATGTCTTAAGTTATTTGAAGTTTTTGGAATAATATTTTTTTTATCTGAAAATTCGAGTCTTTGTTAACCTTAAATTAGGGTTTCATCATGTTACCCTTTAATTAGGGTTTCATCTATCGTTGCTTCTTCTTCTATTTCTGCCACGTCATCAATAAATATTCACATTTTAAGATAAACCTCAAAGATTAGCGTCAGAAAAATAGATTGTTCTAAGTAAAATTGTATTAGGAGAAAACATAAAATATCATGAAAATAAAGCAATTAATTAGTATATGAACGCATCGGTTAAAGCTCTAGTCAAGATGGTTAATAAAGAGACAAAGTATTATAATAATATAATAACATAAGCAAAACATATATCAATGAATGATCAACGCCAAATGATATATAATTGGAGACATTAAAACCTATATGTCATATATTACTAAATTTCCTAAGTATTTTTAAATTTCCTCGGTTTGGCCGTCTGTCTGCTGACTCTGCCGATGCTTCAAGGAATCATGATCGGTGTACAGGACAAAGTCATTGTAGGAAAAGTAGGAACTCCAGTGCTTCAAAGCTCGTACAAATGCATAGAACTTCTTGTCATAGGTGTTATACTTGAGTTTAGCTCCACTTAACGTTTCGCTGAAGTATGCTATAGGGCGGCCTCGTTGGCTGAGTACAGCTCCAATGCCCAATCCGGGCGCATCACAATGCAGTTCAAGTCCTATAGAGAAGTCAGGTAAAACCAGAATCGGTGTAATGGGCAGTCTTACCTTGATTTCCTCAAACACCTTAGTTGCTTCAGAGGTCCAGCATAATGTTTTGCCCTTCATACACTCTGCAATAAAAGTCATGATAGTACTGAAGTGATGTATGAACTGTGTGTAAAAGGAGACCAATCCGTGAAAAGACCAGACTTTAGTGATAGAAGTAGGAATAGGCTAGTCTCGAACGGCTGCCACTTTCAACCGGTCCACTTACAGCCCCTCCTTTGACACGACATACCCCAGGAAGATGATCGAGTCTGTCATAAAACAACACTTATCGAGTCCCCCATAAAACTCCTCCCGCCTCAAAACAACCAACACTTTGCAGAAGTGTTGGAGATGCAGTTTTTCCGTGGTACTATATATAAACATAGAATCAAAGTACACAACAAAAAAATTTCTGATGAACGGGCGAAATACCTGGTTCATAACCCGCATGAACGTGCTCGGACCGTTAGAAAGACCGAATAGAGTTACCATCCATTCAAACAGACCTTATCGGGTCTTAAAGGCTATTTTTCACTCATCCCCCATATGAATACGAATCTGGTGATATTCGCTCTTCAAATCCAGCTTCGTAAACATAGTTGCTTAATTTAATTGATCCAGTAAATTATCAAGGCGAGAAATAGGAAATCGATACTTGACTATAATTTTGTTGATAGCCTGCTTATCCACACACATTCTCATTGAGCCATCCTTCATTGGTGTTAATAGTGCAGGAACCGCACAAGGACTAAAACTCTCACGGATGTGTCCTTTCGTCAACATTTCTTCCACATATCTGTGGAGCTCTTCATGCTCTTTTGGGCACATCCGATAATGAGGTCGGTTTGGTAGGCTAGCACCTGGTACAAGGTCAATCTGGTGCTGGATATCTCTCAATGGCGGAAGACCTGTAGGTAGAGTATCAGGAAAAACAACAGAAAACTCTGCTAATAGCGGTCGAACTCGCTCAGGTATACCAGCAAATGGATCGGTACTAAATTATTTAACCACCAAAAGATAGACAATCCCTGTTTCATTAGCATGTTCTATAAATGCCTTTCGAGCTAGAAAGTTCTCATCCAACTCCTTTGATAATGCAAGGGCAGGTTTTTGGGATCCCTCTCTAGTTGGTGTTAATATGAACCTGACATTATTCCATATGAAACTATAGCGGTTCCTCTTACCATCATATGTGAGACTTCTATCATATTTCCAGGGTCGGCCTAGCAACAAGTGATACGCATCCATCCCAATGAGATCGCACCATGTTTTATCCTTATAGTTACCAACAGAGAAAGATACGAGACATCTTCTAGAGATATTTACCTCACTAGCTCTCTTTAACTAGGCAAGCTTGTAGGGGTTTGGGTGGTCTTCTGTTTTCAGGGTCACCCTCCAGGTAAAAATTAGCAATGTCAGTGAAAATACCCCTCAATTATTGTGGTAGTTGTCGTAATTTTGGACACTGTAAAGCAACATGCCCTAGTTCATAACAATGGTAGCATTAGACCTATGAGGAAGTAACAGTGCGACTAGGGACCTGCAAATTAGCACCTGTATGCATAGGAGCAGCAGTTGGTACTCATGGGTTAGGGCTTGGAACCGTACTTTTTAGAAACGCCAATGGAGTTATTCTGGCAGTATCTCCTCCATAAGGTCTTTGTTAAAGGGCTTTCTCCAGATGCAATGCACGCTAATATGCTTCAGACACATTCAGAGGTTCAAACATGTTCAGTTGGTCCTGAAACTGTTGTCTCATCTCCCCTATATAGCGAGATACTAGTTGATCTGCTGAATCAGAAATATCGACACGGTTTTGTAGCCTGAAAAAATCGTTAGTATATTCGTCAACAGTCATTGACCCTTGTTTAAGGTTTTTGAACTGTTGATATATGATACACGCATAGTTGTAAGGAAAAAAAACAGCCCTCAAGTGCTTCACAAACTTAGCCCAACTTGTTATATTTGGCTTACCTTGCCTTGATCTGGTCTACTTGAGTTGTTGCCACCAGGATGCAGCTCAGCGTCAGAACTTAGTTGCAGCCAACTGTAACCGTTTTGCATCACAAACCTCCTTGAAATCAAGGACTTATTCAACTGAGGCGATCCAATCTGAAAACCCCTCCGGTTTGAGACCCCCTTGTAACTCTGTGATCTCCAGTCTGAATCCAGATTCTCACCGGTTGTTAGCGTTCAGGTCATAATCTCTCCCTGGTGGCTGCTCAAAGACTTGTTCACGACAGTCTTATGGGTAATAGTGACCCATAACGTTTTCTCGCCGATGAGCAAAATGATTTCGCTTGCGGCCGATCTCTCTCTCGAAATCTTGACGGCTGGTTTCTCGAACCTGGAGCTCAAAATCAGTTGGTTTGGTTGTTCAACATCCTCTGTAGTGCTTCTTGTATGTCTCTCATCTGATTTTCCAACGAGTGCATATGTTCACCAACCTGGGATTCGAATTAACCAAATTAATCACGTCGACCGATTCGGTGATCGAAAGAGTGGAATTCCCCCGAAAAGATATCTTTGGCAACATACCTTTGTTACCCACGCCGAAGGAACTCTAAATCTGATATCAATATGGTAGCACCAAGGTACGAGATGAAACAGGCGGCTGAAAATACATAGAAAGAAAGACGCACAACAGAAAGATAGTTATCCCTAACCCTAGGTCAGAGTAAAAGAGACTTTAAAGAAAATCAAATTCTATTAAAAAAAACGTTTGAGGCAAAACTAGGGTTTGAAAGCCTTTTAGAAAAGTGCTTGAAACCCTAGCCCAAAATTATAGATTTTTCCTTATGCAATAAATAAAGCCCAACCCAATTTCAAAGCGATTGGAGCTCGTTAAGTATTTTAATAAAATCCAACAAAAATATGAAGATGTAGAAAATTTACTAAAACAACAAAATGAGGGTTTAAACGATGGAATTTAGGGCCTGGACTTCATCACATCGTGATGTTTTCAAAAATCGTTGGGCTTCTCGACGTGTTCGATATGAGTGGTCGCAGCGCCAAGTCATAATACGTGGGCCCCAATGAAGCCTATTTCGGTTTGTCCAAAATTGCCATATAGCCATGGGCTCGTGCAACTACATCAACTAGGAAGACAACATTTGGATTTAGTATGAGATTCATGAGAAGATGAAGTAGAATTAATATTAGAGTTTGAATGGTACAAGTATGAAACAAGAAGTTCTTCTATAATGTTTGGGGGTTTTCCAAAAATCACAAAGATATTTTATTTATTCACATTTAACTAGAAATCAAAACATACAATAAAGAAGTAACGAGAAAAATTAATACGAAAAATACTAGTTGTAAGGAGTTGAAGATGAAAAGGATATTGAAGGTTTCCACAGATTTAATTGAGGTAATCTAAGAGAAAAGATGAGTTTTAGAGAGAAATGACGAAGATATAAAGAAAGTGGGTTTTCTTAATGTAAAAGTAGCATATTTGTTGACATAAAATCTAAACCATTGGATAAAATGAGTGTCTATACTAAAAAAACATATATATTATTGAAAATAGAATGAGTTAATTTTTTGGAAAAAACACGGTTTTTGAAGGTTGCAAAATCTGTTATGACTAATATCAAAATTACTTACACATGTCAGTGTAAAGCAAAAAATATGAAATTTTTAAGCATGTCAACTATTTTAAATATGAGTAATAATTTTCAAATTGGTTAATATTACATCGTCTATGTATTATAATAGTTCTTTAAGAAATTATTTTAGAAAATTACTTTAATGACTAACGGGGACTCCTGATAAGGCTATATCATGAAGATAATATATATTCTTTATAAACACGAGGTAAGTTTATAGAAAAAGCTAACAAAATAAAAATATGCAAGTAATAAGGGGTGAATGAGAGTCGAGGTAGAATATAAATAAGACTAATGTTGTAAATAAGTATGTGACGAGAGTCGTAAAAAAGAACAAGGGTCATATAAGATATGAGTAGGGTTATAAAGAAGTAAAAGACGAGATTCATACAAAATATATACGAGACGAGGGTCATAATGAAGTACGAGACGATGGTCGTAAAGAATATATGAGACGAGGGTCATGAAGTAGTACGAGACGACTGTTGAAAAACAAATATGAGACGAGGGTCATGAAGAAGTACAAGAAGATGGTCGTAAAGATGATATGAGTTGAGGGTCATAAAGAAGATATGAGATGAACGTCATAAATAAGATATGAGACGAGGGTTATGAAGAGACATAAGATGAGGCAAAGACCATAAGAAGAAGAAGAAGTCATAAGACGACAGAAGATGAGCATACAGAAAGATTGTTGAAGAGATTATAATAGACTTACACATGTAATCATTTATAAGTTATTAAGAATAATAGTTAGATGGTTATTATTAAATAAAGAACAAAATAGAGAAGAAGAAGTTGCTTAGAAACGGCTAGGGTTTTTGTATTACATTGAAAATGTATCTATTACATAATGTATAGTCTCTTATTTATAGATAAAACATACGAGCTAACGGATTTGGGCCTTATATCTTTAACCCCCTCTCTCAAACTCACAATGCAACAGTTATAAGCATATAGAGTTTGTCACAAAGAACACGAAACCGCGCTCTTGACTAAGCCTCCGTGAAAATATCAGCAACCTACAAAGCTGATGGAACATATGGAAGCGAGATGGTGCCAATCTGAAGATGATGTCGAGTGAAGTGACAATCTATGTCAATGTGCTTCGTCCTCTCATGAAAAACTGAATTCTTTGCTATTTTATGGCGCTTTTGTTATCGCAATGTAAAGAAGTGGGTTTAGTAACATTAATCCCCATATCTGCAAGAAGCCATTATAGCTAAACAATCTCACATGTGGTCACGACCATAGCACAATACTCAGCTTCAGTAGACGATTTGGAGACAACATTGTTTTTCTTACTTTTCCATGAGATTAATAAATATCTACGGAAATTACTGAAAACAATAGTATATTTTCGGTCAAGAGGATTATTATCCCAATCAGCATCGCTATAGGCACGCAATTCAAGTGAAGTGATCGAAGGAAACAAAATTCTCTCTAACTGAGTGCCACAAAGATATGGAAGCGGTAACAAACTGACTAACCATATGAACAACATAAGCTATATCTGGTCGAGTAACTGTAAGATATATCAAACTCCCTACGAGAGTTCGATATAAAGTTGGGTCTAGCAAAGGAGCATAATGAATCAGAGAATACTAAGCATTGGTTTCAAAAGGGGTATCTGCCATCCTGTTATAATAAATTCGCGCTCGCTCAAATAAATCATATATATATATATTTTATCTGAGAGAGAATATAACCTTTTGGAGAGTGAGCCACCTTAATAACTAAGAAGTATCGCAATAGTCCCAAGTTCTTCATCGCAAAGAACTGAGCCAAATCACATTTTAGTGCCTCAATACCATCAGTATAATCATTTGCAATTATTATATCATCTACATATAGGGATAAAATAATCCGTCATGCACTCGTACATCTGATAAATAGGGTTGAATCATATTACTAGCAAGAAAACCAAATAAAGTAATAACCATATTAATTTGATTTGAACCAAGCACAAGGAGTTTGTTTGAGAACATATAAAGCTTTCCTAAGTCGACAAACTTCACATGGTTGGTGAGAAACACCTGAAAGAGGAGTCATATAAGCCTCCTCATGAAGAGCACCATTCAAAAATACATTTTTGACATCTAGTTGGAAGATCTTGTAGTGGAAAACGGATGCAACCGCAATAAGAGTAGGAAGAATTTTATATTCACCCCTAAGTCATTAGATGTATATTCACCCCCTAAGTCATACATGAAGCATTTAATTACAGCAGAATATTGAGTCTTAACAAGTACCCAAAATTCTATATAAATTTCAAAGAAATCTGATCTCTGTTTAATAAGATAAACCCAAGTATATTGAGTATAATCATCGATGAAAGAAACATAATAGGATGAAGCATCATTTGTGGAGACATGAGATAGACCCCACATATCAGAATGAATAATATTAAACGGAGCACCTGTATAGACTAAATTTTTTAAACACGATGCAAATATATGTCCAAAACAAAAATTCCAAAGATAAAATTCAGATGATGAAGGAGTCAAACGAAACGAAGATAAATCAACACCATAGGTAGTAATATGAGTCAAGTATATTTTTCTACTATCAACACCATAGACGTCTACATTATTACTTCGAGTTTCTCTAATACATAGAGTTCCCCTATTTTACGACTTGTCCCAATAACTCTATGAGTCTATTGATTTTTTATAGGACAAACAAACTCAGAAAACAAGATACAATAACCATATTGACACAATTGGCTAACCGAAACTGGATTTAAAGCAATGGGTTGAATGTAGTAAACATCGGATAACGATATATGAGGGGTACAAACAGAGCCAATACCCTCTACTGATATTGGTGTAGCACTAGCAGACAAAACAGATATGGATGAAACATGAGACAATGAAACAAAGTTCAACATATGAAGTGACATATGAATAGACACACCCGAATCCAAAATCCACAATGATGAATAAATATCTGAAGTGGAACACGAGGACATACCTAAATGGTATGCAGATATAGGCAGAACACAGTTCTTCTTATTCAGTTTGTTACCAGTAGACTGTAGAAAATCATCTTTTCCTATCATATTCGCAATAAGATCCACAATCTCTAATCGAACAAAATTAAACAATCAAATAATACAGAATCCAAATAAAATCAAGTCCAAAATCTCAGTGGTCCAGCAAAATCAAATCGAACTCCAAAACTAAATCAAAATACCAAGTCCAAATATCAAACTAAATCAAATTTCCAATTTCCAATTTCCAATCAAAATAAACAAAACCAAAAAAAGAAGAAGATAAAAATCAAAATCAAAATCAAAATCAAAATCAAAATCAAAATCAAAATCAAAATCAAAATCAAATTAAATTTATGGTTTTACCAACACAAATGATGCACTGTTCCAATAACGATTTCTCGCGAACCGTAGTATTGAATCATAATCTAACCAGTCAAATTGAAGGATTGGATGTCCTGAAAATGCTCTCATAAATTCGAAAAAAACCGACACCGTTTTCCTTTCAATCGTATCCTTTGATTGAGACTCCACACAATATATCTCAAAACCAAAAACTATAACTATTATGACGAAAAACAGATCAAACTTTCCAATACAATCCAATCAAAAAACAAGAGAACAAATTGAAAACCACACAAAAGCAGATCCAAAACAAAACCAGAATCCAACAATAATATAACTCAAATACTCAATATATTATACATCTATCGAATAATAACCCAAAGAACTCAGTAGATTATTTCCTCCCAAATCAAAACAATAATACAACTCTCTATTGAATTTTAACTTGCTTTGTCAAGATCAATACCAATAAACAATCCAAAATTGCCGAACAGATCCAAGATTTCCGAATAAATCCAATTTCAAACCGAAATCCAATATTAATACGAAATTGAATACTTAGTAGATCCACGAAATAGTGGGATAGTTAAGCTTCCCCGATCAGATTACTACAGGCTCTGATACCATGTTAAATAAAGAACAAAATAAAGAAGAAGAAGCCGCTTAGAAACGGCTAGGTTTTTTTATATTATTTATAAAGTGTATCTATTACATAGTCTATAGGCTCTTATTTATAGATAAAACATATGAGCTAACACACTTGGGCCTTATATGTTTAACGGTTATAACAAGATAACACGTGTAGGCCTGTAATTGGTAGATGATATCTTGTAAGTAGTATAAATAATGACTAAGGTCTTCATTTGGGGTTTTGAATTGTACATCGTCCCTCGACTATCGCGTTTGGTGGCAGATAGTCCATTGATTTTCAAATGTACGTTGACAGTCCCTGGACTATCGCATTTAGATAAAGTTAGTTCACCAAATCCTCTTATCCATGAGAGGCTGCCATTTGTCACCATAGTCCACAGATGTTTGTATCACTACTAGTCTCTTGAGTTTAGTTGTCCATAATATTGTACATTTTGGGTTTGACCTAAACTCAAGGGACAAGTGGTGATACAAAAATCCGGAGACTATGGTGACAGGTGGTGGCCTCTCATGAATCAGAGGATTTGGTGGACTTACTTTATCCAAACGCGATAGTCCAGAGACTGTCAACGGACATTTGAAAGTTAATGGACTATCTGCCACCAAACGCGATAGTTGATGGACGATTTACTGTTCAATGCCTTCATTTGGTGACTAATCACACTTGAATAGGTAAAATCATTATACTTAAAAAATTTCTTTTACCATTATTCATTGTTTTGGCTTTATATTTGAGAAATAAAATCCCTAAACTTTAGGGATAAGAAAGAGCTACATTTAAATTTTGCCACCAATATTTTCATGGAATTTACCATTCAATGCTAGTTTGTAAAACTGTTGGTGGTTTTTAAAGTTGGTGCGAACACTAGTGTTACAACCACTCCGTTTTGTGAGTACAGATTTTATTCATACATTGTTTTAGGGTTTAAAAATGGGTTTGAATTTTTGTTAAGTGGATCAGATTTTAATGTCTGACTTGGTCCAATCCATTTAATTAGTAAATAGTATATGCTAAAAGTAAATGGTACACGGTACAAATGAAAATTTATTTTTTTATGGGACAGTAGATTAGACATATGATATGACAAGTGTTCGAAGAACCAATAATAAAATAAAAAAATTACCAACTGCGTCTAAACACTCACATGCCGGACAAACTAAATATACAACATTTTAAAACGCGATAGATTACTAAAAGACAAGAAAAACGAAATAGACTAGTTTAAAACAAACATAAAAGATGAAACTCCGCAGTGATTTTTTGTGTCCAAAATATATTTAAAACATTTAAATAAAATTAGAGTTATGTAAATTTTATAAAAATATCGAGATATATTTTATTTGGGATGGAATCCAATGAAGTATTAAAATAACATCTATTTTGAAATTTAGAATATGTTTTACTGTTTAAATATATGCAGGAGCCTGTAAAAATTGGGTAATAATTAAACAGTCTAATAAATACAGGATATAGCTTTAAATAGAAAGGTTGTATCCTATCCCGATTCTAACACCATAAATACGCTTCATTCGTCAACCAGTCTTTAAAATGTTAAATAAAGCCAGCGCTTCGTCGGTCTCTTTATACATTTTCTGTCATTGCTACTCTATATATAGCTACTATGTTTTTTCTCTGGCGACTACTAGAAATAATTGATTTTTTCGTTTATATAATGTATATAAAAATTGATAAAACGTGGAGGGTAATGTGAAAACAAAAATAAAATAAAACTAAGTCCAAATATGAATTAGGTAGATGAACGGTATTTCTTTTAATTATTTGTAAAAGAAATTGCGCATTAAAAGATAGTATATTTATTCCTTAGTTATAAGTTCCAATACATTCACAAATCCAAATACAATAAAAAAGACATAATATCAGATGCAATTAAATATGCCTCTATTTTAAAGAGAACAATAAATTTTCACGGGATTCCGAATACAATGAACAACGATAATACTTTTAATAATTTTGTCAAAAAATATAACGATAATATTTTTAGCGATATAGCAAGTATGATTAGTCTCTTCCGACAAGAGTCTATCTCATTGACGCTTTCCACCTACTCGATCTTCATCAAACGAAAATGAGTATTTTAATAACTTTTAATAGGCATAAGGTAAAAGTATTCTTGTATTTCACTCCAATATTTAAAAACAAAAAATTGAATAAATTGAGAACTTAAAAGTTATTGTTGCATGTATGATGTTCAGTCGAAGATTTAGATGTAAAGATTTTAGTTGGAAACTATGAGTTAGTTTAGTCGGATACAAGTGTTTATAATGCTGTTGGATCAGAAAGATGGACGAACGAAAATTTTTGAATACATATTTTCGCTGATGTGGAATGTGTTTGAAGATGGGGCAAGATAGTATAAACTACAATGTCAGCGCTTGTGGTATCACTACCCGTTTCAGGACAACCACATGGATGTCAAGGTTGTAGAGCTGATTTTGTTTGGATGTTTTAGGGAACACGAGCTTGGGAGGTTCAACTCACTTATCATTTGTTCTATAATATAATAGATAATTTGATGTTGGAGCAAGATTATTGTTTTTACTATTTCATATATATTATGATTAAAAAATTACTGAATCGCTCAATAATCATGCAACATACGTAAAATAAATCGATCATTTTTGTATTTCTGTTCTACTAGAACAAAAGTGAAATTACTTGTGAATTTGTTCATCTTAGCAACAGTTAGTT
Organism: Limnanthes douglasii subsp. nivea; assembly: GCA_036936605.1. Taxonomy (NCBI): domain Eukaryota; kingdom Viridiplantae; phylum Streptophyta; class Magnoliopsida; order Brassicales; family Limnanthaceae; genus Limnanthes; species Limnanthes douglasii. The sequence continues at coordinate 339,366,120 of JAUPFV010000002.1, forward strand.
CCAATAAATTAATATATGTAGATGTCCATATAATTTTCATATACTTTTTTATGCGTTTATCCCATCTTTTAGAACACGAACATAAACAGTGAACCTGTATAAAATAAGGAAAACGAATATAACATAACATTTGGAGTTTAGATTTTATGGATCTTATAATCATGAAAGCGACAAACAATATTTATGAATGATAAAGGAATAATTTACCTAGGTATAATATGAATAATCTCTCATCAAATCACGGAAAAAAATAATTCTTTTTATACGATTCACTTAAGAATAAACAAAAACAAAAGTTCTTAGGGGTTTGCCTGCAACTATCCATCTAGTATACTCTTGTTCCTTTTCATTCTTCAGCGAGAATACAAATAAGCTTGATAAACCTTCAAAACGAATGAAAAAATAAAGGAAATGTTGTTTCCAGACACATGATGATAAGATATCTAAACTTAGCCTTATTTATAGTCTTTATAATGTGAAGCCTAAAATTATAAAGCTCATCCTATTTTACTTCCTTGTTTTTAGAGATCATAACCCGATAAGACTGATAAATTAATTTACATCATGAATGGTTAGTTCCCGCTTAAGTGTTGAGATTTGGGCCCTCTTCATTTTAATTCCTAAAAACAACTCGGTTACCACACTTGGGCCCATAACATCTTTTCACCCATAGGTCTAACTCATTTATTATTTAATTAAATCCATTACTTTTAATTTGGGATTTCCTTAAGACAATGAACAAATATGTTTATTTAACATGTTTGTACATAAATATATTAAATAAATATATTCCAGTGATCTTCCACTTGGACCGCCACATGCTGCTCAATAATGCATATTCAACTTTGATGGGAGCCTTGTCGATGAGAAAATGGTACAACCCCGTACATAACTGATAATAATAAATGATTAAAAACCTCTTACTCGTAATTTGAATAATATGATGCAACAATAATCACATTACCATAATCAATGAATTACTTGGGTCACTTATGGAGTGTGTCCTAAGAATAGTATTACTTGTAATCGTACATATCTACTCTTAATGGTTCTTACCTTTGGAGATCCAATACAGTATATATATATTGCAATAAAGTTTAATGTGAAAACTACTGCAAAATATAACATCAGATCCTATTACAAACTCTCATACTAAAATTAACAATCCTTTAAATCAACTATACCCATACAGATGGTGTGTTCCTAGAAAACCTTAGGCAAAACCACCTTTGTTAGAGGATCTACTATCATAGTGTTTATATATATATATATATGCTCGATACTTACCTGAACCATCTGTACTCTTTTTTTAATATACAAGAACTTCATGTCTATATGTTTCGACCAAGAAAAGTTCCTATTACCGTTAGAGTATTGTACTACACAATTCCAGAGCCACAATTATCGGTTCAATGCCTCAAAGCACACAATAAATTCTTTTACTATGGTGGCCAATATAACAAGTATTTTGTTTGTACTTTTCTAGGAATTTACACCTCTAGCCAATAAGAATATGTTTCATGATGTGCTCTTTAATGTGTCTATGCATCCACCAAAATACGAGTCGAAATAACCAATGATCTCCAGTTTATTTGACTTCCCATATGTCAACATGTGTCCTTTTGTTTATTGCAAATATCAAAGTACTGTTTTAACTACATTCCAGTGATCCATGTTTGGGTTACTAACATATCTCCCCAACATATTTGCATCAAATGCAATGTCCGACCTACTACAAAATTGAGCATATATTAAACTCCTAACTTCCGAAGAATAATTGATGGTTTTTATTTCCTCAATCTCAAGTTTTGTCTTAGGACATTGACCCAAAATAAGTGTGTCACCCTTTGCTATAAGGGTACTTAGGGGTTTGCAATCTTCCAATTCTTAATGATGCAACACACTTTCAATGTATTCCTTTTGTGATAATCCAAGAATATCACGAGAGCGATCTCAGTGTATCTGGATTCCTAATACAAAACTTGCATTATTAAGATCCTTCATATCAAACTTGTGTGATAGAAATCCCTTTGTAGTGTGTAATAATTCCTCATTTTTAGCCTAGAAATATCCCATTTACATATAATATAAGAAATATAAAATTACTTCCACTGAACTAGTGATACACACAATCCTCAACCGAGTTGATTTTAAAGTCATAACTGACTATCACCTCGAGGAATTTGTAGTACAATTAACGAAAGGCTTGTTTGATCCCAAAGATGGATTTCATAACCATGCAAACAAGATCCTTGGAGGTTCTTTCTACAAAATGTTATGGTTGCACTATATTGATGGTTTTCTTAATATTACCATTGAGAAAAATGGTCTTAACATCCATCTGATGGAGCTCAAGGTCAAAATGCGCAACTAATGTCATGATGGTTTTAATTGAATTCTTTGTCGATAACAGAGTGAAAGTTTCTTCAAAATCAGTCTCTTCACGTTGAGTATATACCCTTTTGATACAAGATATGGTTTATACTTTCCATATTACCTAAAGAACTGCGTTTGGTTTTGTAAAGCCACTTACAACCAATTATCTTTTTCTCTTCTGGTAATGGGGTAAAATCTCATACCACATTGTCCTGTATCGATTTGTACTCTTCCTTCATAGGTTAAATCCACTGCTTGAAAGTCTACATGAACCACATCTGTATCCAGGTTAGAACCCTCTAGCGGAACATCAATGTAAATTTGATGATTACTCTATTCTAAGGGGACCTAAATGATTGACATTACAACCAATCTTCTAATACCTCAGTATCACCATTAAAACCTTCATGAATCTCTATAGATTCTTCTTCAAAATTAATATATGTTCATTTACTTTCCCCGTAAACTTAACATCCTCTAGAAAATTGGCCATTCGTGTCTCAAATGTTATACCAGTTCCAGAATCATAAAACTTAAACCCCTTGGAATATTTGGAATAACCTATAAAGAAACAAAGCACTGTTTTTGGGTCCAGTTTCTTTTTCTGCAGTCTGTAAGGCCTTCCCTCAGCTCGAAAACCCCACACATGCATATGCTTTAAATTGGTTATATGTCCATTCCAAAGCTCATATGGGGTGCATACACTAGCATTACCGGGGTAATCTGTTGAGTATGTAAGTGACTCAGTTGATTGCTTCCCCCAAAGAGATAATGGTAGAAATAAGCGCATTATCATACTTCTGACTATATATTTTAATGTTTGGTTTCGCCTCTCAAATACATCATTCGTGCAGGATGAACCTAAAATAGTGTATCGAAAGACTATGTCACACTTCTTGAGAATTTAGCAAATGGTCTTTTATGTTATTCACATGACCCGTATCTGCCATATTTCTCACTACCACAGTTAAATCTAACGGTTTTAATGCTCTTACCGAGTTGTTTTTTAACTTCGGTCCTACAAGCTTTGGACATTTCTAGCGCGTCATGCTTTTTCTTCTTGACCGGACCATGACCCAGTCATTTACCATCTGTTTTCCTCTTAGTCCCTGCCCAGTTATAAAGGTTAACGCATGAATCTCACGTGCTTCATTTTCAAGGTTTTCCTCCTCTCATGCAGCGTGGAAAAACAACTCATTGATATTCCACCTTTCCTAGATGCAGTTATAGGTGGACTAAAAATACTTAAACCGGTTCGAATAAAACGGAAATGTGTACCTCACTATGCATTCCGCAAGAAGATTTAAACTGATTGTCTTTAACTTTTGGCCAATCATAAACATTCCCCAGAATGTGCTCTCAAATTTTACATATTCCATTATATTTTTTGGTAGATAGCTCTTTTATGAGCCGCTGCATATCTACCTTCTCATTTTTGGTAAAGGCTTTCTCGATGTCCGCGAGAAACACCGATATAATGGTAAAATTTTCAAGGATACCCCCCCACCCGGGAATGCTATTGTAATTACCTCTAGCTATAGACCCATGCACAACTGATTAGACTTCTCCCACCATTCATCTTCCTTAGATTCATCCGGTGTAATTTCTGACTAATGCTAGATGACAATATGGACAAACTTCTATATATTTAAATAATAATTAACAAGGTGGTATTTTTTTAATTTTGAAATTGAAAAATTCTTATAATACTTTTATAATACTATACTACCAAAACTTAATAAGAAAATAACCTTATTTAATTAGACTTAAGGTCATGCATGACTAACACATGTTAAAAAATTAACTTTTTTGTTTGAGTTTCAACATTTTTTTTACCTTAGTCTAGATCATGTTTAATTTCCTTATAAAATATTTTGGATCTTCTATAATTATTCAAAATCATATTTGGCCGCATACAATTTTTTTCCCTAAGTTATATTTCAATTGTTGAAAAATTATAGACCAAAAACCGACAATACCTTATTATTGAGTGAAACCAAACTCACACTTATATATATATATATATATATATATATAATTTTGCACTATGTTTCTCATGATTTTAAACAACAACCGAATAATAATTTTTAATTACAGTGGATTTGGCTAAGATCTTTTCGCTTGAGACAATTTCTAACATCAAGATCGTTAACCTTTAAAAATGTTAATGAGGTAATCGTTCTCATTTTATTCTTCATCCACACTCACATTCATAATTTTGTTCATATTTAAGAACAAAAACCATGATTAACATTATGACATGCCTATAAAATCCTTTGTTCATATGATATTAAACTAAGGATATTAGGAAATAATATTATTCTAACTTTTTATATCTTTTTTTAAATCATGCATAATTATATACAATAAAGATATTAAAATTTGTCATCAATTCAAACATACAATAAATATCTTGCTTATGCCGCACGACAACCTCAATAATCATGAGTTTAACTTTTTTTTGAGTTCTATTTTTTTATCTTAGTCTAAATCATGTTTAGTTTCCCTATAAAGTTATTTTGGATCTTCTATAACTATTGAAAGGCATATTGGAACACATACATATATTTACTTACTTAGTTATATTTTAATAGTTGATTCCAACGTATAGAGGAAAAAGTACATATGAGATGATACATAGAGTTTATTGTTATATATGAGTCTGGAGATTTGTCTATTGTATGTAACATAATACAAAAAAAATTATATACACGACGAAACAAATTTAATCGAGACCTGAATATAAATTATCAATTTTTTTCTAAAACGATCATAATGTCAATATCGAGACTAGAGTATCTATTGGATTATTACGGACTTTGGTAAGGGGACCCATCTCATTATCCTCTTGTTTATCCATATTTTTAAATACTACATAGTCCATTTTGATTCTTTTTGGTTGAACCCCTTGAAGAACATATATCCCTCATTCTTCCAAGGATAGGTCAAGAATTGAATCATGGAGAGTAAAGACCATACAACTTCGGATATGCTCAGCCGCTCCTGAGCTACCTTTCAGGAAAATTCTATAGCATCTTGAACATCCTTAACCTTGCCTCATCAATATTTTTTAACTCGTAGTGCAAAAAAATCTTATTCTCTTTCATATTTTTCTTCTAATACTATACAAAGCTTACATTGGCTAGATGAGTATTCTTGAGTTTGGCGATTTATTTCTCCAAAAACAACCTATTCTTCTCTCACTTTTATTAAGGTTAACCATAACCTAAAATTATATATTATAGGTTTCCATGAGTAAAGATTCTAGGAAATTTCTTCTTCTAATTGGGAGAAATGTGAGTGTTAAAGTTAGTTAATGTTTGTTCTCATGTGAGGTTGGGGAATGAGGATAAATTCCAGAACTATGCAAGATAGGGATTATTGGTTCTAACAATGAAAAAATGTAATTTTACAGGTAAAAATTGAAATAAGTACAAACAATAGTATATCATGTAAGAGGAAGTTATGTAAGACACGAGGGGGGCAGTAGTGTTGCATTTTTCTATGAAATTTATACCTTACTTTTGTCTTGCTAGCCACTTCTCGTTATGCCTTGGCCCTTCTTACGTCTGAAGTCCCAGTCCTCACTAAAGAATATGAAATGCTTCCTCTATTTTTTTCTTAATCTAATAAATCATCCACCTAATTGTATATGTCGACAATGACAATGGAATAAAAATTAAAGGTGTTATCAAAGTTACTCAATAATTTTTTATGAATATCTTCATTTCAAAGTGGAGCTTGGACAATCGAGAAGCTACTAATGCTTGACATGAAATTCTTCCAATGGTTCGTCATCCCCTGGAAAGAGTAGAGGTCCAACAACTTAAAAATCTTATCTGCTCTAGGTGTAAAGGGAACCAGACTCCCCAATCAAGTTGGCCGAGGAATGAGTGTGGCCAAATTCAGGTAGTTGAACCTCAACAAACATAATAATCCTATATTTGAACTGGAGTTTGGAGATAAATTTAGGGAATAAATATTTATGGTGGATATCTATCAATTTATTTTATATCAAATCCCGATTAATATTCTTAAGAATAATGGAAGAAAAGTATGTTCGTCGGTGGTACAATTGGGAGAGATGACTACTTGAAAATAATTCACGATGGTGGATAGAGTTGAGATCTCAAAATAATGTTGTGTCTCTAATAATTTTGAGTAAAAGATGAAAATGAGGATGAAGACGAGGACGATAAAAAGCTTATATAGACTAACTCTGACATTTCATTTTCATACTTTTTAATCATTGCTCTGTACAAAGAGGTAAAATATCTCACGTTTGTAGATACCTATGCGAATCTAGCACCGCCATCAATCGTGAGCTATGCGAACACCATTCAAAAATAGTCACATGTCAAAACGAGTACGGTCTCGATACCAGGACAATCAAGGGAACAAATGTATCAGCCATTATTTTCCAGTTTGGACCTCCAACTAGACAATACAGTCCAACACCCTTATAGATCATGTATAGCCCTACCATCTAATAATTTTGAACGTAACCTTCTCAACACAACCATACAGAATAGACCTCGAGAACCTCATAACATCAAACCTAAATCTAGCTAAGGTTCACATGAAGTCTTGAAAGTTAAAACAACAAACTAGCCTATTTGCTCCTTCTAATCTAGACCCGTACAACAGATTCTCTCAACCTTTAAGTTGGACACCAACATCCTTAGACATACATGAATCTTGTGAAGCTTGATGTGCTTCTCAAAAATATTCTTACCACTTGACTAAAGTCTAAATATAATCTTGTCAAACCTTATGCGCTTCTCAAAAGTGTTCCTACCACTCGACTAAAGTCTAAATATTCGAGACCACTGAAACTCTAAGCTATGTCAAGAAAGACTTCTTCAAACATATAAGACAAGGGATGTATCCAACTAGTGTACAAAAACTACTCAAACTAGTTAAAGAGTAAAAAGAATTGTTAGTCGAATTATAATACCGCAATTGACCATTAAATCTATATTTAGCGATAAACAACTAATACATGGAAACAATAGTTTGATAGCCATCTTATATTATATAGATAAGTTTCACGCGTTATAAATTTAATTGTATTTATATAAATAAATTTATCCATTAAGAAAAAGTTAACCACTCATTCACATATTTATTAATCTTATGATTTGCTTTTATAAAAGGAAACCTTTTTAAATATCCTAACTAAACCAAATATAATAACTCTCTAAATAATTGTAGGGGCTATAGATTGGTTACGATTATACAGTCTAATAAATATAAATAATAGCTTTAAATATAAAGGTTGTATCCTTATCCCGATTTTACTACCCATAATCTCGCATTATTTGTCAACCACCCTTTAAAATGTCAAATAAAGCCACCTCTTCATCTTTGTATCTTCTATATATTTTCTATTAGCAGCTTGCTATTTCTATATATAGCTAGTTAGCTGCTAATAATTTATTTTCTGGCTACTACTTGAAATAATTGAGTACATCATGTATATAAAAATTAATAAAATGTGGAAGTCAATGTGAAAACAATATTCGGCATTAAACGACATAAAACAACATAAAACATGGAGATTGAGTTTGAAATTACAATCCAAATGGCCAGTATCCGAAAGATACAATATGTTAAGATTTGATTAATCCGCGAGCTAATTATTTCAAAAGCATAAAATGTATTCCGATGGTATACTTTTATGATGCCACTTTAGAAAAGGATATATAAGCTTAATTGTAGCATTATGTCAAATGTTTTGAAACAAGATAAGATTTTAAATTACAGTCTCCACGTTAAACAAAAATGATTGTGACACAAAATATAAATAATGTAAGTTGTTACAAAATAACTCAGAATAATATATAGTTTAAAAGACGAGTAGCATTTGGCAAAATTGACTAAACTGAAGATGGAATAGTTCAAAGACTATTAATCTATAAATAGAATCTGGACATCAATATTATCTAAATCATCAACAAGTTATAAAGTTGTAGGAGAACAATGAAAAGTGTTTATGTTTTTGCTCTCTTGGCTTTGGCAGTGTCTTTTGTATCTGCTTATGACCCTAGCCCTCTCCAGGACTTCTGTGTGGCCACCAATGATCCCAAAAATGCTGGTTCGTTCATCGTTTCTTGCCTTTCTCTCATATTGGTATTTGAGTTTTAAAGATGCTCTAACATTTTCTTTGTTTATGTATATGGGTTATAGTGTTTGTGAATGGAAGGCTATGCAAGGCCCAGCAAGATACAACTGCGGACGACTTCTTTGCATCAGGGCTCAACATCCCCGGAAACACCACAAACAAAGTCGGTTCAGCGGTCACGACTATCAACGTCGACAACAAGATTCCAGGACTCAACACCCTTGGTATATCCCTTGTCCGTATCGACTACGCACCAGGTGGTCAAAACCCACCACACATTCACCCAAGAGAGGATCAGAAATTTTAGTCCTTCTTGAAGGAACTCTTATGGTAGGCTTTGTGTCATCCAACCAAGACAAGAATAGGCTTTTCACCAAAACGTTGAAGCCGGGAGATGTTTTTGTGTTCCCGATCGGACAAATTCATTTCCAAGTGAATGTGGGGCATACTAAAGCTGTTGCCTTTGCTGGTTTGAGTAGCCAGAATGCTGGTGTCATTACTATTGCGAATACCGTGTTCGGGTCCAATCCACCTATTGTTCCTGAGGTTCTTGCTAAGGCATTTCAGTTGGATGTTAATGTTGTGAAGGATCTTCAAGTCAAGTTCTAATCAGCACATTTATATAAAAAACCATCTTTACTAATAATTGTACTTTGATTATTTACTCTAGCCGTGTTTGCTGTATTTGAATAACAGAGTTTCGAGTAGCTCTCTTATCTGCTGGCTCTGATGTGAAGTATTTTACTTGTTATTTCTCTCGTATTAATTTGGTTTGTTACATGTTTCATTTTCTTTTGGATATGGTTACTAAGAAAATGTGTTTTAATTCTTGGGTGCGATACTAAAAAACTGTGTTTTATTATTAGTTATCGTTTTAGTTGAAGGTATTAGTCTACACACAAAATATAAATTAAATTATTAGAGATAATTTCTATGAAACAATTCCATATCAAACTAATTCTCTCTAAAATACAATTCCAACCCCACGGTTTCGTTATCTATCTTGACAAATCCATGCCGAACATGTTAGCTTAGAGGCGAGTGGATTAAGATTTTTTAACTTATTTTGCAACATCGATTACGAGTACAACTAAGTATTTTGTCAACGACGAATTAAATGTGGTCATTCCAACTACGGGTCTGTTGGTTTTGTTAGGACATATATATTGGTTTGTTGTCGTAGTAGCAAGATTAAGATCATATATTGATTTGAGATACTTGTCCTCGTCTAAATCATTACAACATAATCATACTCGATTCAAATACAATTGGTGTAATGGGTGGGAAAAAATGATGAATCTATCATCCTCATAAACTCTCTACCGCAGGTGTACGAACAATTTTTAGAACCCATGCTATACTAGTAAAAGTACATTTATATTGGACGAAATGAAGAGCACATTAAACTCTAAAGATCCTCAAAAAAGATTTTTTTAGAAGGATGACTCTAAAGAGCATGGAATGAGTGTGAGAGACAGTCGAGTAAATAGAAATTCAAGCAAGATAAGATGAAATTTCTTTCTAAGTCAAAGAGGTTCGTGACTTGTTCAAAAATAACTCGGTATGCAATAAGAAAAAACATATAAGTAGGAATGACCCAGAGAAGAAAAATAGCAATGACTGTCGGATGACCGAAGCTAGAGATGTTGCAAGGGGGAATGATGACTGTGCGTACATTTATGGGTTAATAATTTCTTATTATAGTATATACAATGATAAATGGGTGTTGGATATGGGTGTGTCATTTTATATAACTCCCAATAATTATTGGTTTGAAGACCTGAAAATTCTTGATGATGGAAGGGTCATTATCGCCAATAACGAATTATGTGATGTCAAAGGAATTGTAGTTTCTCACTTCAAGTTATATACATAACTTTAGATAATGATTAACAAAGTAAGATATATACCCAAATTTAAACGTAACTTTTTCTTTATTTGGATTTTAGATGAGAATGCGGTTACCTATATGGGTGGAGATGGTAGACTTAAGGTATTGCACGACTCCCTTGTTGTTATTAAAGTCTATATAAATAATAATGTGTTAGTTCTTGAAGGATCTTTAGTGATAGGGTGTGTGTCGAGTACAAAGAAAGAGTCTACCAGGTTATGATATCTTCGACTGGGATATCTAAATGAGAAGGGCTTTGTGAACTAAGCAAACAATGGATGTTAGATGGTACCCTAGTTAATAAGCTAATATTTTGGAAAAGTTATTTATTGGGTAAGAGCAAGATTGTGAACATTTTACCCAATAACCAAACAACAATTGAAGTGTTTGATTATGTTCATTCTGGACTTTAGGGTCCGACAAGGGAATCTATAGGTGGTGCAAGTTACTCTATGTTGTTGATATATTATCATTCTAAGAAAGTATGGTTTATAATTTTGAATATCAAAGATCAAACGTTTACTTCATTTATCAACTTGAAAACATTGGTAGAGAATCAAACCATGAAAGTGTTGAAGAATCTTCTGACCCATAATGACTTGAAGATGTAAACAAATAGTTCACTAGCTATTATTCAAAGTTTGACATTTTTAGACATTGAAACGTGAGTGAGACTTCCCAACAAAGTCTTATTGTTGATATTATAAACCACAATTTTTGGGAAAGAAGCCATGACAACGGCTGGGTATATCATCTGGTGAGGATTAAATCTGGTTCTAGAGAGAGAGAGAAATAGTGAGGTTGATTTTAGAGAGAGAAAGTAAAACAGAAGAAGAGTGTTCACAAGTGAAAGTGTGTCTTTATTAAATTTAGTATTGACCCTTATATATAGGCGTCAAGACTTGGTGTAACATAATGAGTTATACAAAAGGTTTGATTACATGTTAGTCATTCATCTTCATATAAGACTCTAAATTTATCCCTTAACTATACAACTTTTCATATAAGATTTTATTTATTATATTATGTTGCTCAATAGTTTATATCTTTATGAGTAGCCCTCGTTAGTTCTTATGAAACTCAATTAATGAGAATTAGTTGTCATCAGAAATCTTCATCAATATCAAAACTTCCTTTTTCCAAAGTCTGATCTGCTTTGAATTAGTTGGTCTGTTTTTCTTGACAACACATATTGTCCTCGAATAAATGCAATCCACAATAGTACTTCGAATATATATTGTTTCAGGATTACTTACCGTATGTTTTATGTCATCGAATGAACCTTTAGATATAACTGCTTCGAAATCGACTCAACCTTTCGTTACCGCTTCGAATATTTTCATATGGAAACATGAACTAGTTTTATCTCAACATTCATAAACGTTCAAAGCAAAAATATAAACTTTGACGATTCACTAGGTACTCGGTCTGCCACTAGGCCTATCATGTGGCAGGTGTCAAAATCTCTTCTTCACAGAACCGTTCGGTATTCCACCCAATGGTTTCTTCCACCTCTTCTACTTCTCTGACGTCTCTCTCTCTTCTTTCCCCTCTATAAATATTTTTGTGAGCCACTGTTTGTTTCAAAAATGCACTTTTAGGGAGAGAGTCTACTCACACTAGAAATTTCTTGGCTACCTTAATCTCAATCTTCTATTTCCAGGCTACCACCACTGGAAAACTAAAATTCACCACCCAACCTTCAAGTCAGTATATGAGAAAGAATCCAAAAACCAAAAAACCAAAAGACAAAAAACCCAGAACACTAATCTCCCTAAAAACAACGAAACCTTATTTCTGTGCTTACGATTACTTCTGCTTTAGTGAAAGAGCTGAAGAATATAAAGCAGCTGGATTGATAAGCAACGCTCCTCGTTTCTCCACTGGAACACTACACTAAGTTAATTTTGATGCAAGTCTAAATTCTCATGTGTTTCCAAATTCATCCATCATAGAAAAAAGACAATCACCAAATTTTCCTCGAACTTAACTATTGCCACCTAAGTCACCAACTCGAATATCTTCTACAACAACCACTCCTTGAATTCAACGTAAAGTAACCCAAACCACATCTAATTCAAGAAGATCATAAAAAACTCCATCTCCTCTCAGTTCTGAATATCCTCGACAACTGCGCAAAGAGGCTAGTCAAGTCCAATTAAAAACTCACATCCCCCAAAGGCTTCCTAAAAAAATACCTTTATAACTATGGGAGACGATGCTTACAACAGTTCACCCTCTAATACCCAAAATATTGCAACCAAAACTTCACCATCTTCTCCTCTCCCGAGGTAATTTATGGAGATAATTATAGAATCTCAACGGAAAACCTCAAATAAAGAGAAAAAAGAGCCAACCTTGAACTCCAACCCACCTCAAATTATAGATGAAGCTTTCAAGGAAGAAGCAGATTCTAAAACTAATTAATCAAATGTTAAAGCTGACACTGAGGATGAAGCTTCGAACAAAACTGACAGTGAAATGCTTAAGTGTGCTTCGTAAACAAGAGCACCAAGGATAAGAGGGAGAAAAAATAATGCTCCTATTGAACTTCCTGAAGAGCTTGTTGCATCAGTATGTGTAAATTTGAAGCCACTCCTCCCAAAATACATTTTGGCACTAAAATATGTGCCATATAAACTGGGGGCTTCGATTTCGGTTGAATCTAATAATAGTGCAGTACTTCGAGCTCATAAATCTTTTCCCTACACAAGCAACAACCAACCATGGTTTACCTTATTATGAGTGATTATGGCCTCCAGACTTGCCCAAATTCCTCTTTCTATCCAAGACTTCATCGCCTTGACCAAAGTTTCGAAGACACCTATAATGCCTCTCTACTATCTCACATTTGATGATGAAATCAAGATTATCGATGACTTGATCAAGGCTGATAAAGTTTTGAAACAAAAATTTGTCTTCATATCTGGGGCATAGGAAAACGAACATGAGATATTCGAGGAGAACCCATCACGACTTAACCTCGTTTGGAGGAGTAACAATAAGATTTTTTTCCCTTCCAATTTATGTTGTTGCTTTAAGTAATTTGCTTTTATCTTTTATTTATAATTCTGCTATATCCGATAATTTTGAGGATCAATGTGGGGGCTGATCTCCCCAAAAATCTGATGGAGCTACCAAATCCTATCATGCATGTAAAAAGACTAGCAGCACCTGATTGCAAAGTATTTTTCATGTTCAAAATAGATCGGACAACCACCTTTCGTCAAAGAAGAAATGGAAAGAGAATAAAAAAGCAGCTAGCACATGTGGTGCTAGCCCCTTAGAGATCCTGATGCCACAGACAAAGCCAAAAAGGAAGATAGTAGAAAAACCTCTTCTTACTATTAAAGAGGGAGTGAAGGTTGAGCCTTTTCCGAAGACGAAGAAAACTTTTGCTTCGAAGAAAAAAGAAGAGTACATCCACACACCATCAAAGAGAAGAAAAAATATGAATCATGCAGAAAACCTCTAGGAAATGCTTCCTTCCGAGATTGATAATGAGGTCATCATAGTGGAAGATCAGAAAAGAGAAGTTGCAACATAATATGAGAAATGAGACGACCATATTGATCTTGATGATTCAATCAACACAGAAAGGAATCAAGATTTTAACAGAGACATGGATCCATGCGTCCAAGAGATTCAAGACGAACTATAATAATTTGGTCAGGTGACTGCCCATCTTCTTCCTGAACTGGCTAGGTCAAACATTTCTTTGCCATTGTTAACCTCTGCTCTTATGCCCTACGTTAATCCAAGATTCATACCCACTTAACAAGAGAAAAAGATTGATGTGGAGGCTTCTTAGAACGAATGTGAAAAGGACATGTTGGCTGCCATTAAAAACACCGAGGAGCAGAAAACTGTTAATTTGCTTCGTGAAATTCATGCCACATTTCCAAAGGTTAACCTTCCAGGATTCTGGGAGTTGATTCCCATTGAGAACCGACCCAGTGTGGCTTTTGACGCTGTGCCCACTGATTCCTCTAAAGAAGCGGAGTCAGAAGAAAGTCGCTCGGAGCAAGAAGAAACTCCGAAGATAAATAATATTTGTGCCCTCCCATCTTTTTTCTTGTCATCTAACTGTTGTAAGATGAATCCTTTTCGTGAATGCTTATATTCTTAGCATTCAAAACCCTTCTTTTTATCATAGGATTAATCTTAGCGCATCAATACTTTATTTCCTCGATATTTATTTGTTTTTATTGCACTAACTTATAATTTTATAAACCAATTTATGTTCACCTCAAAATGCAACACATCTCATACCTAAACTTAAAACATTTCATATGAAAACACATGTCATAAAAAACCTGTAAACACAAATAGTGCATTTGTAGAACGTAACATTTCAAATAATTAAGTCCATTTATAAAACGTAGCACTTCGAATAATACAGTGCGGTTAGAGAACGTATCACTTCAAATAATATAGTGCGTTCTAGGAACGTAGCTCTTGGAATAATATAGTGCGTTTAGAGAACGTAGCACTCGGAATAATATTATGTGTTTAAAGAACACAACACTTTGAATATTGTTGTTTCTTCAAAAAGTGTTTATAATACACGTTTAACACTTCAGCAAAGTTAATCTTGGTCAAAAATTTCAAAGATGATCATTATTTGACTAGTTACCAAAATAATTCAAATACTTATACTTAAACAACCATTGGCCAAAAAGACTTTTATTAATAGCTTTGAATATTTATATGGAACCTCATTAGAACCTCCATGGGAGAACAGGGTAGGAAAAAATATGTCAATTTTTCAAAAAAGTTTTCAAAAGACAAAATCAATCCCAATAAAATTTCAGATGTTCTATATTATAAGCATGTTGAAGCATCCTCCCTTGCTCATAAAAAAGCGATATAAACCCGGTTTTATTCTTTCCACAACCATATAAGGACCTTCCTAATTCGGGGCCATCTTTCTGAGGTGCTTATTTTTTGTATGAATAAATACTTTCCTTAAAAATTTATCACCAACTTTGACATCCCTCATTTTTACCTTCGAATTATACCGACTCCTCATTAGAGTTCGATAATGAGTCCTACTCAAATGTGCCCTAACTCGTTTTTCCTTGATCAGGTCCAAATCCGCTCTTTTTGCTTCATCATTCAGGTCCTCGGAATAGTGAAGTACTGTAAGAATGTAATGTAGATTCTACAGGACTAATATCATCCATACCATACACCAAGGAAAAATGAGTTACTTAAATGGACTCTTTAGGACTTGTTCGATAAACCTATTACACCTTTTGCAAATAGTTAGAGCATTTTCCTACAACCCCTGTCAAATTCTTCTTCATGCATTCTAAAATAAATATATTTATTACCTCCACCTGACCATTTTCTTGGGGATGAAAAGGTGTAGAAAAATACTGTGTAATAGCCCTCGAAGCACAAAAACAAGCCATTTCTCTATTGTTAAATTGAGGATCATTATTTGTGGTAATGTTTTTAGGAACCCCAAAACGACAACAGATATTATTCACAATGAACTTAATAATATCCTTGGATTTTATTCAAGCCAAAAGTTTAGCCTCTGCCCACTTTGAAAAATAATCCATTGCCACAATAATGATTTGATGCCCTCCAGAAGCCATAAGCAATGGTCCTACCAAATCTATTCCCCATCAGTCAAAAGTGATGGCCCCAAAAATGGACATAAGTGGAACTTCAGGTTTGTGAATAGAATTGGAAATCGCTGACAAGTATCACATCCTCGAACCAAAATTTTAGCACCGTTTATAATTGAAGGCCAATAATATCCTATCAACAAAACTCGATCTGTCCAAGCCTTGAATTCACAATATGTTGAACCCTCCCATCATGCAATATGTTCACCAACATGGGATTGTAATTGACCGAATTCATCACGTCGACCGATTCGGTGATCGGAAGAGTGGAATTCCCCTGAAAAGATCGCTTTGGCGGTATACCTTTGTTACCCACGCTGAAAGAACTCTGAATCTGATATCAATATGGTAGCACCAAGGTACGAGATGAAATAGGCGGCTGAAAATACATAGAAAGAAAGACGAACAACAGAAAGATAGTTAGCCCTAACCCTAGGTTAGAGTAAAAGAGACTTTAAAAAAAATCAAATTCTATTAAAAAAAACGTTTAAGGCAAAACTAGGGTTTGAGAGCCTTTTATAAAAGTGCTTGAAATCCTAGCCCAAAATTATAGATTTTTCCTTATGAAATAAATAAATCCCAACCCAATTTCAAAGCGATTGGAGGTGGTTAAGTATTTTAATAAAATCCAACAAAAATATGAAAATGTAGAAATTTACTAAAACAGCAAAATGAGGGTTTAAACGATGGAATTTAGGGTCTGGACTTCATCACAATGTGATGCGTTCAAAAATCATTGGGCTTCTCGACGCGTTTGATATGAGTGGTCGCAGCGCCAAATTATAATACCTGGGCCCCAAATGAAGCCTATTTCGATTTGTCCAAAATGGTCATATAGCCATGGGCTGGTGCAACTACATCAACTAGAAAGACAAGATTTGGATTTAGTATGAGATTAATGGGAAGATGAAGTAGAATTAATATTAGAGTTTGAATGGTACAAGTATGAAACAAGAAGTTCTTCTATAATGTTTGGGGTTTTTCCAAAAACCACAAAGATATTTTATTTATTCACATTTAACTAGAAATCAAAACATACAATAAAGAAGTAACGAGAAAAATTAATACGTAAAATACTAGTTGTAAGAAGTTGAAGATGAGTTAAAATACGTAAAATACAATAAAGGATATTGAAGGTTTCCAAAGATTTAATGGAGGTAATCTAAGAGAAAAGATGAGTTTTAGAGAGAAAAGATGAGTTTTAGAGAGAAATGACGAAGATATAAAGAAAGTGGGTTTTCTTAATGTAAAAGTAGCATATTTGTTGACAAAAGATCTAAACCATTGGATAAAATGAGTGTGTATACTAAAAAAACATATATATTATTGAAAATAGAATGAGTTAATTTTTTGGAAAAGACACGGTTTTTAAAGGTTGCAAAATTTGTTATGACTAATATCAAAATTACTTACACATGTCAGTTGAAAGCAAAACATATGAAATTTTTTTAAGCATGTCAACTATTTTAAATATGAGTAATAATTTTCGAATTGGTTAATATTACATCGTCTATGTATTATAATATTTCTTTAAGAAATTATTATAGAAAATTACTTTAAGGACTAACGGGGACTCCTGATAAGGCTATATCATGAAGATAATATATATTCTTTATAAACACGAGGTAAGTATATAGAAAAAGCTAACAAAATAATAATATGCAAGTAATAAGGGGTAAATGAGAGTCGAGGTAGAATATATATAAGACGAGAGTCATAAAGTTATAAGACTAATTTTGTAAATAAGTATGTGACGAGAGTCGTAAAAAAGAACAAGGGTCATATAAGATATGAGTAGGGTTATACAGAAGTAAGAGACGAGATTCATACATAATATATATGAGATGAGGGTCATAATGCAGTACAAGACGATGGTCGTAAAGAATATATGAGACGAGGGTCATGAAGTAGTACGAGACGAGTGTCGAAAAACAGATATGAGACGAGAGTCATGAAGAAGTACAAGAAGATGGTCGTAAAGATGATATGAGATGAGGGTCATAAAGAAGATATGAGATGAGCGTCATAAATAAGATATGAGACGAGGGTTATGAAGAGACATAAGATGAGGCAAAGATCATAAGAAGAAGAAGAAGTCATAAGACGACAGAAGATGAGCATAAAGAAAGATTGTTGAAGATATTATAATAGAATTACACATGTAATCATTTATAGGTTATTAAGAATATTAGTTAGATGGTTATTATTAAATAAAGAACAAAATAGAGAAGAAGAAGAAGTTACTTAGAAACGGCTAGGATTTTTGTATTATTTTGAAAATGTATCTATTATATAGTGTATAGTCTCTTATCTATAGATAAAACATACGAGCTAACGGATTTGGGCCTTATATCTTTAACACCCTCTCTCAAACTCACAATGCAACATTTATAAGCATATAGAGTTTGTCACAAAGAACACGAAACCGCGCTCTTCACTAAGCCTCCGTGAAAATATCAGCAACCTGTAAAGCTGATGGAACATATGGAAGCGAGATGGTGCCAATCTGAAGATGACGTCGAGTGAAGTGACAATCTATGTCAATGTGCTTCGTGCTCTCATGAAAAACTGAATTCTTTGCTATTTTATGGCGCTTTTGTTATCGCAATGTAAAGAAGTGGGTTTAGTAACATTAATCCCCATATATGTAAGAAGCCATTATAGCTAAACAATCTCATATATGGTCACGACCATAGCACAATACTCAGCTTCAATAGACGATTTAGAGACAACATCGTTTTTCTTACTTTTCCATGAGATTAATAAATATCTACGGAAATTACTGAAAACAATAGTATATTTTCGTTCAACAGGATCATTATCCCAATCCGCATCACTATAGGCACGCAATTCAAGTGAAGTGATCGAAGGAAATAAAATTCACTATAACCGAGTGTCACGAAGATATAGAAGCGGTAACAAACTGACTAACCATATGAACAACATAAGATATATCTGGTCGAATAATTATAAGATACATCAAACTCCCTACGAGAGTTCGATATAAAGTTGGGTCTAGCAAAGGAGCATCATCAATCAGAGAATACTAAGCATTGGTTTCAAAAGGGGTATCTGCCATCCTGTTATAATAAATTCGTGCTCGCTCAAATAAATCAGATATATATTTTATCTGAGAGAGAATATAACCTTTTGGAGAGTGAGCCACCTCAATATCTAAGAAGTATCGCAATAGTCCCAAGTTCTTCATCGCAAAGAACTGAGCCAAATCACGTTTTAGTGCCTCAATACCATCAATATAATCATTTGCAATTATTATATCATCTACATATAGGGATAAAATAATCCGTCATGCACTCGTACATCTGATAAATAGGGTTGACTCATGATTTCTAGCAAGAAAACCAAATAAAATAATAACCATATTAATTTGATTTGAACCAAGCACAAGGAGTTTGTTTGAGAACATATAAATCTTTCCTAAGTCGACAAACTTCACCTGGTTGGTGAGAAACACCTGAAAGAGGAGTCATATAAACCTCCTCATGAAGATCACCATTCAAAAATACATTTTTGACATCTAGTTGGAAGATCTTGTAGTGGAAAACGGATGCAACCGCAATAAGAGTATGAAGAATTTTATATTCACCCCTAAGTCATTAGATGTATATTCACCCCCTGAGTCATACATGAAGCATTTAATTACAGCAGAATGTTGAGTCTTAACAAGTACCCAAAATTCTATATAAATTTCAAAGAAATCCGATCTCTGTTTCATAAGATAAACCCAAGTATATTGAGTATAATCATCGATGAAAGAAACATAATAGGATGAATCATTATTTGTAGAGACATGAGATAGACCCCACATATCCGAATGAATAATATTAAACGGAGCAATAGAAGAAGTGACACTTTCGTTAAAGGTAACGCCAAATTTTTTACAAGTTTACAACCACTACAATCTCAGATATTACAAGTGTTTAGCTGACCTAAAGCACCTGTATAGACTAAATTTTTTAAACACGATGCAAATACATGTCCAAAACAAGAATTCCAAAGATAAAATTCAGACGATGAAGGAGTCAAACGAAACGAAGATAAATCAACACCAGAGGTAGTAATATGAGTCAAGTATATTTTTCTACTATCAACACCATACACATCCACATTGTTACTTCGAGTTTCTCTAATACATAGAGTTCCCCTATTTTACGACCTGTTCCAATAACTCTATGAGTCTATTGATTTTGTATAGCACAAACAAACTCATAAAACAAGATACAATAACCATATTTACACAATGGGCTAACTGAAACTGGATTTAAAGCAACGGTGTGAATGTAGTAAACATCGGATAACGATATATGAGGGGTACAAACAGAGCCAATACCCTCTACTGACATTGCCGTAGCACTAGGAGACAAAACAGATATGGATGAAACATGAGACAATGAAACAAAGCTTCAACATACGAAGTGACATATGATCAGACATACCCGAATCCAAAATCCACAATGATGAATAAATATCTGAAGTGGAACACGAGGACATACCTGAATGGTATGCAGATGTAGGCATAACACAGTTCTTCTTATTCACTTTGTTACTAGTAGACTGTAGAAAATCATCTTTTCCTATCATATTCGCAATAAGATCCACAATCTCTAACCGAACAAAATTAAACAACCAAATAATACCGAATCCAAATAAAATCAAGTAAAAAATCTCAGTGGTCCAGCAAAATCAAATCGAACTCCAAAACTAAATCAAAATACCAAGTCCAAATATCAAACTAAATCCAATTTCCAATTTTCAATCAAAATCAAAATAAACAAAACCAAAATAAATAAAAAAGATAAAAATCAAAATCAAAATCAAAATCAAAATCAAAATCAAAATCAAAATCAAAATCAAAATCAAATTAAATTCATGGTTTTACCAACACAAATGATGCACTGTACCAATAACGATTTCTCGCGAACCGTAGTACTGAATCATAATCTAACCGGTCAAATTGAAGGATTGGATGTCCTAAAAATGCTCTCATCAATGAATGACAAAATTTTATTTTCTTGAAGTAGAATTAATTAGGTGATCTACTTGAGGAACAAAAACGGAATCCTTATGGCAAGCTCAATTCAAATATGTGAAGTCAACACACATTCTTTATTTTCTATTCTTCTTTTTAACCACCACTAGATTTGATGTTCATAAAGGATATTGTGCCTCCTTTATAAGTCCGACCCTAGACAAA
Organism: Limnanthes douglasii subsp. nivea; assembly: GCA_036936605.1. NCBI lineage: Eukaryota > Viridiplantae > Streptophyta > Magnoliopsida > Brassicales > Limnanthaceae > Limnanthes > Limnanthes douglasii. Next base: position 339,387,365 of record JAUPFV010000002.1, read on the forward strand.
CGATCCACCTCATTCACAATAGCCTTTGATTTTTCAAAAGAAAAAGCACGTCTTTATTGGATAACAGGTTTGATCTTCGGATTTATATCTAAGTTGTGACATATCTCCTCAATTAGGACACCCACTACATCTTCTGTTTCCGAGGGAAAACATCTAAATTATCAAACAAAAATTGTAACAACAGGTGACGTAAAAGTGGGGTCAATAATGTTCTTATTCAAAGTACCTTCCCATCAGGAAAATAATACTCTTCTATGCTTTCACTTACCGTTAAAAGACCGAAGGTTTCCCTTGAATCATCAACCCTTTCTACGGTTTCCGAGAAGAACCCTGTGATTGCTATTTAGCCATTCAATCTTCACTGTTTGGACCTCAGGTTCAAAGAGTTGTTGCATAACAATCTCTAGCTACCTTCTGATCATTGTGGACAACCCCAACGCATTCTCCGATGACATACTTTAAAAATTGGTGGACTATGGATACAACTGCATACATCCTCGAAAGCTAGGATCTCCCAAAAATAGCATTATAACTAGTAGGACAATCGAGCACCATAAATAAAAGTTGAACCTTCTTTCTAAAAGGCCTCTTTCCCAAACACACTTCACCCTCAAATTCTCTAATCACCTGGGCTGTCACACCTATAAACCTAATTATAATGTGGTCTGATGGAAAAATTCTAGAAGGATTATGCATCTTATCGTATGTTAACTTGAACAGAACATTTGCAGAGCTTCTTGTATCTATCAGAATGTGCTGGATTTTAATACCAGCTACTGCTGCTCCAATAACTACTGCATCTTTGTGAGGACCTGCAGTGCCTCTCAAATCATCCTCATTGAATGTATAGACGGAAAATCTTTCATACCATACCAATGATTACAAATCCGTCCCCATATTTAAGTAGCTAAACTCACCACATGCCTCTTTCTAGAGAATTAGTGTTATGCCTCTAAAAATTGCCAAGGACTCAAAATATTTAGATAAACTTGGAAGTTGTCGTTGTTTCACTGGCTCATCCACCGTCATCAAAATCAATAGGTCCGGATCTGTGTCCAAATATTCTGAAGAAGCATCAAAATTATCAAACTTAGAATCTATAATCATTAGATTTTCTTTCTTTGAATTTGGATTTGCTGCTTACAAAGTTGATGCAACAGGAACCTTTGATCTACTGCTCTAATCTTTAACATAAGCTGTTAATTTTCCATTTTAATTAAAGTTTACACCTGTTTTTTCAAAGCTATACAATCTGCAGTATCATGTCCTATATCATTATAATAATTACTGAACCTGTTATTACGCTCTTCCCTGGGTATATTTATCGGAGCAAGCTTTTTAAAACTCACATAGCATTTGCCTTTTCATAAATTGTAGCAACATTCTTAGTCAAATCAGCATAACATTCTGGTCTTATCCACTGGTTTGGCCTCGGTCTTTGAAATTGATACCTTGTAGCCTAAGTCGGGTGCCCTCTAGTTCGAGGAGGAAAACTATTGTTGTTCCATGGACGAGATGATTAGGTCAAGTTTGAAGAGTCCTTTTGACTATTTAACACTTGCCCTGAACTCTTTTGATTGGGTTCAACCATTCCTCGTACTCTAGTCGATTCCTTCACTTTAATTTGGTGGTCGACTTGAGCCACCAGCGCTCCAAAAGTCAAAAAAGTTTTTGTTTCAATTGCTAAATCACCTGGTAATAAACCTTGTCGAAATGCAGCCATGGCTACTAACGCTTCACAATTAACTAAACACGATTTTATTAACACGAAATGCTTAGTATAATCCTTTAGCTTCTCTCCCGCAAATTGCTTGCACTATATTATTGTGTTATCATATGCTCGCATTTCTTTACTTCCCAGAAATTATGGTCAGAAAGCTGTATAAAAATCTCTGCAATTCGAAATGGATCCCCTCAGAATTGTGTTGTACCATTTAAAAGTTGTACCCATAAATATTAGAGAGAAGGCTCTTCATACCACCCTATCACCATCTTTGAAGTTCATCATGTAGTTCTTAAACTGTTTGATGTAATCATCGGGATCTTGCATTCGATCAAACTTTTCAACCATAGAGATATTGAATCGATTTGGAAGAGTAATAGACCTTATCTCGATTTGGAACATACAAATTCCAATTATCTATTCATGTGTATTGATTCGACGCATTCCCTTCACACCATCTTGCTTCCCTGAAACAACGAGGTGCATTGTCTTTTCTTGATTTATATTATTTTGGTGACTTTCGAGACCGATTTTTTTCTTTTTCCGATGATCCCTAGTACATCTTCTATTTAAATGCTGAACTGTACAACTTATCATCACTATATGCAATATACATATTCTTTTTTTCTCTTTTTGTGAAGTACGATGCTCTTTATAATATTCAAAATGTGTTTCTCCTGTTCATCTTAAACTTGGAGAGCTGTACAATATCGATTAGATTGGTTGTCCACATCACACTTCTCATCCATTTTCTTACCTCAGATTTCAGCCTACCTAGTTGAATATCTTGCTCTCTTTGATCATACTTCTTATTTGGAGCTGTGATTTTATCCAGTAACTGATTCGTTCGAGTTTCGATGTCTGAGTGAGTCTGATGAACTGGAATTGACTTATCTTTATAACCTTCTCCTCTTTACAAATCAGATCTTAGCATCTCAACTACATTTTGAACCAAATGATCATTTTCATTCATTGGTTCCATTATCGATCCAAAACAGTTATAAAAAATCGATTAATAACAACTAATATGAATTAAGAAATCAATTTCTTCTGATTTTTATCACGAAATCACGATTAACTCCCACTATGGTCGCCAATTCGGTGAGAATTAAATCTGGTTCAAGAGAGAGAGAAAAAGTGAGGTTGATTTTAGAGAGAGAAAGTAAAACAAAAGAAGAGTGTTCATAAGTGAAAGTGTCTTCTTTATTAAATTCAACCTTGGCCATTATGTATAGGCATCAAGACTTGGTGTAACATAATTAGTTACACAAAAGGTTTAATTATATGTTAGTCATTTATCTTCATATTGATAAGGAAATAGAATATTTGTGACCAAAATATAAATAAATAAAACCTTGTATGATAAAATTGCATAGTTTTCTGAAAGATTTAGAGTTTTATATAAAGATAAAGGGCTAGTATGCAATTAGACCTTTTGTATAACTCCTGTTACACTTTAGTCTTTGCGCTTATATATAAAACCCCGGGCTAAACTAAATGCTAGATTCTGATTTTTGTTTCAAACTACTTTCCACTACTTTCCACTTCTTTATATTCTCTTTCTAAAACTACTTCTCTCGACTTTTCTCTACGAGCCATATTAATTCCACATCAAATTGGCAACTTCACACGGGACCAAATTTAATTGGTTCTTTGATTGCTCTTGTTCGATTTCTTTTCCTAGTACATTTTGATTATTTTTGTTTGATTCTTGGAAGCTATTTTGATCAATAGTGGATACAAGAAATGACGGTGATTCTCAGGTTCGAAAAGTAGTTGGCAAGGACGGGATGATACGTAATATCAGTCTGTTCCAGCTCGACAAACTCAACTACTGGATAAAATCACATCTCTGAATGACAAGTATGACTAGAGAGATAAATATTCAATCAGCTAGATTGAGATTAAAGGTAAGGCAGATGGATGACAAGAATGACGCTGACAACCACTCTGATCGATCTTACACAGCTCGTCAATTTTGAAGTGAGCAAAAAAAACTCATTTTAAATCTTTTAAAGGGCGTCACACTTCATGAAAAGAGAAAAAAAACAAACAATTGTATATTACGTGCAATGACGAAGATATAGAAAGTTCAGGATCTGAGTTTAAGAGGTATCAAGAATCTTCGAAAGAAGAAAAATGTCGACCTCAAAAATCACATAAAGTATACAAAAGAACAAAAGAAAGTGTACCACGATATTTGAGGAAAGCTGAATGATGTGAAAGGAACACATCAAATCAGTACAATGGAATGGATAATCGAAATTTATATGTTATCATGGGAACAAGAAATTATAATCAGTACGTTCAGGGTATCCATGTTCCGAAGCAGTTTGATATCTCGAAGGTTGAAATATTCGATGGGATGTAAAACCAGTTTAAAAATTACATGATTAATTTCGAGGACGATGATAGGTTGGTTTGCAACGCTTTCTCCCAAACGATCAAATGAACAGCGTTGAAGTGATACAACAAGATTCTGAATGGGTCCATTTCTAATTTCAGAGATTTTTATAACGCTTTCCGAAGATAATTTGTGGAAATTAAATAGATGCGGTCAAAATAAGATACAATAATACAATGTAAACAAGTAGTATGAGAGAAGGTGAAGGACTACACTAAGCGATTTGTGTGTAACAAAAGCTGGTTTGGATATTAGTGAGGAGTTTGTAGCAATCACAGCATTTCGAAAAAGGATTTTTACGAGGAGATCTAACGAACGAAACAACGAAGCGAAGAGCTTTGACTTTTGCAGCGCTAATAGTTCAGGTGGAGGATCAAATTGCGGTAGAAGAATCGCTAGAGTTTGAGGAGTGGTTGGGACTAGTCAAAAGAGCTCAGGACAGGTGCAAAACAATCAAGGGTAGTCTTCCAACTCAGTTCAACCAACGCGTCTGAGGAACAAAAACAATTTACCTCATCGAACTGGAGGGTACTGTACTTAAGCAAAAAGATATCAATTTCATAGACCAATGCCCAATCAGTGGATAAGGTTAGAATATTATGCTCATTTAACGGAAATGTTGCTACAATCTATGAAAAGGAAAATGGATACATGAATTAATAAGTACGCTTCGATAAACAGGCCAATGTAAGAGCGAAATAACAGATTTTGTAAGTATCATAACAACATCGAACATGATACTGTAGACTGTATTGCTTTGAAGAAGGAGGTGTAGGCTCTAATGGAGAATGGAAAGTTACTGGCCTATGTGAAAGGGCAAAGCGATGCATCAAAATCTCTTATTACATCGAATTCACAGGCACCGAATCTAAATACACAAGCATAAAATTTAATGATTCTAGATTCTAATATTTATGATTTCGATGCTGCATTAGAATATTTAGATACAGACCCGGATCGGTTGATTTTGATGGCAATAGATGAGCCACTAAAACAAGGCCGAGTTCAAAGTTTTTGTGAATCTTTTGAGTCTTTGGCCATCTTCAGAGCAGACGCAATGGTTGGGGACACTGACAGTTCTAGAAACAAACACGTGGTAAGTTTAGCTACTCAGATTGAAGGAGGGATGTGTACTCACATGTATGGAAACACATGTTCCTTTTATTCTTTTTGATGAGAATGGTCTAATGTTCCTCATGAAAATACAGTATTTATTGGAGCAAAGATAACTAATGTCAAAATTCGACGCATTCTAATAAATATGAGAAGCTCTGCGAATATTCTTTTCAAAACCACCTATTATCGAATGTGTTCCCCTCCACGAATTTCTCAGTCAGATTGTACTATAATTGTATTCTCAAGAGTGACAGCTCAGGTGATTGGGAAATTCGACGGAGAAGTATGTTTGGGAAGACGACCTTTCAGAAAGAAGTTTCAAGTGTTTTTTATGATGGTAGATTATCCAACAAGCTACAATGCCATTTTCGGGAGGTCTTGGATTTTGAGGATGTATGCCGATGTATCTAAAGTTCACCAATGTTTTAAGTATGTCATCAGAGACCATGCGTGGGTCATCCGAAGTGACCAGAAAGTTGCTAAAGAATGTTACGCCACAACTCTTCGGAGTCAAGGGTCAAACAGTTGTGATAAAATGATTGAATAACAATAGGGGGGTTGATCTCGGAAGGAGAGGAAGGGGTTGATACTCTGAGGGAAAACCCGGGTTCTTTAGCAGTAAGTGAAGGTAGAGAATAGTATGATCTCTCAAATGAGAAGGTGCTTCCAATAGGAACCTTATTGACCCAAGTTCTACGACAGCAATTATTGTAGTTTTTGTTTCATAACTTGAATGTTTTTGCTCAGGATACGAAAGATCTCGTAGGATTTTCAGCTTAGCAATTAATCTGAAGGTTAAATCGGTTATTAAAAACGACTAGCTTTTTATTTTGAGGAATTTGAGGTCATTGTTACTGAGGTGGATCGTTTATCAAGGGTATGATATATAAGGGAGTCACAGTATCCTTTATGGACAACAAATCCAGTGGTGGTTAAAAAGAAGAATGAGAAATGAAGGATGTGTATTGACTTCACATATTTGAATTGTGCTTGTCCTAATGATCCGTTTCATGTTCTTTGAATAGACCAGTTGATTGATTCCACTTCAGGAAATAATGTTTTGTCTTTTATGGATGATTTTGCAGGGTCTAATCAAATTCAGATGAATCCAAAAGATCAAGAGAGTACCACCTTCATCACATACCAAGGCTTGCATTGTTATAGGGTTATGCCTTTTGGATTAAAGAATGTTGGAGCAACATATCAGAGGTTAATGAACAAACCCTTTGCTTCTCAGATTGGAAGAAACATGCAGATGTATATTAATGATATTTGATCAAGATTTTCGCAGATGATACACCTTTGGAATATTTGGAATAAAATTTTATGAATTTAAGAGCTATTAGATTAAAGCAAAATCCTGAGAAGTGTACCTTCAGACTTCAATCAAGAAAATTATTAGGTTATGTTATTAGTGAAAAGGGAATAGAAGCTGACTTAGAGCAGCTAAAGGATTTGGTTTCAATAACATCGCCTCGAACTATCAAAGAAGTGCAGATATTAACAGGAAGGTTAGTTGCTCTTAATAGATTCAATTCCAGATTTTCTCACAAATGTTTTCGTTTCTTCCAAGTGTTACAAAGACCAAAAGAATTTAAATGGAACTCGGAATGTGAAGCAGCATTTTCAAGAATTAAGGAATTATTATCATCCCCAAAGATATTTTCCAAGCCTCGAATTGGAGAACAATTCTCTTTGTATATTGGAGTATCAGATTTTTAAGTGTGTTGTTTTGATATTTGAAGATTTTGAGATTTTGAAGCCAGGGTATTATGTTAGCAAGAGTTTAGTGGCACCAGAGAAAAGATATTTTAAGCTAAAAAACTTAGCTCTGGCTTTAGCGGGGTCTGCCAGGAAGATGCGCCCCTATTTTCAAGCCCATATTATTGAGGTTCAAACTTCGTTCACGTTTAAATATGTTTTACAAAGCTCCGATAATTATGGGAGGATGACAAAATGGTCAGTTGAGCTGGGAGACTTTGATATCATTTTTCCTCACGGACGGTTATCAAGGCCTAAGCCTTTCATATTTTCTTGTTGAATTCCATTCAAGCAGATCAGACGAAGAGATAAACAAGGAGGTCTTGCCAAGCAGTTCGATGTGGATTGTTCGAAATGATGGGGGTCTCAGCATTGTAGGATGCAGTGCAGGAGTTCAGTTAATTGCTCCATTTGGGGAAACAATTTTTCAAGCCATTAAATTTGGTTTTTCATGCATCTAATAATGAAGCCAGATATGAAGATGCATTGGTTGGTTTAAGGCTCGCGAGTGTTTGTGGGCCAACTTCAGTTCGGTTATAAACATATTCGCAATTAGTAGCAAATCAGGTGGCCGATGTTTCCGAAGCTAAAAAGTATCACTTAATGTTGTATCTTCGAGAGCTTTGAAATTTGACTCTTTTGTTTGATCACGTTACTGTAGAGCATATCAACCAAGGAGACAATACAGTTGCTAATTCTTTGAGAGAAGATGGTTGTATGACTTATTCCCAACTGGAATGAGCATTTTACCATCAGGCTCCACCAATCTCTTTACAACCAGAATTGGGTTAGGAAGCTCCATCGTATTTTCTGGGAAGTCGGCAGCCAATATGATTCACCACAAGTGGCTTTTGATAAAATTAATGGGCAACAAAGTTGAGTGGAACCCATTCTCCCACTCTTTTTCCGCCCATGTTGCCAACTTTGAAAAAATATCCCCTGCATCTTTTTGGCGAATCTTATATCGCCTCAGAATTTCTAGAATGCAATAAAAAATATATAAGCAAATAAATAAAACAAGATAATTAAAACAACAACAAAAAGAAAGGCAGCTTACTATTACTCCTCCAAACGAGGTTGACTTTTTATGGCTTCGCCTCTAAAATTTCCTTTCCATTGTCCCAGGCCGTTAATATGAAGACAAATTTTTCGCTTCTAAAGAATGTTAGCCTCGAGTAGGTCATCGACTATCTTGATATCATCATCAAGTGTGAGATAGTAGAAGCGCATGACATGGCCTTTCAAAAGCTTTGTCAGGGCGATGAAATCTTAGATAGAAAGAGGAATTTGGTCAAGTCTAAAAGCTATGATAATGAACAGAAGGGTGAACCATTGGTTGGGAGTAGCTTGCATAGGATAGAGGTCGAGGAGCTCAAAATATTTTACAATCATTGGGTCTAATGGAAACCGAAGACCCCACTTGATAATCTCTGGGTACACCACCAACTCATCATTTTGCACAGTCAAGTGGAGTCTCTCTCTTTTTTGGAATTGGAAGTACAATGTTGTTTGGAATTTCCCATTGTTTTTTTAAGGAGGCAACCTAAGACTTTAGATAATCAATATATTGCACATTTTTTAGTGCCAATACATACTCAGGGTTGAGTGGCTCAAATTCTCACTAACTAAGGCAGCTAGATCTTTGGAGAGCTCAACAAGGGCTTTCTTTTTCCTTATCTTTGGTGCTTTTGTCTTGGAAACACCATTTACTAATTTACTGTTTTTTTACGTTGAAGCATTGTATTTAGTATCAGCCTCAGCATTCGATTGTGTAGCTTCATAGTCAACTTCCACATTGGATGTCTCATACACGATTCGAGGTGGGTTAAGATTCGAAGTTGGTTCTCTGTTGTCATTACTTGAGCGATTTTGTTGAGAATCTTTAGCTGTTTCAAAAACTTCCTTCAGAGGAGGAGAAAATGATGAATGATTCGAGGTGTGGTCAGTTCTGTCCCTATGGCTATGAAAGTTTTTCTTTTTAGGGTTTGAGGAAGCTGAGTTTTTGAATGAACTCTAAGCGTTTTCATGCATAGTGGACGAGGGGGTTCAGAATTAACTAGAGAATGAGTTTCTTCTGATCTCCTTGAAGAAGATTTAGGTTGGGTTAATTTGCAGTTGATTTGAGGAGTTGAATTTGTATAAGGGATTCGAGGTGATGATCTAGCTAGAGATGGTCGAATTCGAGGCGTTTTAACTGTTTGAGTTTTGGATGATTGACTTTCTTTTAGAAGAGAATAATTTGAAAAGACAAGAGGATCAGATCAAATTTACCGTAATATATTGTTTATATGGACAAACCCCGAGGTGCGTTGCTTATTAATCCAGCTGCTCTATACTCATATGCTCTTTCATTTATGCAAAAGTAGTCGTATGGCAGAAAGTTGATGTGTGTTTATTGAAGATACCTCTCTATGGGCTAAAACAATCGTCAGGGTTGTGGAATAAAAAATTTGATTCATTTATGAGATCCATCAAGTATGTCTGTATCTACTATGACAAATATGTATATTTGAATGAGAATACACATATAGAGAGAGACAAGTATTGTATATGGATAATATCCTACTATCTTGAGGAGATATAAATATGATTGAAATGGTGAAGACTAAACTGAAAGGATAGTTTGAGATGAAAGATATGAGAGACGCTATGAGGATACTTGGTGTTGATATTATGAGCAACCAGTTGAAAGTGTATCCATTTGTATCACAATAAAATATATACAGAAGATGTTAATGAAGTTCTCGATATTCAAAGACAAAGTGTTTGGAACTCCAATTGGTGCCCAAATCAAACTTAATGCCACTCAAGTACCAACTGAAGCTACTAAAAAGAAATATATGTGGGAGATACCTTATACCAATGTTTTTGTATGAATATGTATGCTGTAATTCGTACGAGAGCTTATCTTGTCTATGTCGTAAGTATTTTGAGTAGATTTATATCTAATATAGGAAGGACGCTCAGGTTGCTCATGAAATACTTGCAGGGTTTCGCTGCTTTATAGTTGTATTACAACCAGAAACATACCGGTTATATAGTTTTTAGAGGGTATATGAACTCTGATTATTCATGCTGCCTTAACATAAGGAAGTATATTTTGGTTTATCAATTTAATGTGCTTAAGAGAATGGTCAGTTGGAAGTCTTGTATACATAAGATCATTGCAGTGTCCTTCACGGAAACCGAGTATATGGATGCTACATAATTCATTAAGAAAGCTATTTTAGCTGAATGAATTGTTGAGTGAAATAATTGGTTTGGAGCAATATGTGATTATATTATGTGATAATACTATTGCTCTTTATTTAACAAAGAATTCAAAGTTCCATGAGAAAACTAAACACATATATATTAAGTTGCACTTCATTCGAGACGTGGTGGAAAATGAGCAAGTGAAGGTAGCTCAGATTTCTAACGAAGAATATCCTTCGAGTGCTCTTACCAATGTATTATTGATTTCAAAACCCACGAATTGCATGACACTTCTGTAAGTTTGGGATGCATATGATACAATGTATAAAGAGTAGACCATTGGGTGCAATGGATGTTAGAGTTACTAAAATCCTAGATGAACAATCGTTAGATGTAGGCTAGAAGTAACTCGTTAATAGAGATACTTCCAAAGGATTACACAAGCCAAAGATTGATCATTTGAAGACATATATCGGAAGGAACTGCTAGATTCTCTCATGCCAGAGATGTGACCAAGACTTAGGTGAAAAAACGTTTGTTGGAACCTAAAGATAAGCTTAGCCGAAGACATGGTTGTTATTTTCTAATGGGCCGAAGAACTGAGCCTAAGGATTATAGACTAAGGCAAAGGCATGTTGTCGATGACCTGATCCGAAATGGTCTGTTGAAACTACCTCGGCTGAAACTTTAATATTGATGACCTTAAGTTCCTCATAAAACTCGGCTTCTTTTACTTACTAGGATTCCAATTTAAATACTTTGGGATTCCTATGTAATTAAGTATTCTCTTAAACTAGATTTGGATTAAAATTTTATTATAATCGTTGATTAATGTAATTTAATATTGGAGTGTGGGTTGAATAGCTAAGATTTTTCATAGAGCTATAAATATATATAAAAAAACACTTGGTAGGGTTTGAGGAGTGTGGCGTGAATAACTAACTAAGTACTGAGTATGTATTAGCTGGGGTGAGAATTTTTTTTCTTCAAAAAACTAAATGAGATGGAAGAAAAAAGTGAGAAAAATTTCCTAAATTATGTTATCTTACTAAACTACTTAAGTTTAGTAGAAGAGGAAGATCTAATTTTATTTTCACGAACCAAAACACGTCAAATATAAAGTCTTTTTGTGTTTTGTTTTTTTATTATATATTTTTTTTAATCTTCGGACAATCAATTTGCCCGTGGTTGTTGTACTATAACTAAGACCCTATTATATAAATCAAATTATACATTAACATTTGTGCATTGAACGGTTATACGATTTAGGCATAAGCATTCAGTTTAAATCGTCTAAGAAAATCATACCAAAATTCAACTATTTGGTATTCTAATTTATCCATTTAGTCAATTTGTAACAACTAAGACCTTTCTTAAAGATAATCCAATAACAATTCATTTAAATTCAAAATAAAATAATTCAACACAAACATTTTATCAATCCTCCAACATTCATTTAGGAGGGATGCACTCAACCCAAAAATGAAACAAAAAAATTGAAACTTCGGGGGTCATGGATTTAAGTCATGAGCTGATCATAATTTGGACTGAAGGTTCTTGACAACATTAACATCCAACTGAAAGGCCTTCGAAAGAACCTCCGGGTTAATTCTCGGGTTGGACCCGAACACGGTTTTAGCAATAGTAATAACGCCTGGGTTCTGACTACTTAAGGTAGCAAATGCCACAGCATCAGTATGTCCAATGTTGTATTGGAAGTGAATAAGTCCTTCGGGAAACACGAAAACATCACCGGGGTTCATAATTTTAGTGAAGAGACGGTTCTTGTCTTGGTTGGAGGACACGAATCCCACATATAATTTTCCTTTAGTGAGTGTTAAGATTTCAGTGGCACGAGGATGCGTATGAGGCGGGTTCTGGCCACCTTTTGCGTAGTCAATACGGACTAAAGATATTCCAAGAGTGTTTAGTCCGGGTATTGTGTTTACATTGGCGTTGGTGACGGTTGAGCCGATTTGGTTGTTTGTAGCTGCCGCAATGTTGAGCCCCGATAGAAAGAAATCATCCGCCTTGACTTGGTCATTTGGTTTACATATTTTACCGTTCACGAAAACTATAGCCAAAACAACAAAATATTAGTACAGAAAGCACCAAAACCCTTTGAACATAATGGTGAAATAAAGGTAATAGATTGATTCTTACCAGCGTTATTAGGATCATTGGTGGCTACACAGAAGTCCTGAAGAGGGCTCGGGTCAGTCGCAGAAACAAGAGAAATTGCGAGAGTTACGAAAATAGCAGTAGCAGCAACGAAAGAGTAACTTTGCATTGTGAAAGTTTAGTCTCTTTTTTTAGTTCTATTAGAGGTTGTTGATTGAAAGTTTTGAGATATGATTAAATGCAGAAGCTAGTAAGCTTTATATATAGACGAAGTTGTGCATTGAATTGGTCAATCTTCAAAACTTTCCGGGTCGGCTGCGGGCGGCCGGTTGATTGCAGCTAGTACACAGAAGTATTCAAATGAAAAAAATTTCAATTAAGACAGCGAGTGTTCAGATAGA